>BGPR01000833.1:225860-309905 GCA_013235015.1 Araneus ventricosus | reverse complement strand
AAGAATACAAAGTTAAACTCAAATTCTAAAGACATTTTTCTATTCTACTGAAAAAACATTGCCATTCCTGAAAAACAAACTCTTAAAAACATGTATAATATAAATAGACAGTCAATTACAAAACATGCAATATAAAGAAAATTGTAACAATAATTAATCGTTTGAGGTTAATGAAATATTATTTACAGTTTTTAGTTATGAAAATGTAAAGGGAAAAATATTAAAGTCAAAATATTGTTCAAAAGTGTTTGAAAATATGTGTGAAAAAGTTTGTATGTCACATTAGTATTCTGAATGCTTTTAAATTTTTATTCAACAGTAGCTTTCAGCATTTTCTAAACGGAGTCATGTCACCTCGTATTAAATATTTTATTTTTGATTTTAGTCTCTGCTTGGACAGCCTGACGGATCTCCAATGTTGCAGAAGTCGTCTGCGTTTTCTCCTGACCCACAATTGAAAGAAACGAAGAGTGCAATGAATCAACTACAAGCTGAATTCAATAATTATAAAAAAGAGAAGGCAGAAAATGAAAGGTAACTCTTCTTATTTTTATCATTTAGGATAATTTTCTTTTGTAGCTATTAAAAGGTAGGAGGTGAATTTACTCATACTAGAGTTTTTAGAAGAACTCTTTGTATTATAATATGATTAGCCTGAATTGCTTATTCGAGTGCTAAAATTTTTCTGAGACTTATTCTTAAATACTGATTTTATAAATATACGTGAAACCAAATATATGTACGGGAAAGTGCTGCATTGGCTGAAGTGTCTATGCACGTAGCAATTTTGCAATGACAGTACTGAAAGGTACAGTATTCAGTGGCGGGGGGGAGGGGTTAGATGTGCCATGTGCCAGTCTTGGGAGAGCTAGTGCTTTTGTGTCATTTTTTAAAACTAAACATGATGAGAGGGGCAAAAATAATTTCAAGCTCCGGGTGCCATTTACTTTTCCTAAGTCACAGGGATGAGATTTTTCTGCTTTTTGGTGGATTTCCGCTTTTTTGTCTTTTTTTCTCGCAAAATTTCCTCCTCCCTCGGATTTCCGATTTTTCCCCCCGCAGAAATTTGCTTTTTCTTCCGAAAATTCCGCTTTTACACAAAGAAAAAGAAACCTTCCTATCTTCCGTTTCCGAAAGAAAATTCTGGGAAAATGTGCTCGATCGTGCGGCTTAACTCCACCGGCTAGGAAACTAGCTGATTCATCTTCCACTGACGAATCAACATTATATCGGCAAGCTCTACAAGGATGAACATTCAGTGCCATTCAAAGTATTAAGTACCACCTTTTTGCAAGAAACAAAACCTCTGTGGCATATTTTGGGAAGGAAAAAAAAAACTTGTTTATTACAACTTTTAATGTGAATGATTTAATAATAATTTAATATTCTTTTTCGTATATATATGTACTGAATTATAAATAATTAAGTTATTAATTATTGTAGTGTAATATTTCCATCATGCTGCAAGTTCTGATGTTTTACTTCTTTCGCGTAGAAATTATGGTACAATTTTTTTGCTCTTGTATGATTTCAGTCTTTTTCCTTTTTTGCCATTCTCATCCCTGTAAGTCATTGATGATGAATGGGGATGAAAAAATCGTATTAATCTCGGGACGTCACTCGTCCTCACTATGCCACTGGCATTGTTATGAAATATGTGTACATGCCAGTTATTTTACTTGGCAAAATCCGCATATTGCAACCAACAAGATCCCCCCCTTTCCACAGCAACCGAGATGTTTATGGCACCCTGGTATAGCAGGATGTTGTCATCCAGCATCTTCTTTCTTGTTAATTTATTGAAATTAGTGAAGAGGAATTTCCATCATTAAACATTGTGTTATGTATGTTTTTGTTTTGTGAAAGTTTCTTTTTTCACTACTTTCCTTGTGTCATCAAATTAATCGAGTAAAAGTTGATATATAGAAATGCAAAATTTTGTTGTGGTGTTCAGATTGTTTGTAATACTTTTATTTGAATCAACTTTTTATGGGAGTTAGAAGTGGGAATAAAAATGGTAAAACGAGTTCCTTCTTTTAAAAACATTTACATTTCTAAGCTTATAAGAAATTTCCGAGCATTTAAAAAAAATCACAAAAGATAATTTAGCCAATTTTATATTAAAAGATAAGAATCTAATCTTGCTTACTGTTTCAGAATGTTAAATGAACAAGTGGACAAAATGCGTAACGAAGTGTCTGATTCGAGAATTCAAAATGCAAAATTAGCCTCTCAGGTAAAGAGTTTATTCTGTTAATGTGTTAACCTTTTCAGCGACATTACTTCATCATTTCATCTAAAAAAGTGAAAATTTATATAATTTTTTGTCAAATTTATTTATCAAGGCTGTTTTTGTTTTCAGTGCGAATATTACGAGGAGCGAGTCAACATATTGCAGTCCAATTTGGAGACTTATAAAAAGGAATATACTTCTTTTAAAGATAAGAATAAACAGCACACAGATTTGATTGTCCAGCATCAGCAGACCATCAACAGTCTGAGACAGGTACCGAATCGATTTCATTTTAAATGAAACTGTAATGCTATACAGTTTATGCTGTAATGGAGTCGGTGCACGGGGTATCGCATATCTTACGACCAATGTAACAATGTATGCCATATAAACATGGGTGCCACTCTTCAGTACTGAGGACGGAATTCCGTCTTTTTAAAAATTCGGTGGACTGAATTCCGTCTCGGTAAAAAAATCGGTGGACTGAATTCCGTCTCGGTAAAAAAATCGGTGAACAAAATTCCGTTCTCCACCCCCAAAAAATTTCCATGGATTTTTATTCCCTTGTAGAGTACTAATTCCTGGATGAGGCAGAACATTTTTTCTGCCAGAAGAATATACCATGATAATTTGAAGAAGAAAAAAAATAAAACAATCTTCAAAGCAAGCACTCACTAACAGTACTCCAAAACAGACAGAAACTTCAACTCATTCTGAGCCAGAAGGATTAAATAAAAGAAAAGCCCCCTCTCTTATACAAGATAAAAATGGTAAAAAAAAGTTTGCCCAAACCCCAAGTCTGACCACAATGTGAGGGAAAATCTTAAGGCTGCAAAAATAGCAAACTTTTTTTTTTATGAAAAAATAGAAAATATAAACTGAAAAAGAAATTTGTTTTATTGATAATAATAAAAAGTAAATCTTTATTTGGGTGTAAATATGTGTTTAAATAAAAAATGTGTTTAAATATTGCTTTAGAAACAATTGAAAGGTTGATTTTGTTAAGTATCCATATATTTTCTCCCTTTTTTATATTGAATTGATAATATTTATTTAGTTGCTTTATTATTGAATATATTTTTTTTGGTTTATGGGGTAACATTTATATAGAGTTTTTTTTTTCTTTTAATTCTGGTAAAGAACGCTAGACTGTGTAAATTTTTTTAAAAAAAAAGTTCAGTCTTGCAAATTTTGAAGAGTGGCACCCATGTATAAACATCTCACTAAATCTTGCACTGCATGAGGCATTGTTCGTGTACTTTCCATTTTGCACTGTACTGTGATGTTGTGTTGACAATTTGCACAAATTTTTTTATTCGAAAAATTCAATGTTGTTTGTATTTTGACTGTTGTAGTGCAAAAGAGAAAGATAATTGTCATACAGAAACGTTTTTCAAAATTCCACTTAACAGTCCTAAAATAAAATTAATTAAATACATTATGAATCCTTTTCTCAAATGTGAACATAAACGATTCTAATGTGAGTAGAAGTAAATTAAACAAAATTCAACAACTACTAGAACTACCCCCATATGAAAATTGTTCATATGTAAGAATTAAAATTGAAACTACATGAATCAATAATATCAAAATGCTAGCAGCTTTTTTTTAAAAAAAGAAACTGATTAATTTTTTAAAATCAATAATTAAAAAAAAAGTTTTTAAAAAAAATCTTATTTGCATATAAATGTGACTTTACTTGACTCCTGTCATTTCATCACTCATTATGTAAATACCCCTTCAGAATGTACAAACAGCATAAACACTATTTTGAAAAGAAAAAAACTCTTGGTGTTTCTACAATCAACATTTCAATTATGTTAATGAAAAAAATTCAAAGCGACAAAAAATTTCAAACTGCAAGTCAATTATTCTTAACATTGCAAGCAGGAATTGCCCATTTAGCAATGGATTTTAAAATGCTGTTTAGTGTCATTCTTTTTATATATATATTACAGTCGAACGTCACAAATCCGGAATCGTCAGGACTTCGGCATTTCCGGATTTGGGATAATTCCATATCTTAGATCATTTCAATATTAAGAAGTGAATTTAACATCATGAAACACAGAATTCAATTTAAATTTTTTAAAAACTTATTTATTACTTGTTTTCTTTGATTTATAAACATAATTAATATTATTTCTCTTTAATTTTAACATTTTTACAAAACATTTAATTTAAAGTGAGTTGCTTCATTAGTTTCGGTTTTTGATTCAGTAACTTCTCTTTTATTTTATGTATCGCCATTATGTCCGACTCCGAAATAAAGTCCCTTTGCTCAAGTCCTTTTATTGCGGTGTTCAACACTTCCACTAAACTGTCAATTGGTATTTTATCTTCCACTCGTGTTTCTTCTTCGCTATCAGATACTGAAGTTTGGGAGTTCATCAACACCATACTGCATATTTCGGCATCGGTGAGCTGACACTCTGTCGGGGCCTTATCGTCGCAGTGCAGTACTTCAAAGGTGTCATCTTCGGTAATTTCTTGTTCTATTGACTTGATGTACTCAAGTAGTTCAAAAATTTCAGCTTTTCTTTCGAGATCCTAACATTAAGATTACAATACCCCCCCCCCCCAGCAATACCTTCGTCGCACATCATTGTACATGTGGTTAAATCCCTTCCCTCCCCAGATGGTTACGACCGGCTTTTGCTGACACTCTGGGTGTCGATTTGGTAGATAAAAGTTAGGATATATTTATATATGTGGAGGGTGGGAGTTACGGAATGAAAAAGATCTGGATTATGGACATCTGGATTTGCGACGTTTGACTGTATATGAATTGACTCTATGGTTATTCTCGCATTTTCCTGATTAAAAACTTACGTATACCTCTATTTCAGATATTTATAACTTTTTTCACATTTTGTGTTTTTAAATAGGATTTGATGATTGCTCAAGAAAAGATTGCTAAATCTGATGTAACTATTGAAAACTTGAAAGCCGAGAGAGATCTCCTGAAGAGTGTCGAGATGCGCCTTCTGCAAGAAAAGGAATCGGTTGTACGTGAGCAGCAACACCAGTCACGTATGATGGCTAACTTGCAAGCTGTCCAGGTATTTCATTTTTTTTATTGTTCAGTGCCTGTTGGTAAAAAACAAACAAACATTTGATAGTGCTAAAAAAATCACAAGTTTAAAATAGTTTATTGTCAAGCCTTCAGTGATATCCATATTGTGATGATGAATTTATTTTGTTCAAAATAGAATTCTCATGTGAAACGCATTAAATCAAATTGCTTGTAGTAATATTTGTATTCGGCATTGCATTTAGGCAATGGTTTTGTATACTTAAAAGCAGGGTTGCGGTGATTTAAATCAGTTGATTAAAATCACTGATTTAAATCGCGATTTAAATCAACTGATTTTTTTTTAAAAAATCACTGATTTAAATCACTTTATTTTAAATATCAAGTTAATCTGCTTTAATGAAATAAAATTGTTCATGTATCTTTAAATAGTGATTTTAAAGTATTTTTAAATGTATATTTAAAGAAAGAATATATAGAAGATAAAAAAATATTTTATTGATGTAACTAGAGTACTTTCTATATCTTTATTTTTGAGAACACAAGCAAATTAGATTTTAACCCTTTGCTGCGAAAGGCAATAATTTTTTGAAAATATGATGAGAAATAATCATGAATGGGTTTAGTTTATTGTCTAGACATAGAATCTATAAAAAAAGTTTTTTAAAAAACTTTCGTCATTCCGGAAGGGGGGGGGGCTCATGAGAAAGGGGGTCATCCCCCTTTCAGGTCACCGCCCTCATGAGAACCCCCTTAGATACAGTCACCTTGATACACTCAAAAATTATTGTTGAATCTTACAGAAAATTATAAATTAAAACTTCAAGAATATTGGAGCAAAATTTTTGAGTTACTTTGCTAAAATTGTTAAATGTCCAGAACTGAAAAATTTCTTATCTCCGAGTCAAGGAATTTTCCCAAACTTTATCTCTAATAATTCCTATTTCAAAACAAAATTTCATAAGACTGCTATATACATTCTAAAAGGAGTACTATTAGCCCTAACCTAAACCTATTATTTTCCATTTATAGTTGAATTTAATGGTTGAGAAGCGAGTGAAATTAGGTATGCCATTAACTGGCACACTTCGCCGCAAAGGGTTAAATAAATCTCTAATGAGCAACACAATAAAATGCAAAGTATGAGATGCTCTTTTTTTTATAAAATAAAATAAATATTGTGAAAGGATCATGTTCACAAAGAAAGAACATAGTAAAATGCAGCGAGTTTCATTTTAATACTGGAGAAAACTAAATAGTGTTGGGGACAACAAAGTTTTTATATTGCAATAATGTTCAAATGTGAGATAATTAAGTAATGCATATAAATGTTCCAAAAGAAATACAAGCATCTACATAGTGCAATTTAAACTATGATCTATACTTATAAAAGGCAATGTTCCTGAGCATGTGTGCAATGTCCAGACGAATCTAGCATACTTAGTCATGAAATTTGGTACACAGGTAGTCCTGATGGTGACTCAATGCACCTTGAAGCCTGAATTTAAAAATTTTATCTAGAAATTTTTTTATTTAATGTTTTGGGTGAAACAAATTAGGATTAGAGAAAGCTTCAAAACTTGTGTTTGTAATGAAACAAATGAACAGCTGAGTGTAAAATTCTCCAATATTCTAACATACAATAATATATCTTTTTATAGTCAAGAAATGACAATTTTTATTATATTTTTCCTTAATAAAATTGTCTTATATTTCAAAAATATATTATTTTTATATTTTAGTTCACAAATATTTTTTAAATAGTTGTTACATTTTTGAATTAAATTTTTTAAATTTGTTTTTTAAAACATAAAGTACAGCTTAATGATTGGTATGTTGTTATATATATATAATTCTATGACTGTAGGGCTCATTGTCTAATATACAAATGTTAAATATATATATGTAGTTTTAAAAAAATCATTAAAATCAAAAAAATCTTGATTTAAATCAAAAAAATCCGATTTAAATCAAATAAATCGATTTTTTTGAAAAAAATCAAAAAAATCGACAACCCTGCTTAAAAGTTTTTATACAGTTGATGTTAAAAACCATTTTGTGTGTTTACCATCAAATTTCATCTATACATTTTTTGTAGGCAAATATTAATTGTTTTTTAAAATTTTGTTTTTTCACTTTTATATCCTCTTCAGAATTAAATTTTTCTATTTTTCTTTTAATCTGTTATTTTTTTTATTGTTTTGCTCATAATTTTGCAATTTCCCCCCCCTTTATTAATCAAAATTTTGGTGATTATTCAGTCGGTACCTCCTATAATTGACGAGTCCAATACAATATATCTGAAGATTTCTCCCCCTTTTTTCACATGACTATAATCTTTCATTGTTAAATAAATATTTCATATGTCTTCACATAGAGATGAGGGGCGGAACTTTTTTGATAATTACTAATGACTGTAAAACCTATCGCCTAGCAAAACCCATGTTTTGGGGTAATCAGGGTTCGTACGCTCCTTGAAAACTCGATAACTCCTTGAAAACGATTTTCAATATCAAGCACTATGGAAACTCCTTGATTTTCAATTTTTAACATTTCTTTTATTAAATGCGTACTTCGTTTCACCAATAAAAAGGATTCTAAATCGTCGCCGTATCAATTACCCAGTATTTTGCGTTGCTCTTTCCACGATTTTGATGTTCATCTCGTAGCAGTATCCAAAATGTAATATAAGTGCCAATCAGTAATAAACAAAACAATAGAATGGGGTAAATTGAGAATGTTATTTCTCTTGGATTATTCCGAAAAATTTACTGTATTTCTTTAAATTGTAACGTATGGTTTGTTGTAAAGGACATATATTGTGATGGTGGAATTGAAGGAAAATAGACACTATTAATCAATTTTAGCTGAGTTAGTTGTAATAATAAAGGAATTTTGTTAATTTCATTTTCTTCATATACTATTTTATAAGCTATGAAAATGCCGAAAAACAGTTTCTAATATCTAAATCCATGTCTCTCTTTGCACTTCTATATTTTAAATACTGGATCACTATGCACTATATAAGGTGCACAGTGAGGCATGGAAATTAGTTAAGAATTTAAATTCTAAAAAAAATTAATGGAAATAGATTTTTATTTGAAACATGGTAAATCATGGTATGTAATGAACTATTTGAACTTTTGCGGTAGTTGTACTTTCTACTTTCATATAAACAGATTTAACATTTCATTCTTGGATCAATAAGCTTAGTAAAAACTTATAAAAGAAATAAATATGACCACATTTATCTGAGTTATTAGCAATGTTTTAAATTCTCTAATATAATTTTTGTGTACTTTAAAAAGGGAACCCTTTTTCATGCATAAATATTGACTCCTTGAAAATTTTGAAAATGCTCCTTGAAAACTCCTTAAATACTCCTTGATTTTTAATTTAAAAAATCAGTAAGAACCCTGGTAATGAATAAAATATTGCACTAATTTTATCTGTACAAATAATAAATTTTGTGCAAGTAATATAAAATAAGCCTTACTGAAATTCATTGTTTTGAAAAATATCTACCTCCCTTAATGATATTCAAATTCTATATATGGGTATTTTGGTTGAAATATAACAGCAGTTTCTTTCTGTTTGAATATTTATTTTATAAGCAGTAAGTTAACTGATGTACTATTATAAAATAGAAAATTTTATTTAATATTTTAATTAGATTGAACTGTAGCATTTTTTCTTGAATATTCTACAAATGGGAGTTCATTTCATTCTTTTAGCTTTTGAGGTAAAAAATATCAGTTTTTGTTAGTCTTCATTAATAATTAAAGATGTGAAGGTTAACTGTAAAGCCTTGTTCTCATGGTCAATGGTTCGAAGTTCATTATCTGAAGTACGTCTTATCTCCCTGATTGTTGCTCGAGGATTTTTGAGGTGGTGCGACCATTCCGGTGAACTGTCATTTAATGCTCAGACATGAAAGGACAACGAGTAGATGAGTGGTGACCTCGGTACATTTCCTTTGGACTGTTGTAGTCTGTGTACTCATTGTAGGAATGGTGCGACTGGCCGTATTCCGTGCGACAACAAATCTCCAAGTACGAACTCGAGCAACCAAGCCAGATTTTGTGGGAACAAGGCTTAATGTTTTGTCTATACTTGAATGTGTATGTTTTTTTCCTTACATATTCATTATTTAAGTCTGAATGAACTTTGTTCTTTTAGAATAATTTAGAAAGAATTGAAGGAGAAACGAAAAGGAACCTTCAATATCAAGTTGAAAAACTTGAAAAAGAAAATTCTATTTTAAAAACTAAATTGGAGAATGCGCACGAGGAATATCGTTCTGCTGTAAAAGTTTGGGAGGTAAGTGTTTTTTCTGAAGCAAAGAAAATGAGATTGATTCATATATCTTCTCTCTTCCCATGTGCTGACAAGTTATTTCGTTCTAGAAACAAAAGAAAGAACTGCAGACGAAAATTGACACTGAAGTAGACAGGAATAGGAAAATTCATGAAGATTTAGTTGATGCATATTCACAAGTGCATGCTTTGAATCAGGACGTAAGTAATTTACTTAGAAGATTGAAACTTCACTATCTTTTGCTGATACAGTTTTTGTATTTCATTTATTACTAGCAGAGTACCCGGCATTGCCTGGTCTTTTTCAAGTCCAAATCTTTTTGAAGACAGGAAATTGAACAGTACTTTATAAATAACATAATGTTTATTAATGTTACTTTATTGCTGGAATAATTCTGAATTTCTTTTTAGGAAATGATAAATTAATTGTACAAAAAGTTTTTCATTTATCATAGTACAGTCAAACGTCGCAAATTCGGACGTCCAAAATCCGGAATGATCCAAAATCCGGACCTTTTTCATTCCGTAACTGCGGCCCCCCCCCCCCAAAAAAAAAAATATATACACTAACTTTTATCTACCAAATCGGCGCCCAGAGTCAGTTGACAATTTAGTGGAAGTGTTGAACAACACAATAAAAGGACTTGAGCAACGGGACTTTATTTCGGAGTCGGACATAATGGTGATACATAAAATAAAAGAGAAGTTACTTAATCAGAAACCCAAAACTAATGAAGCAACTCACTTTAAATTAAATGTTTTGTAAAAATGTTAAAATTAATAAGAAATAATATTAATTATGTTTATAAATCGAAGAAAACAAGTAATAAATGAGATTTTTTTTAAAATTTAAATTGAATTCTGTGTTTTATGATGTTAAATTCACTTCTTAATATTGAAATGATCTAAGATCCGGAATTATACCAAATCCGGAATTGCCAAGTCCCGACGATTCCGGATTTGCGACGTTCGACTGTATACAGTATTGGATATATTTCTTGCATTGTCAGCCAATGTTTTGGGGCATCTTATTATTTTAGGAACCCAGGACAAAAAAAAAACTTTATGCCAATTACCCATTTGTTAAATGTCTCTCAACGATTCATCTCCGCCCAACCAAGAAGTATGTGAGATATGGCTCATTTCTCAATACAGTATTTTTTGTTGTTGTTGTTGAACAATGTGGTATTCATTTTTCAACTAAAATTTCAACAATTAGTGTCTAAATCAACTAATGAACATGTTTCGCCAAAATTTCTCCAGCCGTTCCAAATAAGCATCTCTGCATGTTCTTATCGCTAGTTATCATCCTAAAGGGCTGATTAAAAGATATTTTAACCCCTCCATATTCATATTTCTACACGTCGAAACCTGTGACGCTTGTTTCGGAGACATTGTCCCAGACTACACTGCAGGACTGGGTTGGGTTTTATTTACCTCAACAGTACTTCCTGTCTGTTAATAAAGAACATGCATACCAAGTTTCATCAAAATCACTCCAGCAGTATCGAATTTTGTGTCAATCGGCATATGTTGTTGCCCCGCCCTATCTCGGGAATGGGTATTTATTTACCCCAAAGTACTTTTATTTGGATTATGAGAAATGCATATACATCAAGTTTCCTCAGATTGCACTAGCCATATCAAATTTCATGTCACACCATTTGACACATGTATTTAATGGTGTATGTGACAGTGGTGAATCCAGGATTCGGGTCGGGGGGATGAGGTCATAAAAATTTTGTATGGTAATGACGAATGTCAAACCTCATGGCTTATTTAAACCAAAACACTTTAAATTAACAGACATTACTCACCTGACAATAAGAATCATAAAGAACACGACAATACTTTTGATAATTTAATAAAAAATGCAATGAAATAACTAGCCAAAAAATGTTTTAAACGCTACAAGTGGAACGACTAGAAAGGAAAATTGTCGAGCCAGAAAGCAACGTTGTCACGATTTTATTATTTTTTTAAAAATGAAAATTGGGAACAAAAAGTTGTAGTGGTTTTAAATGAAATCAAGAATTTTGGTTTAGCTCTGGGGAGGGTTGCAGCCCGATAGCCCCCTCCCTGGTTTCGCCACTGATGTGACACCCTAACCTTATAGATTACGTTGGTATTCATTTACTCCTACAATGCTTTTAGCTTGCAAATTAGAAGTATATGTAACAGAATTCATCAAAATCGGCCTAGCCATATCCAAAAGGATGCCAATTTGCTCAAGGGTTTACCTGTATTTTGACGATTTTGCCCCACCATACTCTGAGAAATTAGATTAGCATTTATTTACCCCTACAGTATTTAATGATTTTTAATTTTAAAAATCAGTAAGAACCCTGACTGTGTTTTTTATTAAATTATCGAAAGTATTGTAGTATTCTTTATGATTCTTATTGTCAGACGAGTCAGGTCTATAAATTTAAAATGTTTTGATTTACAAAAGCCATGAGGTTTGATATTTGTCACTATATCAAATTTCATGCCAATTGGCTTATTTATGAAATGTATTCTAAAGACTATGCACCACACTACCACGACAGATTGGATTAGCATTTATTTGCCACAATAGCATCTCAAGTTGGCTAATTAGATGTATCTGTAGCAAATTTTATGAAAATTGCCCAAGCCGCCGAAATCGTCAAGTTTGTCAATCGGCAAGTTTGTCAATCGGTTACATGTATTTTGGAGACTTTGCCCCACCTTACCCTCAGGGACTGCATTAGTTTATTTATGCTTGTAGTATTTCAAGTTGGCTTATTCTTCAGAATTGGTTCGACCGTACGGAAGTGATGCTGGAACAAACATATATACATATATGTAATAATCTCACTTAATTTTATTTCAAATTCTATTTTTATATGTTTTAAAATCTTAATGTATTCCAAAATCACTTTTCTAAAACTCCAGTTTCGTTCTTTTCCCGTGCTGGAGGTATATTAAATCTCTCGTTTTGGCATATTTATTACTAAAAGAATATTTAATCGCTTTCACGTGCCCACAGAAAATCATGACGGCATCTCCTTGGCGCTTTACTTTCCCCCCTAAAACTCTTACGTAATTTATTAAAAATACCCAATATTCCCTTCACTTTGATCACGTGTCAGTATGTTATTCCCTTATCTGAGAGAATACAGGGATTTTGCTGTTCACTTTTACTTGTAACCTAAACGGAGATGCACGTATACCCACCACTCTCCTATATTTTTCTTAAATAGTTTGATAATAAAATAAGTAGTTATTTGCTCGGCCTGTTTATTTCAATGTTTACAACCACAAAAAACATTTTATATATATACTCGTTGAGTTTTATATATATGTATATATTTCTTCTTGCAGCTGGTTAATACAAAAACACAGCTTACTCCCGAGAAACCATCTACTGCAGAATCATGTATGTATTGCATAGAAAAAATTATATAAATTCTAATATGGTGTAGTAACTTAATTTATTCTGTGTGAATTTTCCATTTTAGCTATTAAAGCACCCAGTAAGCCAACAGTGCCAATGGCTGAAGTCAAACTTTTGAAAGAGAAACTGAATGAAGCTGAAGCAAAACTGAAAGGTATTAAGATATTTGTATTGATAATGGGGTACTTTTCCGTTAGCCGGGCGCAAGCGAAAAATCGCCAAATAATGTAGAATTCCACCAAAGTTTGGCGACTTAGCTTGCGTTTACAATTGGCGACATTTGCACCCGGCTAACGGAAAAGTACCGATAATGGTATAGTTTAGCTTATACTGTTTTCACTTTTAACAGAAATGGACAAATTTGTCTTTTATTACTACAAAATTAGTTACATTTTCATAACGAAATTATTATAATCTTTAATGCATAAAAGTACATATTTAATGTTAGTATTGGTATGTTTTATCAAGTGATTGAATATAAAACAGATTAAAAATTACAAAAATATTCCATATTACTGTTCTGGATTTATATTTCAAACATTTGGAAGAATCATTGAATTGATTGTCCTAATGCTTCAGAAGACAAAAATGAAAGGCTAATAACACAATGATATCGTATTATTTAATAGTCCTTTTTAATTTTAGTTTATTAAACCCAAATAAAATGCCATGTTATAGCTTCTTGATTGTGTTTGTGAGAGTACTCAGAGTTTTCCTCGTCGATAAGAATAAGCCCAATTCCTTAACCTTTTCGATATACCTTCTATTTAGAGTTGGGTATTGGCGCTCAATAATAATAATAATTAATCTGATTGTTAAAATCACATTATGTGGTCAAAAAGTGTTTATTAATATTCTTTGTGGTTTCTGAAGTTGAGCGGGAGTAGCTAATCAAAAGTGAGAAAACAACTTACCTGAACATTCAAAAATTGATGAATTTGATTGTAAGTATACTTCCCATGCCATTAAAATCGTTAAAATACTCAAAAGGAAATTGTACAATGAAACCTCTCTGAGCGGCCACCCCTCCGTTCCGAGAAAAATTGGCCGCTCGGAGGGGGTGGCCGCTCTGAAGGGTTTTCGTTACAATTACAAGATAATTGCTATAATACATAATATAAACAAGTCTGACACATTTTTTATTTAAAATGAAGTTTGAGACTTATCTAAAGAGACAATAGTACTTTATTTAATAAAGTTTTTACATTTTTTGAAAAAAGGATACAATTTGTGACTATTTTAAGTTTTTACCCTTCTCGGGAAAAAACTATTTTTTCAAGTTTGCTTTTCAGTTTAAAAAGTAGATCTCTAACCGATACTTTTGTTAGATGGGATGGGCGAACCCACCCGGTGGCCATTCAGAGGGGTTGGGTGGCCGTTGCTAGGGGTTATTTTAACATTAGGTCTTTGGGCCGAAAAATCCGTGCCACGAAAAATTGGCCATTAAGAGGGGTGGCCGTTCGAAGAGGTTTCACTGTACTTGTCATGAAAATCAATCGTATATTGGAATTTCAGAGTTCATCAAATGGGAATCGTTATTCACACCGGCTTGTAATTGACCATTACTTGTGTGTGGTGTATAATGGAGAATTATGTAAACCAAGTTTCCTATGAATTTTCTACAGATATGGGGAATTTAATATGCCTGAATACAATTTTATTCGGAAACACTGAGCAAATATTCTTTTATATCTTTGGATAAAGGTTAATGCTATAGTTAACGAACAGTTAGCAGTTTGGATATTGTATTTATTTGAAATCTTTATAATTTTGCCAGTCTTGTCCTTTTAAAGTAACTTTCATGTGCAAGTATTTGTGAATCTTTAACAAACCTAATAATCACTTGAAATTTTTTTTAGCTATGGATGACAAATTAGCATTAATTTCACAGACTGCAGATCAGTATTTGCATATGTGTAAGGATCTAGAGTTGCGAGTCAAAGAGCAAGATGAAGTACGTTTTTCTTTTATTGCTTTTTTCGTTATAATGAATTGTCGAGCTTGCAAATTATTGACTGGAACATAAGACAGTGCATATTTAATGTGTTAATTCCTTCCAGATCAATAAGCAACTGAAAGAATCGATGGAAAATGCTTTGAAGTCCAATAGTGAAGGTATCTGATTCAAACCTATTTTTATAACTTGAATATTATTCAGGGTGCGTACGGTCATGAAAAGTGCTTAAAAACTGCTTACTTTTTATTTTCGTTAAAAATTTCGTTTCGTTGTTTTCCTGTAAAAGTGTTTACTTTTTACTCAAAGTGTGTATAGAGTGCTTTTTTTTTTTTTATCATGGTGCTTAAAAACTCATTATTTTTAAGAAGATGTTACAAGTTTCCGAGCAAGAATTATTTTATGTATAAAGGTAGTTGAAATTAATGATTTAGCATTCTCATTTTGTACCTCAAATTCTTGTTGCATAAGCATTTTTGGTTTATTTTTCTGCATGTAGAAATGTTTTCCTGTAACCAGTTACTGAGAATATATTCTAGTCATGACAGTAGGATAGGTGCTAAATTTCTCTCCTGTATATTTTATTACTTAAATCCTGTTAAATTAAAAGAAGAAAAAAACATGATCGTCGGCATTAAAGATTTTGCGAGTCCTTACTTTTCCCCCCTTAAGGTGCTTATAAAGTGCTTACTTTTTTTTCTACAAATTTGAGTACGCACCCTGTTATTTTATGTAACTTCTGGGTTTTTATCATCTAAGCCATGTGTTACTCTATATACAGAAAGAATTTTTTTTTTTCACATGAATTACAATTTGTAGATGTAAGTATAATTTGATGGGAAGAATGTCATTCCATATATGTTGTAACTTTTGTAGCTCGAGTTGCTTTAGAGAAAAATTTGGAGGATATGGAGAAAAATAATAGAGAACTTATTGAAGAAAATATGAAACTGACACAAGATTCGAATTCACAGGTGAAATTCTTTTCTGTCACATTGATAAAATGAAAATTTATTTACCATGTTTCATTTATTCAGTCTATACTTATAAAAAGCAATGTTTGTGTGTGGGGGCCTTTGATGTCCAGACGAATCTATCGCACTTACAGCCATGAAATTTGGCACACAGGAAGTCGTAATGGGGACTGAATGCACCTCGAAGCTGGAATTTTAAGATTTAATCTAGAAAATTTTTTATTTAGTGTTTTGTGTTGTTTTGGGTGATTTTTCGCACTAATTTCTCAATAGCATGATTTCGGATAACTGTACGATAAAAATAGATACACCATCGGAAAGAACACGCGATTTCCATTCTAATGAAGTTAGTTTTGAGCTTCTAACGTAATTTGCTGAATTTTGAGAAATTCTTTAAAAATAGTCAGTTTTGGCATCGAAATGTTACTTTTGTTTTTAAATTTGTTGCATCCGACTTTCTAATAACACTATTATTTTCAATTGTTTTCAGCTTATAAGTAGAACGGATTTAAAACAAGAACAGTTAAAATATCTTTACCTGTTTTTTTTAAATTTTTTTCTGGGCCGTTGAGAGTTATTTTTCTCGATCGAGTTCCTCGTGTGACACTCTTCGGAATGTTGCTAGCAATTTTGTTTGTCGGACGCGCAGGATACGTCATGACCTTCAACTGAATAACTTTGATTATTATTTTCGGCAGTATCTTAACTATTTATTCATCTCGCATACTTTGCTTGCAGAATAATAATTTTCATGTTGCAATTTTTTAATATTGTTTATCGCGAAAAAAAAAATAAGCGGGAAAATCAATGATGTGTATTTTCTGTTTTGTTTTCAAAACTTTTTCATGTCATTGTGGGCGTTTTTTTTTTTTTTTTTCATTTTGTTGAAGTCCTGATTCCACGGGCAACGTCGTGCGCGTACTGCTAGTGTAATATAAAAATATTTTTAAATGCAATTTTTATCTGAGTGTGATCAGGGCATGAAGTTTCTGGGTTTTAATTTTTGTGAAATCAGTCTTGCAAAGTTAACAGTATTGCATCAATTGCATGCATGTATTTTATGAAAATATTGCATACTTCTTCTTTAAAAATATTCCCTTTTTTAAGGCGAGTGACTTGCAGAGAAGACTAACTGAAGCACTGAAATCAATCGAAGACTCTAAAAACCAAGCTGAAATGTCCAAGAAAACTGCTGATCAGGCTCGGGAAGACTGTCAGAATCAGTTGAGATTGATGCAAGATGTATGTATATGTCACTGAATTATCTCGGGAGATTTATCGTATTGATATTGATGATGAAATCTAATATTTTTTGCATTCCTTTAAAGGTCCAGGAGAAATACGAGCGTGAATTGATGTTGCATGCTCAAGATATGCAAGCACTTACTGATTTAAAAGAGGAAGTAAGTAGTAATATTTTGTATCGGTTATATTTTTTAAGCATAATATATCTCCAAATAATATTTTTATTAGATGTATTCAAAAATATGCCTACCTAGAAGTAAAGAAATGACTAAAACCATGACCTCCCCCTTTTTTTTACAATTTTATCCGAGTGTGGAAGTGCAGATCTGTTATATTTTTGAAGTTCTTGTTATTGTGGGATATATATTATTGAATTCGTATAAGGATATAATGATTTTTATGACATGGCTGTCATTATGGAGAACAAATTAGTATAAAAGCTTTAATTTTTTGTAACAAATGTCTGACACAAAAGAAAATTAAAATAGAAGTGTAGTAATGTAAATCTTGCTGATTTCCAGTCTTGGTAACTATAATTATTTAAGGATCTGACTCAGTTACAGGTTTAGTAATCAGTCATAAAGTTAGTTTTTTATGCACATCTGTTTCAATATTTGTTCTAGTGTTATAATTATTTGATAATCTTTTTGATTGCTTTATAAATAAGTTATCTATTTATTTTGTTAATGGATGTCCCACATTTTTTTTGTTAAGATCCCTGACTACTCTAAAAAGTGTGTGTAAATTGATGAACTGCAAAGGGACATTCCAGTTAATCCAGATGCTGCATTAATTTCTTATGTTTTATTGTTCAAAGCACCAGAGATGTTCCTTGAAGATTGAAAAACTCACAGATGCTGCAAAAGCTGCAGAACAGACTCTGGCCGATAGTAGGGAGTCCTGGGTGCGTCAAGAAGAAATTTTGCGTTCTGAAATAGAGGCACTCAAGTCGAAGGCGACAGATTTGGAGACGTGCAACCGCAACCTCTGCGATCAGCTGGAAATTGTAAGGAAATTGAACATATTCTTCCCCTAGGAAGCGCATTTAGTTTTTCTTCTCTTGTCATGCTCTTTTTATTTATTTGTAATTAATATTTACAAATATTAATTCGAAATTTCTTAAGATTTTTCTTTTTTTGTTTAAAAAAATATTTAAGGTATGTTATCTCAAAATAAGAAGGAACATAAATATTTGATGAACACACCGTAATTAAAATAGTTGGTATTAAATGGTTGTATGAAAAATAAAAAAATGCTTACTTGCAGTGTTTTCAGTAGGTTGATTTACACAAAATGTCTCTTTATAATTTTTGTCTCTTTTCTTTTTGCCTTGGAATTATGGTTTTTTCATGTTTTTAGGTTACTAAAATGCATGTGTTTCTTTTAACCTTTTCCGGCACAGTGGTCGCAAAAGGGGACACCAACTTTAAAATTTTCTAAAAAAATCTGCGTTTCAAAATTGAAACCTGGAAAATTGCAGGAAAAGGCAGCTGATAGTTCTCCTTTTAGAATGTAGATGGCAGCACAATGAAATTTTGCTTTCATTTCGGAAAAATTATAGATTTAAAATGCCCAAATTTCTTAACTTAGAGATAGAAATCTTTTTTGAGTTCTTGACCTTTACAATTTTAGCAAATTTACTTGACAATTTTCCTCCAATAGTTTTCAGGGTTCCCACGGTCCTTGAAAATTTTTTGATGAAATTAGGTCCTTGAATGTCATTGAAAAAAGGATGAGGTCCTTGAAAGTACTTGAATTTTTAAGCGACCGCCGATAATCTCCTCCCCCATTTTCTCCTCAACGTGAAATATGAAGGTAACGATCTACTTTTTTTTTTATCCAAGTCATCTAAAAATGCTCCATTGTCTTCATCTACAAACGCTCCCTCAACTTCATCTACAAACGCTCCATCAACTTCTGCAGATACCCAATCACCCATCGCAGCAACAAATTCAGAATCTATTTCATCATATGTGCTGAAAAATAACGTTCTCGATGCGGAGATTCTGGTCTCTGAAATGTATCAACAGTCGATATTCTTATAATTCCTGTGAAGGGAATAATAAAATTTTTGAAAAGATGTTTAAAGACAGTTTGATAGCCAAACAGTTTTCGTGTGGTGCTACTTAAACTGTATATGTGTGCTGTTTCGGATTGGCTCCATATTTTAAAGCCAATTTGATTAAGTGTTTGGACAATGTTGAAGAGTATACTGTTCTTTTTGACGAAACCCTTAATAAGGCTACTCAACTGAAGCAGATGGATATACTTGTTAGATTCTGGCATAATGATCAAGTCACTACTTGCTATCTAACATCGGTGTTTATTGGTTATGTCAAAGCTGATGACATATTGTCAGCTTTTTACCAGTGTGTGGAGAAGTTAAAACTTTCAAAAATTTTGCAAATCTCAATGGATGGCCCCAATGTTAATTGGAAATTTTTTGAGAATTTGCAGGCGGATTTAAAAAAAGAATATTCTCATGAAGCCCTATCCATAGTTAGGAATTCCTCATGCTTTGATCCAAGAAAAATGGCTTCACAACCCAAAAATTGTGTGAAATCCTTGAAACAACTGCTGATGCATTTATCCCAAAAGAAAATTGTTCTGGATACTGTATCCATCTGCCTTTCAGACTTTTAAACCTAATACCAGATTGGATATATTTTTCAATGAATACATGAGCAAAAGTGTGAAAGATTATAACAAAATATAGCCTGTTATGAAAATAATCTTCACATTATCTGATGGGCGAGCTTCAATAGAGCGTGGGTTAATAATAAAATTGAGTTTGAAAATATGGCACAAGAATCCTATGTTGCTCGACGTATAGTTTAAAAAGAAAGTTGAAATTTTTGTGTTTTCTATTGATTTTTATCTTTTGTATATTTGTCAATTGGTTTAAAATGCAAAGTTTTCTTGCACTTAAATAAAAAATAAACAAATTCATAGATTTTTAAATGTTTTTCTTTTAATAAGGTAAGTACTTCAGACATTGCTCAAACAAATGTTCGGTTTAAATATCTGTGACTTATTTTTATTTCTTTCAACTGTTTAAAATTTTAATCATTCATGTTTTGATAGCTACTTTTGATTATTGTCTCTCTAGAAGGTCAAAAATAAAATTAATTTTGATTTAAAAATTTAGTTTTTATTCTGTTTCAATCATTGTTACACTGTGATTGAATTACTAAAATGACAAGGCTTGATCTTAAAAGCTATAATATAAAGATTTATAAAAGATCTGTTCCAAAAAGCATAAAATAGTTATTAATTATAAATTTCTTTAGTGTTCAATTGAGATTGACTTATGGATATTCAAGATAAATTAGATACGATTTTTAATTTAATCTCAATATATTTCAAATTTTCAGTTAAGATTCTATTGTTATTCATTATTGCTTTACACTGTCTCTTGTCCTATTGACATCAAATATATATATAAAAAAAAACATGGGTGTTTTTTTTTTTGATGTTTTTTTTTATAACTTATTTTTATTATTAGTATTTTTTTTTTTAATTTGTAGTTTGATTCCTGTAAAATCGGAACAACTGAAATATCAAGTATATAGACACATTTTACAGTTTTTCAAGTGAAAAATTCAGTTATGTACAAACGTCTACAATATGCAGTTTTACAGTCCTTGAATTTTCTAAAAAAGTCCTTGAATTTTCTAAAAAAGGTCCTTGAATTTTTTTCTTCGGTAAGAGTGGGAACCCTGGTTTTGAAGTTTTAATTTATGATTTTGTGTAAGATTTAACATTAATTTTTGAGCATATCAAAATGGCTGTGTCCAAAAGGGTGTCCTCTTATGAGGGAGTGTCCCCAAAGAGGGACAACAACCCCTCCACAGAAAGAGGTGGGTTTTTTTGTAAATTATATGTCTAAACAATAAACTAAGCCCATTCATGATGCTTTTTCATCATATTTAAAAAAATTTAATGCCTTGTACTGGAAAGGGTTAATTTTGAGGTATTTGATTGATTTACTTTTAATGTTTGTACGATTCCTCTTAATCATATTTAATGATGCTTTGATTTATATTCATTCTACTTAAAATATCCGAGTGATGTTTCTATGAAAAGACTGTTCTATCATTTTTCTAGTACCTAAAATACTCTTTTGGATAATTGATGAGGACTGGAGTAACACTGTGAAATGATCGATTAGCATGATTGCACACTTGGTCTTCCTTGTATTTTAATGTTTCTTCTGCAATGAAAATGAAAATCTGTCGAATTGGCACTCTACAAAATAAATTGCTAGACCTAGAGCTACCAAGATAGGCACAGGTATACTTTGGATGCTGAAGTTATGCATATCGGAACCATTTTTCCAAATTTTCGTTTAATTTTCAATTATTTAAAAATTAAGTGGGATTTTCATATTTTTTCTCCGTTTTCCTCTAATAATTCCTGAAATAATTATTGTATGAAAAATATTTTCACACTTTCTTATAGAGCAAAAAATTGTCCTTTCTGTTATATTAGTATAAACTGTTTGATGTTTGCTGGTAATTTTTACGAATTTGTAAAAGTATCGTGATCAGAACCGGGAGTGTGTATAAGGTCTTCATGTTTAGGACCCTTTGCTTAGCAAGAGTAGAATGTAGGGAAAAACACACAGCATAGGTTGGTGGAGTGAGCCTGAAGTTATCAGGTGCTTCTAATAAGTTGAGACATTTTCATCTAGGGAGGTTTTGTTTCCCAAAATTTTCGTATAATCTTTTGTCAAATTTTTTGTTGGGAAAAAAAAGTGGAGAGATTTCTTTTAATTTTATATCTTTTTGACAATCTGTAAAACAGCATTTAAATATTTTGTAAAATATAATTTGAGGAAGTGCTTGAAGTTTTTGTTTGTAATACTGTCATATTTGTTAAAAGATTTCCAATATTTTTTTATTTAGTCAGTTTTTTTTGTACTTAAAATTTTATCATTGTTACTTTTCTTTCAAACACTTCTGCTTTCCTATTACAGTAATAATAAACTTACTTGGCTTCATAGTGTCAAAGTGCTGAGTTGTGTGTTTTATTAAATTTGCTAGTCCAGAAAATAGCTCCTTTTACTTTATTTCTATAATTTACTTACAGATGGGAACACAGATGGCTGCTTTAAATTCAAAGAATTGGGAAGACACTCCTTATTCATCCATTCAATCAGATTTGAAAGATACACAGCATCTTTTACAAGTCATTCAGTATGTATTAAACCTTTTTTCAAATCAATTAATTATGGATTATGCTTGTGTTTTATTCTATTATTGTTTAATAATTTTTTTTATCAATTAAAAAATAAGTCTCCCTCGCTATTACTGTGGTTTTAAGGAAAGACTGTGAATAGTGTTTCAAAAGGTTTACAATGACTGCATGTTATTTCAGTAATAAAACAGCTCAAGTCAATTTTGATTAAGAATCATTTTTATTTTTATTTATTAATATTAAATGTTTAATGTATTTTTTCTTGATATATTTTATACATATAAAAGGGCCAGATTGAAATTCCATGTTTCTGAATTACGAGTAGATTTGTGAAAGAATAAGAATGTTATATATAGTCTTATATAAAAAGCTTATATGTTGCTGCCAAGTATAAAAATTCAAAGTGTTTTATCGTAGTTTAATTATACAAATCGTATTTGTTGTGAGATCGGTTTACTTATCTTTCTTTTAATTTTCCTTGAAAATGTTTGAGTAGACCCATATAAAAAGAGGCCACCCAGAATATAATGATTTAAAATTTCTGTGGGTTGTAGAATGTGGTTTTTTTTGTAAAAACCTCTAAATGTTGGTTTTAACCCTTTCTGGTAAATTGTAGAATGTGTTTTTTTGGTAAAAACCTCTAAATGTTGGTTTTAACCCCTTCTGGTAAATTGTAGAATTGTGTTTTTTTGGTAAAAACTTCTAAATGTTGGTTTTAACCCCTTCTGGTAAATTACAAGTATAGCTCGTCTTTGGTTTTCATGCTATACAGCACCATTTCATGATTAAATCTTGATTAATTAAAGACTTATTTTTTTTCTAAACCTTTAGTTTTTGCAATGAATGTTTGCTTAACCACTTGAGTTTCTTTTTTCTGCCGTATTGTGTCCAAAAATAAGCACATTTTTTAGAAGCAATTTTGTATTCAAATTGATTTTATACATTCAAATCAGTAGTCAAAACAGTTAAAAGTATTGATTTTATTAATTTTTAATTGTAGGGGAAAAAAAGACCTAAAAACTAATTTATCTAACTTGACCTAAAAAATGGCTCACATTTTTTTTTTGTTACCCAACATTCATTAGACTGCTAGAGCCATTTACTCAGACATGACATTTCGGCATCGAATTTAATCATTCTTGGGTTCAATGCAAATCTGCATTAAAATTTTTGTTAAAGTGTTGGGGGGGGGGGGTGCTCACGCAAACCAAAGTTTTGCGCCATGTGAAAATTTTGCTTACAGCTCTAACGTGAAAGAGTTTTGAAAAGATATTGCGTAATCCTGCCGAAAGTTATGTTTCGTCTGAGTTATGTATCAGCGTTTTGCCACGCTTTGGGGTCAAAATTTATCATTGGGAGGAATGCCTGAAAAGGTTGTATTCTTTTCTTTCTCGTTTCGTCCAATCATCTTTCATTTCATCCAATCACAATTCATTCCGAATTGTGATTGGATGAAAGAAAATCATCCACGAATTTCTTCCGATCCAAATTTCGTGAGAAAAAAAAGATCTCTGAAGCCAATTTATTTTCGCGTTCTTTTTAACATTCTTTTCTTCATTTTCGTTAGTTATTTCAATTTTGTTAGTTTTCGTTCCCTAACGTTTGTCTATCAACACAGACATGACACGTTTGTGCGAAAACGTGGATTTCAGCGTTTCCAGCATCGAATTTTGTCATTCTTGGGATCGATGTAAATCTACATTAAAATTTTTGGTAATGCGTTGGGGGGTGGGGAGGTATGCACACAAAAGACGTGAAAAACACCCAAACAAAAACTGCCTGCCGTGTGCACATTTAAAATAATGTCAGATTTGATAGATAAAAGATCAGAAAGAATGTATATTGAAACATATTCTTCAATTTAGAGTGTTAAGGTGCGTATACACTTGGCGAACAGAACATGATAAAAACAGTTAGTTTACGATTCGCTGTGTGTTTGAGGAAATTTTTCAAGACAAACAGATTGCGTTCCATAGAAATGGACGAACGGGCTTGGAATCTGTGAATCATCGCCGTTAATCAGCGATAACGGAGGGTTTTTTTGAAAGGAGAAGGGCGGAGGCGGTGTTGAAAATTTATGACTTGGATCATTTTTGTATAAGTTTCGAGTCGAAAAGCGAAGATTTTGTTTAGTCTCGCAGGGTATTGGAATAAATTATTCTCATTACGAATGCATCTCGTTCCATCGGATTTTGCGAACAACGTAGACTTTGAACCCATTATTCATCAACTCAGTGATAGAGGAAGGATTCTTAATGGGGGGGTTCTTTGGAAGAGCGTTCAACTCAGCAGGAAGAAAATCATGAAAAACAATAAATAAAATGCGATTAATTTAGAGAATTATTGAATTAATTGAGTAGGCAACTTTATTATACATCAAAATTTAAAAAAACCATAACGGAGATATCTACTTGTACAGTGTATTAAACAAGTAATTATAATTAAATACAGTCCAGATAACACTCTCCAATTTCAGTAGGCCACTCTGTTTAGTAATCAGGGCTGTATGTTCAAAATAGCAAAATAAGGTCAAACCTTCTTAAAATTAATGTCAAAAAAGGATATATTCGAAATATTAATTAGAGTACTTATTTCCTCGCTTTTTATCATTAGGAAATTTTTATCTTTTATGAAAAGGAATCCTACTAGATTACAATATATACAATACTCTATTACAAAACCAAAATTTAAGTGAAAAAATTCCAAACAACTCCATAAACGGATTTGCGAAGAAGAAATTCTGTTCTTAGCCATGCAGAAAGATATGGTCGCATTTATAGGTCGTTTCATCATAGTCCCGATGCATTCGTATGCATTTTATTCATTTCGATTATAGGTCTTTTCATGTATTCGCCGTTTTTCGTCAGTCCCTTGAAAGACGTATAAATGGTGCTTTACTCTATATCTTCTACGATTTAACAAAATGTTCTATAATATTTTTCAGCTTGATTATAAATGAATAAAAAGTTGTTATTCTCATAATAAATCACTAATAGTAAAAAATCCATTAAAATGAATAAAATTTTCAGACTCGTAATAGATGGTTGGGTTTTCAAACAGTTTCAAAAATTTCAAAAATGTACTGTTCTTATTTTCGACATTATTTAGCTAATATCCAAATTCAATGCACTGCATTGTTCTAAATATTATTTAACATTAAAACGTTCGTAACGTATTTGCTGAGATAGAAATTTTATTCAATACCAAAATTACAGACACGGTTGTTTCTTTCTTTTTTTTTAATAAGCTGTTAAGAATTATATCCATTTTCCTTCCCTTTCTCTCTAAAAAAAACACCTAATACTTTCCATTTTTGTGTTGAATTTTTCATTAAAGAATTCAGTCTAGAAAAAAAAGGAATAGTCACAGCAAAAGTGATTCTTTATATGCTATGCAAAAACTCTAACAGTTCCCGCTAAAACAAAAACATCTTCACAGCCGCAGTGAATTCAATAGCAACAATACAGCCTCTATGACTATTCTTTCTTCTTGACTAGTAGAGCATAATTCTGAATCTGTCCTCTAGAGAAGAGAATTAATAGCGCCAGAATCAAGGTATCCGGTTTTACCTCACTCTCACCTTCGGAAATTCAATTTTTAAATAAACAACCTCGCATCACGTTGGAATGGTCCAAAAACAAAACAAATCGTATTTTTACGAGTCCCGCTTCCAAAGTGTTAATTGTCACACTATTTTCCCTTTGCTTTTAACAAATTTTTTTAAAACAATATTTTTTTTTGATTTGCAACAATACTTTTTATTGTTATAAAAATCAAACTAATTTAATTGTGCCATCAAATCGCTTAATCATGTAAACATTTTTCTATTATACAGCCGTGGTTAACAAAGTTTGCTTTCTTTGATACATAAACTCCAAAGTAGCATTTCACTTACACAACTTAATATTACATACTTTTTAAAATGTTCCTCAACTAAAACCTCATTCAGTGAAGTGGTTTTTACTTTATTTGATAAGTTTTGTGAAGTGAAATACTTTGTTGCACCAACTTCAAACTGATTCTTTTTACGTGATTGGAAAAAATTTTCATTTTACTTTCTAATAACCGATTAATGCTTCCTTTTAATTTCGCCATTATTATGCTTCCGGTTCTTTTCTTTTAGCCATTCAAAATGGCTGCAGTGGCCTAAGGTTTCAGTTTCGCGGCCGGAGGGCTCCAGACTCGAAACACCGATTCTCCAGAAGATCCGACGTGTATGGCGCCCATTGCACGCCACACAGTGGCCAAATATCCTCCCGCTTGTGTGGTGTGGAAGCTTGGAGAGGGTGCCAGCTAAGGTGTCATCTGACCACGGTTCAAAATGACAAGATCCGTCCCAATAGCACTCATATTTCTTCAAAACTGGACGTTAATGTAACTAAACTAAACTTTAGACATTTTAATTTAGATGAATTTATAATTTGGCCATGTCCGTAGACATTTAGTTAAAAACACTTAATATTACAATTATTTCGAATTTATATTTTTCAGTCTTATCAAACAATAAAGGTAAAATCTTAAATAGTGATGCATTAGAATTTATAACTTTACGAAGTTGAATAACATTTGCAGTAAAGGAAGTATTTATTTTCTTTTTGCCTTCTAATTTTAAATTTTAACTTTCATATCAATTTTCGCAACCATTATAATTTAGGTCTCCTTGATTTTAGATATTTAGATTAAGAAAACATGAAAATTTGGCTATGCGTAGACATTTAGTTCAAAACACTTAATATAAAAAACATTCAAATGCAGAGTTGAAAAAAAAATTATTCCTTTTAGCGTTAATTTCAGTTTGCATAAAATTCATATTTTTAAATCTAATCTTACAATATCTTATCAAATGACAAAGCTGACATTTGAAGTACAAATGCGCTCCGAATTAGTAACTTAACCAAATTAAATAACAATTGCAAAAATGAAAACACTTACTTTCGTTTTGCTTTCTAATTATAGATTTTAAGTTTCATTTTAATTTCATAACCATTATAATTCAGGTCTCTTTGGTGTTAGACATTTTGATTAAGGAAAATTTCACCATGCGTAGCTATTTTGTTCAAAATTTTTAATATTAAAATGTTCTATCTCAAAAGCAAGCACAGAAAAAGTTCGTTCTTTTTGGCATTAATTTAAATTTTTATATAAAATTCACATTTTTTAACTTCATCAAACAACAATGGGGAAATTTTAAATAAATATGTATTACGAATTAGTAACGTAACGAAGATGACTAGCAATTGAAAACTTATTACATAAAGCTAATGTTATAAAAAATTGTTGTCAAGAATAAAAAAACTAAAATTGTTTAAAAAATATATAATATTTGTATTCTTTATATTTTATAACTTATATTTTCATTTTTCCATGGAATTCTTTATTCTCTGTTTTTCGCGCCGGTGGAAGCAAGAATATAATCTGTTTCTTACACTGGGCCACTGACACTTTTATTTCCTCACCTTCTTTTAAGTTTTTTCTACAACGGTCCTTGGGGTTCGGATATGAGAGAAAAGGCTAATTTCTGCATTCTATTAATACATATTAATATTTTTAGATCTGTCCACTCCATACTTACAAGAGAAAAGACAAAAAAAAAAAAAGTCAAGAAGTACACGCCTATCTAAATATGAATCCAAGTTCGAAGCAGATTCGCGGGGCCCAGCGAATAGCACATTAACCTGTACCAAATAGAATAGCGAGTCTCTTAGAATTCTTCGATAAGCCGACAGTTTTTGGCTCGCCGCCAGCAGCACCCTGACCGTTCATGGGGAATAAAATAACCCGTCTACACTTGCGAGCATCTGTTCACAAACGATTCTATTCGGCGTCTGCTCGCAAGTGTATACGCACCTTTAAATACAAAATTATCAGCAAAGAGCAGTCTGCTGTTGAATATTTTAGAAAAAAATATTTTTTACGTGATGCTATTGATAGTAAGTAACGTGCAAAAATTTTAGGTCATCAGGCAAATAGTACTAAGAGGAACTTGATAGTAAGAAAATAGCAATGAGAAAAAAATAAAGAAAAACCCTGAATCAAAGAGAAAGCAAAATTTAGAAAATGGATGAAAATAGCAGACTGAAGCATAAAAGAATGCTTGAACTGTTAGCTCAAGAAATGAGAAACAAAAGTTTTAATAATTATGTATAATCAAAAATAGTTTTTACTTGGTCATATTTTTTAGTGAGATAATTTTTACCATAGTTTTTATTTTAACAAAACTTTTGCAAATTCATTTTTCATCCATTAATTTTCTTTTAAATAATAATTCTACAATATTTTTAATATCTCAAACACTTTTTGTTTAAATTTATTCATTTACTGTTCAATTAATAATACTTATTTTACTTCTGGCACGATACCGTATTTATGAAGTTTAGCTTTTATTGTTCCGAGCCTGTGTCATGTCTGATTTACTAGAAACGTTGCAAAGTAAAGAAAGTGAAAAAGCCGGGAAAACCTGCGAATTGTTTGGAAAAATGACCTGCCCGAGCAGCGTTCGGGCAAATCGAGGAGGTCCCCTATCGCAGTACCCGAGCGGTGTTCGGGCGAAACTGTTAAGTGGTTAAGGCATGGGTATTTTCCTTGGAGCCGTATAGTTTTAAGAATTCAAGAAAGAGAATCCACACATTTTGTCAAATTCTGGAGAAAGTAATGGCATACTTCAATGAAATTTTGTATGGACGCATAGTTATATCAGAGGAAAATAATATCATTTATCAGTGTTCACTCATGTTCATCAATAAAGCTCACAATATGGAACAGGAATGTCCAAAACGTACATTGCAACATCAGGCATAAAATGACCAATATGAGGTGTGGTTCCCTGTCACAGTCACATAGTTCTAACAGTGAAATGTTGTGTAGAAAACTCAACAGTTTGAGTCTGTATAAAGTAATCCCAATCCTGCAACCGCTGAATACAGTAGAGTCTCCCTACAGCGAATTTCGCCCTATAACGAAATTTTTAATCGGAATGTCAAATAACATTCAAAATATTCTCCATATAACAAAGTGGTTGTATCCCTATAACGAATTTTTTCAGACCTTCATCTTTTCGATTTGTGTCATTTTTGAAGAAAGTTGCTAATTTCTGTGCAAACGAATAGCTCATATGTGCCTGTTTCTGGAACCACTCGCATTGTTCATTCCAGCGATGACACATAACAATAGAATGCTATGTGAAGGGTAATGCAGTTGTGGGGACCTGGGTTTCTACAGAGGGAGCAACATTTCTACGGGTCAAGATTCCAAGAATCGGGGTGGAAACAGCAAATGGATGTAACAATATGCATTTTTATGTTTATCCGTACTAGTACATATTATTCTCTAAATTGGTGAATTGTCTTCACTTTTGAGCATTTTATTTATGCAATAAAAATTAGTATAATTTTAACAAGTTTATAATAAATATTACTTCATTTTTGATTGAAAGTCATAATTAAATATTTTTGAACTTATCGCATATACTAAAAGGTTTGTAACATTTACTTAAATAACTGCAAATATCTCTAATCTCCGTATAACGAAATTTTCTCTAGAGAGAATTTTTCAACTGGAACCAAGCGATTTCGTTATAGGGAGATTCCACTTATAGGCTTGGGTGCCACTCTTCAGTCCTGAGGACGGAATTCTGTTTTTTAAAAAATTCGGCGGACGGAATTCCGTCTCGGTAAAAAATCGGTGAAAAAATTCTGTTTTCCACCCCCCAAAAATTTTGATGGATTTTTATTTCCTTGTGTTCCGTGACCGTTGTGAAATAAGCCAGTAATGACGTCACATCCCGATGAAGGCTGAACTCCGACGTCTGCAACTAGCATCTCCAGATAACCGAGTCATAATCTTTTGCACATGCGCTGGAGCTAACAGAAAATCTCACTATTATCGAGGGGATCTAGTGCACTGCGCAGTGTTACCAAACGGAGGCGAACGGGAAAATGTAACTTTGAATCTGGCTTCTGCTTCGAATGTACATATTTGTTAACGTTTTTCCTTTATGTTCTGTTAGATTGCAAAAATGCAATTACATCATTTTTCGGCTTTGTCAGTATTTTTAAATAATTTATATTTTCGCCACCAAAGTTTCTTTCTTGTCATGTGGCAACTTTTAAATTCTCAACAGATTTTTTTATAGTTTTATTAAATATCTCAATTTTTCTTTTTATAGTAATCAACTTAATTATTAATTGCTTTAACTTTTTATGAAATTTTTTTAATGTTTATAAATTGTTAAGCACTTTATTGCACGGAGCTATATGTTCGCCATTTTAACGGCGGGAGCTTTTGGGGTGTAAACCGGTCTTCGCGTCACCTTGCTAGGAGAGTTTCCTTTGTGTAGTGCATTACGGTTATTAATGTACCTGCATTTCATATTTGAAATGTCTCTTCTTGCGCTTACATTAGCCTATGATCTTGAAACTTGAATCAATTCAATATGCTACCTAGACAAATGCATTGCCGAAATTTCATTACTCTACAATAATTTTTTCTTGGTGTTGGGAACTTTTTCCATCAGTGTATTTTCTTGGTTTATGGGGTAACATTTATATAAAGTTTTTTCTTTTAATTCTGGTAAAAAACGCAAGACCGAGTTAATTTTTTTAAAAAAAAAGTTCAGTCTTGTAAATTTTGAAGAGTGGCACCCATGCTTATAGGAGTTCTTGGAGGAAAATGACTATTGTAATAGCCCTCCCCTAACACATCCCTAATACGATTAGTGGGATTCAAATGTGGAGATAGATCTGGTCTATCTCTTCGGTGGATATCTTCACTTTCAGATTAATCTAGTATATGCAAGCTCTGCATGGATTAGTATTGTTACTAGTTGGGTAACAAGATCTCATTCCTAAACCTTTGAATAATCGAGGAGCTTACGGCAAACACGTGAAGAGGTTTGGTCCATTGAACATGTTTGCCAATAGTAATAGCAGTTACTTTCTCGGCTCTTGCAGCAAAGTTGCTGCAACGTTTGAGGAACTCTCGGGGCAAAACTGCACCGAGTTCTTGGCTGTCTCCTGGAGAAGAAATGTCAAGTATCATTGACAACAATGAATTGCAACTTGTTTGCGGACAGAACATCATTCTACAAAAGTCTAGGTTGATGCTGTCTGCAACATGCTAGATGCTTTCTTGTGAGCTGAAGTGAAGGGGATGCAAACAGTCGGTCTTCTGTTAAAAACCCTCTCTCGTGAAGCCTTTGGGAAGCAGTAGCCCTTGAAAATTGGGTTCCAGCTTTGATATGCGAAGAAGTTTTAGCAGCAGGGTTCGTACTCCTCCTGAAATTCCTGAAAAACTCCTGAATTTTGCTTTTTTTTTCTAAGGGCCCTGAAAACTCCTGAAAATTGTGTTTTTTTATCCTGATATTTCTTTTTGTCTCCTGAAAAATTACAATCGAAGAGCAAAAGATAAAATTATGATAAAACATGAAAATATGACGTTTACATTTCTCCTTATTCATAGAAAGTCGCTGGAATTCGGAATTCTTACTTAGCGCCGAAAGAGTCTACCGCGCATGTTCCGAGTCACCGCAATCGAGAAAGATGGGAGAATTAATATTTAGTATACTCTTTCGCCAATTTTATAAAAAATTTCTACACTATACCCCCTTCTCCCGTACAATTGATTATTTTTCATGTTATCTCCTGAATTTTCTGTGAAAAAATCCTTAGAAACTCCTGAATTTTACTATCATATATACAGTATGAACTCTGTAGCAATCCTGTGTAGTACTCCCCTTTTAAAGTGGCATACAATGATCTTCATTAGTCATTGTGCTCATGGATGTCCTTGCCCAGAGTCTTCTTGATACAGTGTCCTTAAACTACAGTAAAAGCTTAGCTAACCGGCATGCTCGGGAAACGCCGATTTCCGGATACCTGTAAAGTCCGGATAGTTGAGTGTGACGGGGAAAATGGGGGGTAGATTGTAGCCTTTCTTTTTTTTCTCCGGCAAATAATTTGTTTTTGTGATTTTGAAATGCGCATTAAATATAATTTTTAAGATTACTTCTGTATCTTCCATTACATTACATTATGAAGATTTCAATTTAGCACTGATGATAAAAAAAAGTACTATCTGTAGCCGAATTTGTACCGTAAATATATAGATTGTAAAAATATACAAATATCGGACGAAACTGAAAAATATTTTACTCAGCAAGCATAATAAAACTCTTTTAAATGATCATAAACAAATCCCAGATTGAATATTAATTATCCAACTAATTATCTTTTAAAAAATCGCAAAGGTTATTGCACAAAACACAAGCCTCTAATTCTCCCGCACGTGATATTACGTAATCGGAATCAACATCTGCCGATATTCGGAGAATAAATAAATAAAGGGGGGAAAAAAGACTTACCAATCTGGAGTCCCCCCCCCCCATGAGCGTTTTTTTTTTTTTACCGATTCTGTCAATTTCGTTTTTAGGTCTCGTTTTTCGGCGAAAGGTGAGGACCTTTTAATTTTTAGGGGGAGATTCTCACTTTTGCTTTTGACTCTCCATAAAACAAGTCTGTGTACGTCACAGTACTGTATATTGCTTTTGACCCCCTTCTACACCCCTCCGTGCGGAGTGGACGTTGCATTCCAGAAATAAATTATCCCCGTGAATGGAACGGTGCGCGGATGTAAAATTTTTAGAAAAACTCCTTATCTAATTTTTCCAGTTACTTGAGCTTCCCGGATACTTGAATGCCGGATAATCGAGAATTTACTGTACTGTGTGCCATAGTTTGCCGGTGACATTCATTCAGTGTTGAATTGATCTCTGCGACGACCCATAATTGTGATCATCCCTCAGTGTTCTGGTGATTCTCCATTGGTATATTTATGGCTTATAATTTGACCTGATTTCTCATGCAAATGAACCTACTCTTGCAAGAAATACAACAAATGTTGTCAAGGAGTACAAGTAGATTTATCGTGGCAAACGCCACCTGTGCTGCCATGAAAGCTCTATCCACTTGATTATTTAATGCTAGAAATTTGCATTCTTATTCTGTGGTACAACTTCTCCATTTGCTTCATTATTTTCATTATAATGACAAATTCAGGTAATTTTTGAACAGCAGTTTTTAATGCAAATAGTTTGTATTCCATCTATGCAGGGATGAGATTCTTCCGCTTTTTGGCGAATCTCGGCTTTTTTGCTATTTTGGAGAAATTCCGTTTTTTTCTCTCGAAATTCCGTTTTTTTCTCTCAAAATTCCGGGGTGTTTCCCCCCCCACACTTCCTTTTTCCCCTTCTTTCTTCAGTTTCGATTCCCCCCTGCAAAAAATTTGCTTTTTCTTCCGAAAATTCTTTTACACAAAGAAAAGAATTCCTATCTTCCGTTTTGAAAGAAAATTCTGGGAAAATATGTCTTTCGACTCGATGCACTCACCTCAGGAAACTAGTTGATTCATCTTCTACTGACGAATCAACATTATATCAGCAAGCTCTACAAGGATGAACATTCCAACATTCAGTACTATTTAAAGTATTAAGTACCACCTTTTTGCAGAAAAAAAACCTCTGTGGCATATTTTGCAAAAAAAAAAAAAAAAAAAGCATGAACATGTTGAAAAAAAAATTAGTTGGAAACTTAAAATCGTCTTGTAGGGCGTACCAAGATAAAGAAATAAAATTGCAATGACGTACAGGTGGTAAATGTTTTAATGTCTAATTTTGTTTTTTTCTGATGCCCCTGATGATGTGTTAAACTTGTTTGTTAACTTTTAATGTGAATGATTTAATAATAATTTAATATTCTTTCTTATTTATACGTACTGAATTACAAATAATTAAGTTATTAATTATTATAGTGTAATATTTCCATCATGCTGCATGTTCTGATGTTTTACTTCGTTCGCTTATGAATTATGGTTCAATTTTTTTGCTCTCGTACGATTTCAGTCTTTTTCCTTTTTTGCCAATCTCATCCCTGATCTATGTTTGCTTCTTTGTGTTTTCAGATATATTAAGAAAGAAAAAGAAATTGCAAGCACACAGTTTGATATGGTAAAGTCTGAAAATGTTCGATTGCACTTGAAGGTTGAGCAACTGACCAGCGAGTTGAATGGTGCAAAATCTGAGTTAAAGGATTTGATGAATGATTTTCAAGTACATATAATTTTTCTTAATTCTTAATTAGTGCTTTCTTATTTGTCAATTAAAAATATTTAAAATTGCAGTTGGTAGTGTTGATTTTTATTTATATATAAATTATAATATATTTATAAAATGTTTTCTTTTTTCCTTGTCTGCTTTAGGCTAGAGCAGCGAGTGAAGCCCAGCATGCGGATTTGTTGAAAAAAATTGAGATGATGAATTTATTGAGCGAGAGCAACAATTTATTACGAATGGAAAAAGAATCGATTTCGGATGCTAAAGCTAAATTGGAGATGCAGGTAATTTTTTTAACTCTTTATATGGAATTTGAATGCATTTAACTTTATCATTGTATTCTGATATAGCTGTAGTAACTGGATAAGTAATTTTGAATGATTAACATATAGTATGAATAATAAAATTACCTTATTAATGCATATTTCTGATTTTCTCCTTGTGCTTCCATTTTTCCATGCTTAAGTAAAAGGTTGCGGTTTTTTTTTTTTTTTTAATTGAAAGTGGATGTTAAATATATCTGAATTGTATTATGTAATAAGTTTTTTTTTATCATGATTTGTTGACATGTGAAAGATTTTTGATTAGTTAACTAAGTGCAGCCGACTGTAATAAGTTACATCAAATAATTCAGCTAGCAAAGGTTATATTTATATCTGTGTTACAGATGTGAAAATGTTATGCTTATAAAAATTCACCTTTTAGTTAGGAACATTGCTTTTGAAACAATCACAAACCTAGTCCAGTGATTTTTCAACTTTTCAGTGACATATACTTCTTTGATATATTTGTTACCCTTATATGAATAGTGAAATTGAAAGGTTGTTATGGAATATTTGAAATTAAACAAAATAAATTCACATACGCTTCCACTTGATATTGATGGATTATTTAAAAGGATGGACTTAATAAATAAAATAGCCAATTTAAGAAATATTTGCAAATTATAAGATTTTATTATATAAAATACTAGCAGTATAAATAAAATTAACTCACACGCCGTTGCCCGTGGAATCAGGACTTCAACAAAATGAAAAAAAAAAAAGCGCCCATAGTGACATGAAAAAGTCCTGAAAACAAAACACAAGATGCACATTATCGATTTTCCTGCTTATTTTTCTTTGTGATAATGACATTTCAACTGTAGAAAAACAATACAGAGTATGTTAATCTGAAACAATATTAAAAAAATTGCAACCTGAAAATGATTATTATACAGCAAGCAAAATATGCAAGACATAAACACGTTCAGACACTGCCGAAAATAATAATCGAAGTCATTCAGTTGAAGGTTATGACGTATCTTGCGCTCTGCACCGTCAGCCACTGAAATGTCGGGAAGGCTCTGAAGAAACTTCCGCGGGAATATGCTCACTAGAGAAAAATATCTTTGAACTGACCAGGAAAAAATTAATTAAAAAAAGGAAAAAGCTCTTGTTTTAAATCGGACAGAACCGTTCCAGTTACAAACTGAAAAAAATTGAAAATATAATGTTATTAGAACGTCGGATGCAGCAAATTTAAAAACAAAAGTAAAATTTTGATGACAAAACTGACTATTTCTTAAAAATTTCTCAAAATTCAGTAAATTATGTTGGAAATTCCAAACAAACTTCATTGGAACGAAAATTGTTTGTTCTATCCGATGGTGCATTGATTGTTTTTCAACGGTCATTAGAAAAGATACTACAGCTGTAAACATGCCAAAAATGACCCAAAACACTAAATAATTTTCTAGATAAAATTTTAAAATTCTGGCTTCGAGGTGAATTGAGTCACCATTACGACTACTTGCGTGCCAAATTTCATGGCTGTGTGATAGATTCGTCTGGACATATAAGTATAGATTCTTTCATTTTTGCAGTGTTTCCGATGTAGTGTCTTAATTTTTTGGGTCAAAAGTCTTTTGATTTCCAAGACTATATTCCAAGACTATTATTTTGTATACTTTTTAGGGATCTTGCAAAGTGAGAACTGCTCTCCAAGTCTGCTCTTTTGATATTACTATCCTCTCTTTGTTTCCTTATTGCTTTAAAATTAAGGTACTCATAAAATTAACAAACAGGTATAAATTATTAATCTTTACTTAAATGCATGTTGCTGTGAAAAGTTGTCTTCGTAATTATTGATACCATATTTCTGCAGTGCAACATGAATCTGAATTGAGTTGTTATTGCTCATGGGTGCCACTCTTCAGTCCTGAGGACGGAATTCCGTCTTTTTAAAAATTCGGTGGACGGAATTCCGTCTCGGTAAAAAATCGGCGAACAAAATTTTGTTTTCTACCTCCAAAAAATTTTGATGGATTTTCATTCCCTTGCGTTCTGTGACCACTGTGAAATAAGCCAGTAATGACGTCGCATCCTGATGAAGGCTGAACTCCGACATCTGCAGCTAGCATCTCCAGATTACAGTCATAATCTTTTGCGCATGCGCTGGAACTAACGGAAAATCCCCCTATTATCGGGGGGTTCTAGTGCACTGCACAGCGTTACCAAACGGAGGCGAATGAGAAAATGTAGCTTTGAACCTGGCTTCCGCTTTGAATGTATTTGTTAACGCTTTTCCTTTGCATTCTGTTAGATTGCAAAAATGCAATTGCATCATTTTTCGGCTTTGTCAGAATTTTTAAATAATTTATATTTTCGCAACCGAAGTTTCTTTCTTGTCTTGTGGGAACTTTTAAATTCTCAACTGATTTTTTTATAGTTTTATTAAATATCTCAATTTTTCTTTTTATAGTAATCAACTTAATTATTAATCGCTTTAACTTTTTATGAAATTTGTTTTAATGTTTATAAATTGTTAAGCACTTTATTGCACGGAACTATATGTTCGCCATTTTAACGGCGGGAGCTTTTGGGGTGTAAACTGGTCTGCACGTCACCTGGCTGGGAGAGTTTTCTTTGTGTAGTGCATTACGGTTGTTAATGTACCTGCATTTCATATTTGAAATGTCTCTTCTTGCGCTTACATTAGCCTATGATCTTGAAACTTTAATCAATTCAATATGCTACCTAGACAAATGCATTGTCGAAATTTCATTACTCTACAATAATTTTTTCTTGTTTTGGGGATTTTTTTTCCTGTCAGTGTATTTTCTTGGTTTATGGGGTAATATTTATACAAAGTTTTTTCTTTCAATTCTGGTAAAGAACGCTAGGCCGTGTTAATTTTTTTAAAAAAGAGTGAGGTTTGAAGAGTGGCACCCATGTATTGCTTTTAATGCAATTATTATTTTGTATTTCAGCTTCAAGAATTGACCGAGAAGCTCCAGCCTCTGAGCGAAAAAGAAAAAGAAATGACGCAACAAATTGATATGCTTTCTGCAGAAAACAATGCTCTGAGGCTTGAAGTCAAAAGCTGGCAATCTCGAACAAATCAGTTATTGGAGCAGTCGCACCGCATAGGTCCTCAAGAATATAAAAATATGATGTATGTTTTTTTTTATAACTTTTTATGGGGGGAAAAAATGGACTTCGTCTAAACAACTTAACAATTTGCTAGTGTTGATTGCCATGTAGCTACTAGTGTAATGTGTTACTGCTGTTTAAATATCTTGCTGTCCTGAGGTTGTGAACTGTTACAAACCTGTCATTTGAAACCCAAAAATAAAACAACAATCAAATCAAAAAGCATCAGCAATTTTATATCGTAAAGTTTCGTTAAATTTATCTTATGAAATCCTTGTATGACCCAAGATTCAAAATCTACAGGTTAATGTGTAGAGTAGTAAAAAAAAGTTAACTGTGTAATTTTGAGGTCCCAATATGGACAGAGAATTATTTAGAATTTTCGGTACTTACGTATTAACACAACCGCAGCTACAGATTTGGCGGTTTTGAAGTGCCGCCAATGTACGCCTAAAGTTTTTGGTACTTTTGAAGTGCCGGTTTTCACAGATTTAGTGGTTTTTAAGTGCCGCCAATGTATATTGGCACAACTTCAACTGTGGTGGCGTTAATACGTAAGTACTGAATTTTCTAGGATTTAAAAGGGGTGGAGGAATCTTCAGAGTTTATTTATTTACTTAATATTTTTTTTGTTTATAGGTTTTTTTCAAAATACTCTCATGTTTTAGAGATTCTTTGATATATGTCTGACACTTTTCTTTCTTCAGACAGATTTTACTTTGTATTGTCTTAATTTGTGTATTTTTGTTTTGTTTCAAAAATACACAGATTTTAGAGTTTGATTACAGACACAATTTTTAGAGTTTGATTACAGTTTTGTTTAACGCGTTTGATATGGCGATCTTTTTTATGTACTATATATTAAAGAACAAAGGTCAGTCTAGATGAAAATTCGCTTGAAAACATTCAGTTATTGTGAAGTACAGCCAATATAGCTATCGTAGTGAATGTGTTCACTGTAAATATCTTTTTTACTATTATTATTCTCATTAACAATTTGTGTATTTGTACTTATTCTGCTTAAAGCATTGATTGTAACAAAATTAGCAAACATTATTTCTGAAGAAATTTTAATATCAAATTACTCTTTTTATGCATGCTTCAAAATTTGTAATTTTAGTTTTTATTTTTAAATCAAGAAATCTGACATTTTATTGCTTACTTTTGAGTTGTCTGTTTTCTCATTAATGTTGTCATGTATTCTGGGATTCTTTTGATAAGTTCCTTTACTCATTTTTGCATTTGTTTGTGAAATTCAATATTGCAAAATTTGAAATTTTTAACTTCGTCTTTTCCTCCGTTCAGTCGTGATATGGAAGAACTAAAGAATCAAAAGCAAAGGCTCGCTGAAGAATTGCAAAGGAAACAGGCAGAAATATCTCAACTCGGCGCGAGCATTGCCTTATTAAGAAAAGAACTTGAAAGTGCCAGAAATGAAACAAAACAGAAATTGGAACAAGTTGCAAAACTCACTGAAGACGGTGTTGAGCATCAAAAAACTCTTCTTCAGGTACTCTTTTCTATATAGGTCTGATGGTTCCAATGCATTGAATATTTTTGATACAGTAAAAGCTTAATTAACCGGCATGCTCGGGAAACGCCGATTTCCGGATACCTGAAAAGTCCGGATAGTTGAGTGTGATGGGAAAAATTGGGGAGGGGGTAGATTGTAGCCTTTTTTTTAGATTTTCTCGGCCAAATAATTTGTTTTTGTCATTTTAAAATGTGCATTAAATATAATTTTAAAGAATACTTCTGTATCTTCCGTAACGTATTTGCAAAACATATTATGAAGATTTTAATTTAACATTGATGATAAAAAAAGTATGATCTGTAGCCGAATTTTTACCATAAATATATAGATTGAAAAAATATAAGCATATCAAAATAGCCGACGAAGCTGAAAAATATTCTACTTGGCAATCATAATAAAACTCTTTTAAATGATCATAAACAAATTCCAGATTGAATATCAAAACTAATTATCTTTGAAAAAATTGAAAGGGTTATTGCGCAATTCGAACTCCTGCACATGATATTACATAATCGTATTTAACATCTGATGGTATTCGGAGATTAAATAAATAGAGGAAAAGAAAGAGACTTACCAATCTGGAGTAATTCCCCATGAGCTTTTTTTTTACCGATTCTATCCCTTTAACTTTTATCGGTTGGCGATTTCATTTTTAGGTCTCGTTTTTCGACGAATGGAGAGGAACTTTTATTTATTTATTTTTTAATTTTTTTTGTTCCCACTTTTGCTTTTGACCCCCCCCCCCCACCCCCCAAAATAAAAAACAAGTCTGTGTGTGTCAAAGTACTGTGTATTGCTTTATTGTTGTTTTTTTCTTCCTTCTACACCCCTCCATGCGGAGTGGACGTTGCATTCCAGAAATAAATTGTCTGCGTGAATGGAACGGCGCATGCTAAATTTTGGAGTGTGGACGTAAAATTTTTAGAAAAACTCATTTTCTAATTTTTCCGGTTAGTTGAGCTTTCTGGATACTTGAATGCCGGATAATCAAGAGTTTACTGTACTCTAATTGCAATATAATTTTTGAATTTTATAATGGTCAGTTTCTTGATGTATTCAAATATTTGTGAATGCAAACATTATCCATTTTAAAACTTGACTAAATTCAGCAGACATTAGGCAAATCTTAATATAAATAAGTCATTGTGGGTATGTATGTTACACATCTCCTCTTAAACCACTGCACCGATTTCAACCAAACTTTGCACACTTATTAAGTGAGACAAGGGGAAGACATCTGTCAACTTTTCAGAGTGCGAAAGTTAATTAAACAGTCAGTTAATTAGAAATTAACTGAAACCGTTTTACTGCTGTAAGTTCGGATTAAATTATCCCCCCAAAAAAATATTAAAAATTTTACAAAATTTAAAAAATAGTTAATTACACGCAGACGACTTTGAAATAAAGCAAATTTACTAATACTCTATTGCTCGGCAAGGGTGTAATTACTTTACCAATATTTTTTCTGTTTATTTTTTTCAAATATTGTTTCTCAATGTTTTCATTGGATCTTAAAGAATCCTAAAGCTTATTTACTAGATTAAAAAATCGATGCAGTTAATATCACCTGTCAGCTTTACCTGCATTTCCTAAGAAATAATAAATAAGTAATATTTTAATTGAAAATATATAAGTTTGAGTATTACGAGATTTGGAGTTGTGTTTTAACAATGCCTAAAAGAAAACATAAGTCAGTGTTTTATCACGATATCTTCCAAAAATGTTATCTAACGAAAACTAATTTTACACCATATTTTTTTAAAAAATTGGCTTTTCAGTGGCACCGATTTCATTTCTGTACAATTTTTTTCTCCAATTTCAATAAAATTTTCAAAATTACTTTTAAAAGAGAAGTTTAAATGCAGACAATTCACAATTTATACCAGGAACAACTTTTGATTTAATTTATTTTCGTGTTTTTTATTAGTCAAAAAGTTCATTAAAATTTTTCTTATACTTCATTATTTGTGAAAAAAATATGAAGTACTTATTTAACAAATATTACAGAGGGAATTAGTTTTCGGCATTTTTTAAAAATCGTTTGCTTCAATTGATGTTCTCATTTTAATTTAAAAACGTTTTACACTATAAAAAGATTTTGTGTATTATAATATTTTATACAAAAGTATTTTAATCCTGAACAATACCGAGTATATCAGCTCTCTTATAAAAGAAGAAAAGATCACTGTAAACTTTAAAGCCCCAAAGCTAATTAAAATTTCAGTTAATTGGAACTTAAGCAATATTTTGGCGTTTCCCGTGATATTGTTCGAAAATATGTATTATCTCGTAAAACTATTTTTACACCATATTAAAAGTTTTAAAAATTAGATTTTCTGGACACAATTTTCATTTCCGTTGAATTCGTTTTCCTCATTATGATGGTTTTTCAAAATTGTGTATAAAATTCACAATTTGTAACACTTTTTTATATGGGTGTAGAACAAGAATACATAAGAACTGCCGCTAGATCACATTAGTAGAATTCTGGATGAAGACTAATTTTATTTTTTTTCTTATTTATTTTAAATCTTTTTCTTAATGAAAACTTTACTATTTAATTAATTGCCCCAAAAAATCCATTAAAATCTTCCTTATGCAGCAAGATTTATGAACAAAATTTGAAGTGCCTATGCAACAAATATAAATAACTTATGCAGAAAATTAGCTTTCAGCGGTTTTTAAAAATCATCTGGTTCAATTGATATTCGCATTTTAATTAAAAAATTTTTCAGACGATAAAATACTTTTGGTATTGTAATTTTCTATACAAAAGTAGTTTTTATATCAAAAATACAAGATGTGAAAGTATTTTAATCCCGAGCAACGCCAGGCATAACAGCTAGTATCTTAATATAAATAAAAGTTATTGTGGGTATGTATGTGTGTTCCACATCTCTTAAACCACTGTGCTGATTTCACTCAAACTTTGCACATTTATTATTTAAGACAAGGGGAAGACACCTGTGAACTTCTCAAAGTGCAAAAGTTAAACGGTCAGTTAGAAATTAATCAAAACCATTTTTTTGAAGGAGCTTCGGAGCACATCGTCCCACAAAAAACATTTTTGTACCATCTTAAAACTCAAAATTTTACCTGTTCAATGATACCACTTGTATATCAGCGAGATATTTCCTTCAATTTTTGTTAATTTTTTTAAAATTTAATAAATAATTGATTACATGCAGATGATCTTGAAATAAAGTATATTTATAGATACTCCGTTGCTAGGCAACGATGAGACTTTGAACTAATCTTTTACTTCTGTTTATTTTTATAAATATTTTATATAAGAAGAGAAAGATCACTGTCAGCTTTTAAAATTCCAATAGTTAATAAAAAATTTTGTTATTTAAAAATTAAGCAAGATTTTGTCATTTTCCGTGATATTTTTTTGAAAACATTATCTTGCAAAAACTATTTTTACGCCATATTAAAATTTAAAAAATAAGCTTTTCAGTGATATAAGTTTCATTTCCGTTCAATTCGTTAACCTCATTTTAATATTTTTTTAAAACTAAATTCTGCATAAGATTCACAGTTTGTGACATTTTTTTTATTATTATTGGGGAAAAACAAGAATACAAACGAACAACTTTGCTAGAACATATTAACAGAATTCTGCAAGAACACTAAAAGAAAGGTTTAGAAGCTGGCGAATCATAATTTATACAGGAACATGGTTTATTTTAATGCTTTTTATTAATACAAAATTTGCTAATTGTCTCAAAACATTCTTGTACAACAGTATTTGTGAACAAAATTACTTATGTAACAAATATTAATAACTTATGAAAAAAAATGGCTATTGGTGGTTTTTTAAAATTGTCCGATTCAATTGATTTTCTCATTTTAATTAAAAAAATAATTTTTATAAAATAATTTTGGGTATTATAGTTTTCTATACAAAAGTAATTTTTACATCAAAAATATTCGACATGAAAGTATTTTAATCCCAACAAAGCTGTCAGGGTTGTCGATTTTTTTGATTTTTTTCAAAAAAATCGATTTATTTGATTTAAATCGGATTTTTTTGATTTAAATCAAGATTTTTTTTATTTTAATGATTTTTTTTAAAACTACATATATATATTTAACATTTGTATATTAGACAATGAGCCCTACAGTCATAGAATTATATATATAACAACATACCAGTCGTTAAGCTGTACTTTCTTTTAAAAAAAACAAATTCAAAAATGTAACAACTATTTAAAAAATATTTGTAAACTAAAATATAAAAATAATATACTTTTGAAATATAAGACAACTTTATTAAGGAAAAATATAATAAAAATTGTCATTTCTCGACTATAGATATATTATTGTATGTTAGAATATTGGAGAATTTTACACTCAGCTGTTCATTTGTTTCATTACAAACACAAGTTTTGATGCTTTCTCTCATCCTAATTTGTTTCACCCAAAACATTAAATAAAAAAAATTTTAGATAAAATTTTTAAATTCAGGCTTCGAGGTGCATTGAGTCACCATCAGGACTACCTGTGTGCCAAATTTCATGACTGTAAGTGTGATAGATTCGTCTGGACATTGTGCACACGCTTACAAACATTGCCTTTTATAAGTATAGATCATAGTTTAAATTGCACTATGTAGATGTTAGTATTTCTTTTGGAGCATTTATATGCATTACTTAATTATCTTACATTTGAACATTATTGCAACATAAAAACTTTGTTGTCTCCAACACTATTTAGTTTTCTCCAGTATTGAAATGAAACTCCCTGCATTTTACTATGTTCTTTCTTTGTGAACATGATCCTTTCACAATATTTATTTTATTTTCTAAAAAAGGAGCATCTCAGACTTTGCATTTTATTGTGTTGCTCATTAGAGATTTTTTTTAACACTTTGCGGCGAAGTATGCCAGTTAATGGCATACCTAATTTCACTCACTTCTCAACCGTTAAATTCAATTATAAATGGAAAATAATAGGTTTAGGATAGGGCTAATAGTACTCCTTTTAGAATGTATATAGCAGTCTTATGAAATTTTGTTTCGAAATATGAATTATTAGAGATAAAGTTTGGGAAAATTCCTTGACTCGGAGATAAGAAATTTTTCAGTTCTGGACGTTGAACAATTTTAGCTAAGTAACTCGAAAATTTTACTCCAATATTCTTGAAGTTTTAATTTATAATTTTCTGTAAGATTCAACAATAATTTTTGAGTGCATCATGGTGGTTGTATCTAAGGGGGTTCTCATGGGGGGTGACCTGAAAGGGGGAAGACCCCGGAATGAAGTAAGTTTTTTTAAAAACTTTTTTTGTAGATTCTATGCCTAGACAATAAACTAAACCCATCCATGATGTTTTCTCATCATATTTTCAAAAAATTATTGCCTTTCGCCGCAAAGGGTTAAAATCTAATTTGCTTGTGTTCTCAAAAATAAAGATATGGAAAGTACTCTAGTTACATCAATTCAATAAAATATTTTTTTATGTTCTATATATTCTTTCTTTAAATATGCATTTAAAAATACTTTAAAATCACTATTTAAAGATACATGAACAATTTTATTTCATTAAAGCAGTTTAACTTGATATTTACAATAAAGTGATTTAAATCGGTGATTTTTTTTAAAAAAATCAGTTGATTTAAATCAGTGATTTTAATCAACTGATTTAAATCACCGCAACCCTGTGGTATATACATCTATATATAATTTCTCTTTCAATCTTCTTTGAATTGCTAATTTTTAATTATGAACAAATTACTTCTACTTCAGTCTTAAAGAACTGCACACCTACTTTAACTTTCAGAGTCACGAGATTCTTTGGGGACTCTCCTTTTCACAGCTATTTAAGTTCTCTGTGTATTTTTAATGCCTTTTTTTTACCATGCAACTCGCCTGGTGAGACGCACTGGCTTTGCACGTCAACTCTTTGATCCTGGTCATGGATGTTAATTTAATTATGATTATGTTATCTAGTGGATATAATCTGCATCACACCGTCTTTAAGTCAGATGAATAAATAGAAATTATTTCAACTTTTGCCTGCTTCATTTCAAGATGTTTGCTCACACTTCACCTAAAGGATAATGTTACTGATATATATTTTGGGAATGCTGACTTAGACAAATTTATATGGTAGTCAGTAAGACGCCATTGTGGTCTGATTTATCAGTTGTTGAGGCCAATGTATTTGTGTTTATTATTTTATGCCCTTATAATAAAACTTGGACTACTTTTGATGGGAGAGTAGTGGCAAATACATCTATTTTGAACTACTAATGCTTCAAATTGTTTTTATTCTAAAAGACTTGTTTGGTTAACTAAAAAAAAGTAGTTTAATCAATTTTAACTAAAAAGTTAAAAAAAAAATAGTTTAATCAATTTTTTACAGTTATCATGTATACAAAATGAAGAGATTTCTAGTGTACAACTATTGCCAGCAATGCATTTTGTGCACCTATCAAAAGGGAAAATCTCCACATGATGCATTGTTTTGCCAGTGGAATTTTTACTTTCTCGTATATGAAGAGAAAGTATTGTAATCGTCAAAGAATTCGAACTGGAGATTTTGACGAATCTCCACGTTTTAAACCTCCCTGAGTCCGAAAAACACAATTTGGGAATTATGTCTGTCTGTGAACACGATAACTCAAAAACTATTCGAGCTATGGGGATGAAATTTGGTATGTGGTCTTTAAACATAATTTGCAGGTTTGTATCAAATTTTGGACAAAATCCGTCAACGAGAAGTCTGTCTTCTATGTTCGAGGTCATGCGAACGCTATAACTCAAAAACTTGAAAAGCCAGATGGATAAAATTTGGTACACAGTTTTATCGTCATGAATGTAGGTCTGTATAAAATTTTGGGCCAATTCCGTCAAAGGGTTGACTGTCTGTCGGTCTGTATAATTTACTTTTGAAGAGAATCCGTCATCTCCACGCGCATGCGTACTGGAAGAACGGAGAGGAATTTCATTACAGGGTAGCGAATTACGTCAGTTTGTCCTTGAGCCGGTAAGAGAGGAAAATCGGTATGCATCTCTTTGAATTTCATTCTTTGCCTAGACATTTTTCAATCGCTATAATGAAAACCTTCTGATAGTCATTGGATTCTGGGTAACAGTAGGTTCGAATTTTTTTAGCCACGCGGGGGAAGGAGAAACGGCACCTTTTTGGGGAAGTATACGAGAAAGTTTCAGGGAGAACACTCCCGCTGGTTTTGCAGATTATTATAGTGTTGCTACTTTTGGGGAATGTTTTTAATTTTTAATTTATTTTTGCTCGTTCCACAGACACTCAGGCATTGGTTGTTCATTTAAAAAAAAAAAAAATTGATTTGTGCTTTTAAGAAGGAACATTTTGTTTGATCATTTTTGTTGATATGTGTTTTGAGATACGAATATATTTGATTATTGGTTTTAAAGAATGAACATTTATTTTTAATGAAGCAGTTTTCTTTGAATTAATGTGTGTTTAAAGAAAGTATTTTGTGTTCTGTTATGTGTTTTAAGAAAGGATTTAGTTAGGCTTAAATTGAATTGACCTTTTTGGCAAATTAACAGTATTATTTATATGTGTTTTAAATATTTATGTGTTTAGGATGGTTTTTTTAATTATTGCTTACTTTAATTAGGGCTTTTAAAGTTTTTTAGGGTTTTCTTGATGTAGTTTGCTTTTTTCCTTCAGGGCAAGACGAGCGTGGTTGAAATCGCCGTCGCGAGGGATGACTTGTTGTTTTTGCATCCGGTAGGATGTCCACAAGATGGCGAATTTTTCGGAGTGGGTGTCAAGCGGATAGGGACGCCGTCCCTTTTCGGACTCTTGACCAATTGAAAACGGGGTCTTGCGTCACTGTGACACGTTTTTCGGCGACGGTATTTTAGGGGGTGCGCGAGGCGTGGAGCGCTCTCTTCTCGGCTCTGCTCTTGGCACTGTCCTTGGGACTTCTCTTGGCTTGGCTTTGGCCACCCAGCCCCGAGGCCACAGGGGTGCTGGGGAGTTTAGCGTCTTGGTAGACATGAGACGACACTCGCGTGAGAAGTTACATAATCGCTGTGCATCCAACAAGCAATAGCAATGGTGAGCCTGTGACAGCAAAGATTGTATTTAGATAGCATGATGGAAGACCCATACAGAGTTATTTTTTTTGCTTCGGACGGGACATTTCGACTCTTTGAGTTCATTGTCTGAATAAGGCAGTCTGGCTGCGATGACACGGATGCGTGAATTGAACCATGCCTCGAGCGGGACTATTCCTTCGGTATGCTGAAGTGCATGGCTGTCTTTGCGTCTGTTTTGGGTGAGGCTCGGTGTAGTGCAGGAGATGACTCGGAGTGAGGCGCGGGAGGTGTAAACTTCTTGCATTGGCTTTCTGCTTGGAACCAGGCCGAGTGGGATCCCTCCGGAGAATCTGAGACGAAAGGTTGATTCACCGATGGACGGCCACTATTTAGAAAATGCGTGCTCCTCCTCGATGGAAAGGTGCTTGATGTGTTCCCGACTCTCGGACAATGGAATCCATTGATGTGCATGAAGGCGATGCAGCCCGGTGACCAGATAAGTGGAGATTTCATTTCGTTTATCTTTTCCTTATAATTCTTCCTAATTTGGGGTCTAGCTACCTCACGATATGACTGGGTCGGGTCTAGGAACTTTTACTATGGGATGAAAGAATTTAAGCTGTTTCTGTAAATTATTATTAGCCAGGAAATGAAATTGAATTAAGTGAATGTTATAGTGTTGCTTTTAAAAATGTTCTAACTACCTTTTTATGATTGTGTGTTAAGAGTGCAATTTAACAAAATAAATTGTAATTGATTTAATGTCAAATGGGGTCTGAGTCGCGTGATTAAAAATTCAGTAAGCGATTAAAATTCTCTAGAGGATGGGTTGATTAACTGGAAGTTTTCTAATACAGATATGATGGGTTAATGTTGTTATGACTGCTTACAGAGTCAAATTTCCATGCTGATGGGACTAATTGATGGCGGTTAATTGAATCTTTTGAAATATAAGTAGTGCTAAGTAAGTTGAATAGACAGAAGTTATAGAGGTCTTGTAAGGGATTTAGAAGAGTTTCATTTCCGCGACTCATTCCTCATCTCGTATTTTTGTATGTTTTGTGTCTCAATGGTAGTAGTAGTTAAATGATTGACATGCAGGTTGGGCGCCCACCATTCATTTTTTAAAACTTATGCAATTTCTAAATCTGTTTAATGTATAATCATATTATTACTTAGAAACTTAATAAACGTTATATGATTTAAAACTTACTTACTGTATTCCTTTTTTTTACACATGGGACACATCCTTAATGCGAATCTGAGGCTTTTTTTAGTACTTTGGGTTATTGCACTAATTAAATACACAACGCAAATTCCACCATCCTTATATTGTCATAACCTTTGAGTGAATTGTTTTTCCCTTAATTTTAGTATCTTGGAGGTATGATCCTCTTGATTTTATTGCTTGGAACACCACAATTTAATATGATTGGTGTTATGAATTAGAACTGCTGTGTAATCTCTGCTTATCCTTCTGAATGAAAAATTTTAATGTAAAGGGTTAAAGTAAAACCACGACAAATAAAATGCTGCCGTGACAAAATCACGACATTATTTGAGGAACATATATTTTCATTTCGCCTTAGAAAAAAGTTTTCTGTGTCTACAGTTACAACCATACTACAATCCTATTATTTTGCTCCCATTGGTTTTCATGTAATGAAAGAAATTATATCTAGCAATACTATACTGTTTATTAAACCCCTGAAACATTGCTTGTATGGAACCAAAATCTTGTACAAAAATTGTCTTTGTTATTTGCTGTTTCTTTCTTCGTTTTTATTCTAAGCATACTTTCCCTTTGCTTGCCTAGTTCTTCGGCCATTTAAAATGATACAGTAAAAGTAACATACTAACCGGCATGCTCGGGAAACGACAATTTCCGGATACCTGAAAAGTCCGGATAGTTAAGTGTGACGGGAAAAATGGGGGGGGGGGGTAGTTTGTGGCGTTTTTTTTGTTTACCAATTCTGTCCCTTTAATTTTTTTTTGTTTGTTTTTTTTTTTGGTTGTCGATTTCGTTTTTAGGTCTCTTTATTTGACGAAAGGTGAGGAACTTTTTTTTTTAATTCTCACTTTTGATTTTGAACCCTCCCCCCCCATGAAACAAGTTTGTGTACATCACTATACTGTATATTAGGGTGGATCGAAAGGTATACGAAAAAAAATTTTTTTTTTTCAAATTATTTTTGGCATGGGGCGGGAAAGTTGTGTCTTAGGTATATTAGTTTACATATATTTTTTTATTGAAATCCATTTATATCTTCCAGTGTCCCAAAAACAGTTAAAAATTACATTTATTTTTTGAAATTTATAAGAAAATATTTTTAAAATTTCCTTTATCGCTGGGTAAAAAAGTTTTGTTTTGGGTATATTAGTTTACGTTTTTTCATTATTATTAAAATTCATTCATATCGTCTGGTGGCCCAAATTCCCCTCCAAAAAGTTAAAAATTGACATTTTTACAAATATCTATTAAAAATTGTGAATTAATGAAAAATATTTGAAAAATCGGCAGATTATTCCAGCATTAAAATATAAACTTACAAATAATTATAATTTTAATAATACATGAAGTATAAATTTAATACTCCAAGCAATAAATCGCAAAACTTATAAAAATTGAACTTACATCAAATATTTTTTTAATTCTATTAGTTTGAAAATTATACATATTTCTAAAGGATGTAATCCTTTTTGGTATTATAATGCTTGATAAGACTTCTTGAATGTATCCTATTCAATATGAAGCCGTGTCTCTTCTCCATATACACTTTCTGACGCTTCAGACACTAAGAGAGAACATTTTACTACTGCTTTGGTATGGCATGGATATTTTGATCATACCTCTGTTTTCCTAACTTTTACCATGGCCTCAATTTCTTTAAATGGCACATTCATCAAAAGAGGTGGTTCAAAAGGTCCAACTCGTTGACAATTAATAAGTGCAAAATAATCCTTTGCTTTAAAAGTCTATTTTATGGTACTTGGAAAATTCTTATTCTGATAATCCTCTGTTTTCATTTCTAGCACAGATTAGTTTCCGTAGTGCTAAAGACCTTATATTCTATCTGTTATCTGTGAGCATTGACAATAGCAAATTTTCAGGATGACAAACGAAGCTATTTCATTGAATAAAAGTGTCTACTATATTTCTTAAATTGGGTTCCAAATATCTAGAAAATGAGATAAGTCTCCAAATATGCCACGCTCCTTCTGTTATGGAGGGCTTTGTCTTGACATGGAACCAAACAGGTTGCATATATCTTCATAATATATGTTACAAGAATAATAAGATTGTCAGATGGTTTTTCTGTGACCACATACAACCTTAAAATTCTACCTGCAATTGTTATCCACCTTGAGTGAGCAACTGGACCAGGCTTTCTTAATGCCTGGTCAGAATAACATTCGCCACATGATATCGCTAGGCAAATATCATATAGATATTGCTGAGAACTATTCTATTTATATTACTGGCATATTCTCCACACTTATTGAAGAAAAAGGAGCTACAGTTGCTTTGATTGCTTTACCATTTGGTCAACAAAATTCTTTAGGACAAGTTGTTGCATCATCCAAATAATTTAGTAGATGATGGAGAGGTAACTGATTTGTTTGAAGCAAATAAATGCACTTCTGTAATGGTCTATTGAGGCCAGTTCCATCAAGCGAATAATACCTCCCTTGTGCCCAGTATTAACATTTGTTCCATCGCATCCAATTACTGTTAGCCCATATAATTGCATATTATTTGATACAAAAAAATGAGTATTGCTTCTTTTATGGCTTTAGCTCCTCCTGTTGCAACATTAACATGTCCGTTTGCAGGAGTATAATGTTCCTCCTTCGTGGTCTTTGGGTAATACTTTGAGTGCTTCTTTATTAGCACTTTTGTGTTGTCTTTTCTCCCCTCGAAATATTATCCGGTTAAAAGAGACCAAGGCCCTTTTAACTTAGTAGACTCTGCAACTGCATTTTAAAGCTTTTTACGCTGTCTACGAATTTTATTGTGATCTACCACATGCGAAGTCTCTCCTTCGTGTACAATTCCAACATCTTGTAAAACAGCACTGGCAAATGAAGCAACTTCTCTATCTGAAATTCCGTATCGATCACATTCCCTTGTTAAGGTAGGGAAATCTAAACGATTTTGTGATTGATATTCCAAGGTAATTACATCCGTTTCTGTATACGTGGATAAAAACATAATGTTGATCTCAAGTAGCTCCATTGATTGAGAATGAGCAGCATCACCATCGGGTTTAACCATTTTACGTTTTATTCTTTTGTCTTCCATCTGCTTTCTTTTTCCCTTTTCTCTTTTTTTCAGTCGCAATTACGTCCACTCCTCCAATAACCATTTTCCTTTCTAATCTTTGATCTTTTATAAACAGTCGCTCAGCAAGTGGAATTTTCTTGTCTTTTTGGCATCTACATACATCGAAATTTGTACACTTGCAAATGTGATATCGAACAAACACGATATTTTTTCATTATGATAATTTTCCAATTTTTGTTGGAATTTTTATCATTCCATTACCCTCTCCTCTACGTTTCTCCCTGTAAAATCGTTTCTTTAACACATTTTTTTATTTTTAATTTTTTAATTCGAAATTTGCATAAAAATCGTTTTTTTGCAAATATTTTAAGTGTCTTGGGGCACCGGAAGATACTAAAAAGATGTTGAAAAAATTTTGCATGTATGCTAGTACACTTAAAAGACAACATGCACCCTATGCGGATTATTTTGTCCACACTTTGAATTTTCGATCAACCCTACTGTATATTGCTTTTTTCCGTCTACACCCCTCCGTGTGGAGCGGACATTGCATTCCAGAAATAAATTGTTGGCGTGAATGGAATAGCGCGGGCGAGCGTGTGCTAAATTTTGGCGCGCGGATGTAAACTTTTTAGAAAAACTCATTTTCTAATTTTTCTGGTTAGTTGAGCTTTCCGGATATTTGAATGCTGGATAATCGAGAATTTATTGTATATTAATGCAAATGTATTTTGAATATTTTGGTAATTTGAAAGTGCAAGTGAGGAGAAAACATAAATGCATGGGGGAACTGATGTAAATGTCAGTAATAAGATTTATTTCGAATTTCTTTTCAGATTAAAAAGATAGGCAGAAAGTATAAAACTCAGTATGATGAATTGAAAGTTAGTTACGATGCTCTGTTAGCTAAGTCGAAAGCTGCCGATTCGACCAATCACAACCAGATGGTGCAAGAAATGCAGAGGAAAGTCGAAGAATCGGATAAAGTTGTAAAAGAATTAAAGGAAGAAATAAACAAGCAGAAAGAGGTAAGTTATATATTTATTCCATCTAATATTTGCCTCTCATTTGGATGAATTTTTCGAGATACTAATTGTACATAATTTTTGGGTAAATTTTCAAATTTTTTTTCCTTGTCTCAAAAATTATTTGTAAAGCAAAAACTTGCATGTAGTGTTTTTATATTAAATTCATTTAACAATATTTTTTTTATTTGAGCATTTATTAGAATTGACTTTTGAATGACTAATACATCCATAGATGTTTTCAGAATTCAGTAGACTTAAAATTTTCACAAATGAATGCATTTAATTTGCCCACCCCCAAAAAATTATTTTAAAAATTCTAAAGTGGTTGTATTACTTTAAAATTTGTTGCAAGGAATCCATTTATTCATTAAAATGCATTAATTTATAAATTTACTCATACATTGCTTGATCAGAAGCTTTTAATTGTATGGTAAACTGTCTGATTTGTCCTAGAAGTTCAGAAATTAAAGTCTTGTTGTTTCAGATTATTTTCTTTCTTTTCATGAGACACTATAAAAAAATAACTGATTGAAAATTATTATATTTGTAATTTAGATATAAAAATTTCATGTGAACTTGATTTCTGTCTTTTGAGAATTTTGTATAATAGAGTATTACTAATATAATAGCCCAGATCTCTTGGTAACGCTCTGACGTCGCCAACAATAAAATTAGCGCCATAGCACTGCGAGACGTTAAACAGCATTATTTCATTGTTAGAGAACCTAAATTTCAGTAATTTTAAATTTAAAAGGGTAAATGTCGTTCAAATTTAATAGCTCTAAAATAGTGAAATAAGATTTTCTATCGATTGATATAAAATTTATCTCGCTGTGATCAGTAGTTCCCGAGAAATTTTAAATTATATTAATCCTATATTTCAAATTAATTTCCGTTTTTCAATAGAAAGTAGTAAATTACGTCAGTGGTATATCATGCGTGTGATATAGTTTGGACGCCACGACGCATCTGATTATTTATTTATTATTATTCTATTATTTCTAGATTTTTTTAGACCAGAAGGTTTTTTGAATATAGAAATATGCAAATAATATTTCCTGTCATAAAACATATGATTATTTTATTTGTTTTCAATCAATGTTAAACATTTCTCCCGCATATATATCTATATAAACACGTAAAATTTGATGGGAAATCTCTCGAATGAAGAGACAATTCGCACCCGTCATACCATGATGGGTGATCTTCTAGTCTTTATATATAAAAGGCAAATGCTCTGACTCGCTTGTGACGAAATCTCCCAAATCACTGTGACTACAAACTTGAAATTTGGCAGGTGGTTTCTTCTTCGGGAGTAGGTGCTCACTGAGAAAGGATTTTCAAAATTTTAATTATAATTTAAATTATTTAAAAATTACTTTAAATTTTAATGTTTTCCCTGGAAGTTATTTGAAACTCAGTTTGTAAGTTGCTGCGATGCATCATACAGAATTGTATCGCTGGCATTTTAAAATTTATGTCTTTAAATATTTTACCATCTACAAATACAATACAATATTCAGTTTTTTGGTCATCTTTCTTGAGTTATCTCGGCTGAAACTGCGACGAGTGATGCTATAAATATTGTAAAATACAAAAAATGAAAACTAATTTAAACGGGCGAATCAGTTGGTCGCCGAAGGCGGCTAGTATTTTTGTAAAGCGTGGCAACAGATATTTGATTTCAGGTTTGTTTTTGTGTGTGAGGTGACTGAAATGATTTTCATCCCTTCTTCAAGCATTTAAATCTCGTGCAAATTTTTGTATATTGCATTAGAGATAATTTTTTATTAAAATTTTGGTTTAGGCTTAAAAGTACAGTATTCCCGCCAAACTTGAATTTCCTCAAGTGATAACTCATCAAATTTGATATTAGAAACAAGAAATTGCAGCCTGCTGCTAAGAATTACAAAAGGGCAGTGGTGTTCGGGAAAACTAATTTTATTGTCTACCTCCTATACTCCTTAGTCTTTTAGATGTCTATGGATTTTTTGCCGCCTCACTTTTTGTACCTCCTGATTCACACGGGCGTCTAGCATGCTGTTCGGCTTTCACGTCCATATTCATCCATGTTCATCATTCTACCGATGAGTGATAGATGAATTGAGTGAAAGTTATTTCAAACTCTGTTTGTAAGTTTCGTTAGCTATGATGCATCATACAGAATCTTATTGCTCGCATTTTAAAATTTAAGTCTTTAAATATCTTACTATCTGTAGAATACAATAAAATATTCAGTTTTGTTGTTCATCTATCCTGAGTTATTGCGGCTGAAGCTGCGATGGGTAATGCCACAATTAAGATAAAATATAGGTACTTTTCCGTTAGCCGGGCACAAATCTCGCCAATTGTGAACAGCTAAGTCATCAAGAGCAAAGCGATTTTCCGTTAGCCGGGCACAAATCTCGCCAATTGTGAACAGCTAAGTCACCAAGAGCAAAGCGATTTTCTGTTAGCCGAGCGCAAATGTCGCCAATTTTGAACAACCAAGTCGCGCCAAGAAGCGATTTTCCGTTAGACGGGCGCAAATGTCGCCAATTGTGAACCAAACGCGAACGAAGTCGCCAAGAGAATGGTTGTAAGAAATTTGGCGTAATTCTACATTATTTGGCGATTTTCGCTTGTGCCTGGCTAACAGAAAAGTACCAAAATATAAAAATAAAAACTTATTTAAATGGGCGAACCAACCGGTCGCCGAAGGCGGCTAGTAATATTATATGTCCAAAAGTTGAATGAATTTTTTAAAATTTTCTTTTAGACTAATAATCAAGCAAAGAAGGCTATGGATACTGCTCAATCCAAAGCAAATGAAAAAGAAGAAAAGGCAAAGAAGATCCTGGCACATTTCCGTCAGAAATACTCTCAACTAAATGGTATGTGACATTTTGTTTACTTTCCTCTCTCATGATTTTAAATATGAAAAAAAAAACTAGATTAATTTGATTAAATAGCTACTGGCATTTCTATTTATTTTATATCCTTATATTGTTAAATAAGCCTGTTTGTTATTTTTAGTTCAAAAAGAATCTTTAGTAGCAGAAAATACAAAGTTGGCAAAGGATGTAGAAGAATTAAAAACTAAACTTTCAACCTGCATACAAGCACGTAAGTTGTATTTTTCAGTCGAATGTTATGTTTTAAAGGTTGTATGTATTCTAGTGAAGTAATATTTATATAATATAATTAAAATGTGCATTAATCGTATCTACCATGGTGCACATATTAATATTTAATATGCTATGAAGCAAAATTCCATGAAAATGTCTAGTAGCATTTGTTATTAGGAGAATTTGATGTTTAATATATATTGGTCAGTAAACCAAAATTAAAAAAAAAAAAAAGGATTTACTATAAAATTTTTACAGTTGCTAAATTTATAACTTCAGTATTTTCCATAAATAATTACATTGCTGGTTTGATTTACATTAAAGCTTTTAAAAATGAAATTTATTATCTCATTTAGACATTTACACTTAGCTTGAATATTATTAACTTGCATTGAATTTATTGTAATGTATATATAAGATCTGCTGCCAAATTTGGTATTCCAGATGTATATGTAATCTCGATGTGATTGATATAAAAGCTTCATTATTTTACAGGAAAATTTTGCCAGAAAAAAATGAAATATTTTATATTGACAATCAAATTAATGTTATTAAAATAGTTATATGGAATGTTTAGAAGAATTATCTAAGTATTTTCAAAAATGTCCTTAATCTTTATTTAAAAACCATCGTTCATTTGCTCTCTTAAAAAATGTACTTGATGCAGTTTGTAAATTTCATTATGTTGTTTGCATTTTATGTTTTTAGAAGAAGAAAGCGCTCAATTAAAATCTCAAACAGAAGCAAGAATTGCAAACCTCGAGAATGAACTTAAGAAAACTGAAGAAATAAAAAGAGAAAGGGATTATTTGCAGAAGCAATACGATGAACTCCTGCAAAAGGTTATCGTCTCTACTTTTTTGGAGTTATAAATGCTATCGTATTCGTCTTTCATTTTCTGGCTGTAAAAATATATATTTTGTTTCATGGATTTTATAAAAAGTTTTAAGATTTTCTCTATTAATTAGAAATAAATTTTATAGAGAATATAAATGTGGAATCTTCTTTTCTTTTGCCCAGGTATTTTGAAGTTGCACAATTGTACTTAAATTGAATGTTACTGTAATATTTTCAGCTTGATCTATTTGTTTCGCTGTTTTTTTTTTTATGATTAAATGAGTAATGCTTTATTTGGCAATTATTTCACTTCTTTCAGTCAGGTATACTTATGTAAAAAATAACTTTAAATGACTGCTCTTTTAGAAACTTAGTAGATTTTTCATATATTATTCAGTAAAAGAGAATAACTTACTGAAAATCCGTTTTGTAGGTATCTCAGCAAAAGCAGAGCATGAAGTCTCCTATTGTGGGCTTGGGAGAAAGAACTAGGTAAGCATTTTTAATGCCTCTGAAAGATCAAAGGGCAACTTTTAAATGTTTCATTTCTAGCTAATTGGTATATTGTTTCTTTTGTATTCATGCACTCATGGAACTTATTAATATTTTCTTGATTGATTGAATTCTAATATTACTAGGAAATGTATTTCTCTGGGTTATTTCATTTCATAAAGAAATTCTTGAAAAGTATTATGACAGCTATTTTTTTGTTAAATGTTAAACCCTAGAAAAAACTTTTTGAGAAACAAAGTTCATGATGCTGAGATGAAACTTTCTCTGTCCTACTTGATCATAAAATGTATTACACCAATCATATGCAAAACCTGGTACTTTTCTGTTAGCCAGGCGCAAATGTCGCCAATTGTGAACCAAACGCGAGCTAAGTCGCCAAAATTTGGCGGAATTCTACATTATTTGGCGATTTTTCGTTTCCGCCCGCCTGAAATGCCGCCAATTGTGAACCAAACGCGAGCCAAGATGCCAGGCGCAAATGTCGCCAAAATTTTTCGGAATTCTACATTATTTGGCGATTTTTCGCTTGCGCCCGGCTAATGGAAAAATACCCAAAACCTACTTTGGAATCATCTCTGAAGTTGTTTATTCAGGCCATAAGCTGAAACTTAAGTGAATGGAATTAAAGAGGTGAACGTTTATTATGACCTCGAGTAGATGGATAATTATTTTTTAAAAATTCCATTAAAATATCTGAATTCTATACTTCTGATGTTGTAATCATCAGAGGAAAAATTTAATGCATCTAAAAGGACACATGCTGTGAAGGGGAAACGCACACAGTTTATATAAAGATGTAAATTTATGTTTCCTTGATCTTTTTTAAAAGAAAAAATTTCCTTGAAGATTATTTTATAAATATCATCAAAGTATCTACTCTGCAATAGATTACTTTACAGTTGATAACTCTTTTCTACAGTAGTAGTGGAGCAGAGCCTCTCACTGCTAATATCAAACCTCTGACGTCTCCTTCTACATCTGGAGTGAGCAGTACTCTGAGGCATTCTCCTCATCCAACTTCCAATGTGAATCGACCCACTCCAACTGCAAGTATTCGCCCCATGGCCATTGGTACTGCCTCGCCTGCTACTTCGCAGACACGAATGGCAACTGTACTGCCGACGACAGCAACTCCATCACATCCTGAAGAAGGTAAGATTCATTAACATTTAAACGATGGTTGGGCAAGATCTCGGATCTGTCTTAGAAACAAGGAAATACAAAGTGCGTTCGAAACGTTCAGTGATTGGTCCCATAATTCAATAACCTCGCTGGTTCGGATGCTGTGCTCACGCTGACGCAGTGAGAGACATGGCAACTAGTGGCCCCTAGCCTCCAAATCACGACAGTTAAGTGGAAGTGTGCACTACGACCGATTTAAAGAGTGATTGTGAGAAGGCCCGTCACTGCGAAATGGAGCAACGCATGAACATCAAGTTTTGCTTCAAATTAGGCAAAACGGCGACGGAGACACACGAAATGTCAGTGAAAGTGTACGGTGTGGACACAGTGAGTAAAAAGTGTGTTTTTGAGTGGTTTAAACGCTTTAGACAGAAAGGAAGATGTCAAAGATGAGCCGCGTTCGGGTCGACCGCCAACAAGCACAACTCCGGACAACATTGAACGAGTGCGACAGATGCTTGCGGATGATCGATGGCTGTCTTTGAGAATGACAGCAGAAGAATTGAAGATAAGCCTAGACAGTGGGAGCAACATTATGCACGAACATTTGCAAAAGCGTAAGAAAAAGGTCTACTCTTTTGCGCAGGTCCAGCAATGTGTGACAACGGTGCTTCGAGCGATACTGAAACAAGTGTTTGCTGACAGTTTCCAGCAGCTGTACAACCGATGTCAAAAGTGTATTGTAGCTAATGGTGATTACTTTGAATGCCAGTAAAGGTATTTTGTTTGTATACATTGTTTCCTTTATTTTACGAGACCATTCACCGAACTTTTCGAACACACCTTGTACTTTCTCCCTTTCTTAAGTATTTGGGAGATAAGACTTGTCATTTCTTTTGACTGTCTGTGGTGTAAGCTATTGTAGCAATGTGTCATTAGGAATCAGTGCAGACATCACAAAGTGTGTTAATGCAATAGGACAGGGAGTAAAACTATCTGCAAGATGATTAAGACTACCTTAAAATAAGCTTGACAGGGAAATCAAATTCTAATATATTTAGTGTTCTATTTTTTAGAGCCTATCTATTGAACCAAATGCTTGTATCATCATAAATATTTAAATCTGAAACATCTTGTCTTATTTCTTTATTTTGAGTTATGAATGCATATGCCGATGTTCATTATTTTATGTTTATTATTCTTATATATATATTTCTGTAGACACCAGAGATAACAAATTTAAGAATTTTATGTTTTGAAAGACATTTCAGTTAAAATTTTTGTTATTTAAAAATTACATTGGCAATAAATTCAAAATTTAATTACTAATAAATTGTAAAATTATTGAAAAAAATATAAATGTGTGTGTTTTTAAGGGAGTTAAGAATGTTTTTCTTGTGTTTTGGTAAACATTCCATATTACCTTAAATAGGTGGCATTCTATATTATGGTTTTTTATTTGTAAAAGAAGCTTTTACCTTGGTTCTATTAGGGATATATGGATTATATAATTTATTTTTAAAATGCTGATGATTAATATGAAGGTTGAGATATTTCTAAAATACCTAAAGAAGCATGTTGAATAAAAGTACTTATACTGAAAAAGTTTCGCAATTATATAAGTTTAACTTATATGCTAAAATTAGCATTGGTTCTTGATCAGGGTGTCCACTATCTGGAAATACATGGAATCACCAAAAATGTCTGGAAAAACCTGGAAATTAAGTCGAGATTTTAGAAATCAAATTTTCGAAAAAGTGTAAACCTGATTCCCCCCCCCCCCCTTTTTTTTTAACCAAATCGTCAAATGCGCGAAATCACACCAAAATTAGAAAGGGCAATTTTGAGAGAACATCAATTGCAGACTGCTTGCAACTGTCAAAATCTCCTCCAATGATCATGTTCATGCTTACTCTAATCGGTGATCGCAACATGCAAGGCCTGATTTGATTTGTGGACTGCATACTGTGAATGGAGCGGTGAAAACTGTCCACGCTGCTACTGACTGGAAAATTTTTCATGTGCTCAGATCAATGTATTCAGGGTTCATACGCTCCTTGAAAACTCCTTAAAAAACTCCTTGAATACGATTTCATTTTCAAGCACTATGGAAACTCCTTGAATTTGGGTTTTACTCCTTATAAAACTCCTTGATTTTCAATTTTTAACATTTCTTTTATTAAATGTGTACTACGTTTCACCGATAAAAAGGATTCTAAATCGCCGCCGTATCAATTACCCAGTATTTTGCGTTGCTCTTTCCACGATTTGATGTTCATCTCCTAGCAGTATCCAAAATTGAATAATTGGTTTTAAGTGCCAATCAGTAATAACCAAAACAATAGAATGGTGCAAATTGAGAATGTTATTTCTCTTGGATTACTTCGAAACTTTAACTGTATTTCTTTAAATTGTAACATTTGGTTTGTTGTAAAGAACACATATTGTGATGGTGGAGTTAATACACTATTAATCAATTTTAGCTAAATTAGTTTTAATAATCAAGAAATTTTGTTAATTTTATTTTCTTCATATAAGCAATGAAAATGCCCAAAACAGTTTCTAAATCAATGGCTCTCTCTCTGCACCTCTATATTTTAAATCATGGATCATGTGCACTACATAAGATGCGCAGTGAGGCATGGAAATTATTTAAGAATTTAAATTTTAAAAAAATTATTGGAAACAGTTTGTTATTTAAAACATGGTAAATCGTGGTATGTAATGATCTATTTGAACTTTTTGAGGTAGTTGTATAATTTTATAAAAAAAATTGTTTGTCTAAGCGGCACCACTCTACTTTCATTTAAATAGATTTAACATGGCATTCTTGGATAAATCAGCTTAGTAAAAACTTATAAAAGAAATAAATATAACCACATTTATTTGAGTTATTAGCAATGTTTTAAATACTCTTAATATAATTTTTGTGTACTTTAAAATGGGAACCCTTTTCCATGCATAAATATTGACTCCTTGAAAATTTTGAAAATACTCCTTGAAAAACTCCTTGATTTTTAATTTTAAAAATCCGTAAGAACCCTGGTATTGTATTTTCAAAAATAGTCCAGTGCGGCAGGTAAAACATTCAGAAATATCTGGATCATCAGCTTTCCCCAAACAATTCACATCGGTAAGGTGGCTGGAAAATGGAGCATGTGTGATTCGAGCTCTAAAAATTTGGGATTATGTGGGTCTGTATGTTAAAGGAGACCGACTGCCAGGTAATAAAAATTATCAATGCCTAGCAGAAGCCTACAAATATCCACTGATGAAGGCTAAATTGGCTGCCTTCAGGTGTATAATTACAGAATGTGAGCCCTTTTCGAGATGGTTTCAGAGCCAGAAGCCATTGGCTCCATTTCTATATACCTCCTTGCAGGAACCTGTGACAAGTTTACTGAGGAGAGTTCTCAAGAAACAGCAAATTACTGAAATGGATTCAATCTCTAAATTATTGCACTGGGATTTGTCGCATGCAAACAATCTGATTACCGTCAAAAGCATAGATGTTGGATTTGGGCCAAAAAGATTTCTTAAACATGTCAAATGTTCTGATTTGGACAAATACAAGGTCAGAGAAGAATTTCAGAAATTCTTGGTAGCAATTGTTGAGCAATTAAAAGTGAAAAGTCCACTAAAATCACATTTAGATCCAAAAACGCTTCATGTCATGTTTTGATCCAAAAATTGTTCTGCAGCCAGACCTTGATGTGAAACGTATTGATATTGTACTTGGAAGAAATGCATTCTGCTAGGAGACTTACTGAGAATACCACTGATATGGTAAAAAAACAGTATGCTCAGCTAACGACTGAGGCTCAGTCTGGACTTCAAACAGGGATAAGATTCTTCCGCTTTTTGGTGGATTTCCACTTTTTTTTATTCCTTTAGGTAACTAAAAAAAATCCATTTTTCCCATACCTTCAAAGATACGAATCTGCTTTACACAAAGAAAGAAACCTTTCTATCTTCCATTATTGAAAGAAAATTCTGAGTAATGAATTAATATTCTTTTTCTTATATGCATTTAATTCTAAATAATTAAGTTATTAATTATATAGTGCAATTTTACTACATGTTGCATGTTCTGTGTTTTTAAATTTAATAGTCAAATTCTTTTTCTTTTTATAGTGCAATTTTTTCATCATGTTGCGTGTCTGATGTTTTACTATAAACATCCTTATGCTATGGTCCAAATTTTTTTTTATTGCATTATGATTTCAGTCTCTTTGCTTTTGCCATTCTCATCCCTGTTAAAAGCATTTTCACTGAATTTACTGATTGCTGACAGTGATATAAAGGACTAAATTAGTTTGTGTATTCAGTGATCGGAACAACAAAACTTCCGAATGTATGAGATGTGTAATGAAAGTTGTTTCTTCTATCCCATCAACAAGAATATTCTTGTTGATCTGACAGAAAGGATTCTGTTGTATCATAAGGATGGTATATGATTCAGAACTGTTTTAGAGGACCGAGGCAAAATAAGTATCTCAGAGTTTCTCACTTCTGTCAGAAACTCAGGGAAAAATACCAAATGTGTTTGCAGATAAGAAAGAGATGCTATCTGAAATGAGAAGAAAAAAATTGAGCAGAGTTTACAAAATCTAGAAGAAAGGAAAAGGTGTATCAATTAGAAAGATTAAAAGAGGATAATCTAAATTTAAAGAAAATGTTTAGAAATTAAAAAAAAAAGTTATTACATACAGATGAATTCTTGTACTTTTTAATTTTTCATACTTTTTTTTTTGCCAATTTGAGTTCTTACCTTTATTGTAATTTTTTTAGGGTGCATTCAAAGTGATTTTTGCTATCTCTGTTAATGATTTCTGACCAATTTTCAGCAGATTTTTCTTTTAATTTAGAAACTTGCATGCCAGTGTTTATTAAAGTATTCACTAGGTTGCGTCATATATTTAACAAATAGTTAGATGCTTGTGATATACACCATGGTTAAAGAATGAATGGATTTGGCACACAGCGGCTACCAGCACACAAGTCACGAAAAGATCAGATAACAACAGCAAGGCGTTTAGGCTACAAATATACAAAAGGAAAAAGCGATTGATTAAGGTTTTGATTATATTTAACCGCCCTAAATCAAAACATTATACATTCTTATATTATTAATAATCCTTAGGAAATAATACAAATAGCGTATAGAAACAATTATGAATACAAAACACGTATTAATAAAAGAATATTTACTCATTAATTATTTGTACTAAAACAATGATATCTCTACGAAAGAAAACAGAATGTACTAAGATTATTTATTATTGAAATCATTATCTCAGTATATTTATACACAAAAGTACAGAATGATAGCATAAAAAAGAATTAGACCAACATAAATACACTTATGCAAATTATACATTCCAATTTAAATTTCTAAGCTTTAAAATCTGTCTTTCATAAAACAGTAAAAATATCAGCAGCCCATAAATCTTCGCACTGCCGTAAACAGCGCATCAGTTGTTTTGTTGTCATGTTCGCGAATAAACTTGTACCTGATGTGTCTGTTTGGTTCTGCTATGGAACTCTGGTTTTTTAATCAGTGGCACTTTTGATTCTATTTGCAGACTGGTATGGTGAATTACACACCTCAATTCTGGAAAGTGCCTAACTCAGATAGCCTCATTTTTTGCAGCTTGACTAGCTGTCAAACTCAGCCTCGTGAAGAGCAATGCACGCTTTTACGTGTGGCTCTCCATGAAACAACACCTGTAAGACATGAATATGTCCCTGGATCTCCCGAGGAGTGGATGCCAGCATAATCCAGGTGGGTGGGGAACACTGGAGAGTATTATCTTCATTGCATTTTGGTGAATCCCCACATTTCTGTTGTTCACTTTCAGGTAACTTGCCATGATTCTTTTGATCATGCTCCAGTGCCTGTTGTGACATCTAACACTTGAGGATATACACCAACTGCATCACGATATGTCAGGCCTTGAACAGCCTTCACATCAAGCTCCAATGAAGCTACTCGATAAAGGCACAGTAGCTACGGAAAAGAAACATTCAGAATGATGGAGTGTGCCCTTCTCACAGGGAGTACTTGCTGGTGCACTCAATTGCTGAAATGTTTTGTCTTTCTACCTTGTATACCCTCAGGTAAATATGTCTCCATCTCAAGACAGTCCAATTTGCATACTAAGAAAGTAGTTGGGTGTACACCAATCACCACACTGAACTCACTTTTTTAGTTTCTCTATAGAAACTGTTTTTACAGCCTGCTCATCTACGGAAAAATACCTGTTCCATCATCAACATACACAATAAAGTGTAGTTTTCATGTTTTAAAACAAAAAAAAAAAAAAAAAATAAAGCATAGTTCTAGTTGGATTGCTTCCATACATTCATAGCAAAACTTTTGAGCGTTCTTCCCACCTCTTCAGGCTTCATTTAGCCACTCCTCATCTTTCAGCAATTTGCAGACTTATGATCCATCTCTTAAAACCCTGAAGTTTGGTATAAATATCTCACATCCTATGATCTCCATGAAATGCAGTTTGACATCAAGCTGAATGGTTCAGTTTTTATATACAACACCTAATTACTGTTCGATGAGTATCCCATACCTTTAACAAGTTGAAGGTTTCATTAAAATCCTCCAACTTTGACTGTAGCCTTTGGCAATAGGCATGCTTTTAAGCTAGACATTCCATCCAGCATTCTTCTTAATTTTGTATACCCACGACTTCCAATTTAGCACTACAGTAGATTCTGGCTCCAGGTATTGTGGCCTCAAGATCCATCTCTCTTTCATGGCAACAAGCCATTCCTCTTTCACTGACTTAATAGCCTCTGTATGTATCAGGTTCTGCGTAGAAGAAGGAACACAATTGTCATACCTTGCTGTAGCTTCTTTAACATGAGACCTGTCCCATAGTTTCTTTTCTTGTAGAGGATTCCTTAGAATCTATAGCATCTAGCTTCCCCCTATTTCCTGGCCACATCTGAATCTGGCATCAGATGATTTGATCATTCTATCTCATTAACAACCCAACTGAAATTTCATTAGAAATACACTGCAAGATTTACCATTTCGGCCTATCACCAGATGAATGCTTCATTTTCCAGTAAACCTCTACTCAAGACAGTCTTGTTTGCTTCTTCAGACTCTGCCATCTTTTCGCAGTAGCAACAAAAACTCTGGCACTCTGCAGATTAGTGTACACTCACTGTTTAGAAGACATGGACCAGCTTGCCCAGGTTTTCCAAGCCTTCAAACAGGCTTGTTTTGTGTCAAGGCTGGCTGACCTTATAGTCAATACCATTCTTTTTTTCTTCTCTGGTTAGAGGCCCAAGTTCTCTATTTAAAACACCTATAAACTTTCTAACAGTATTTACTGCCTCTGCCCCCACAATTTTGGAAGACCACCCGGTGGAGAATAGATCAGCAGCTACAATGAGCTGTTCTCCTCATCCATTTGTTCAGGGTAAACATAATTATATATTTATTCCAGCAGGATACCGCTTTGTCCCCACACTTGCAAAATTCTTAAACTCACCTCTATCACAAGGAACTCTTTAATTGCCTTGGCTGCTGTTTTGCTTCCCTTAAGAAAAACAGACAATTTGGCACTTCAGACTTGGACTCCATAAAGACTCTGAAATCTAGAGAAATCAAATCTTTGGGGAAACACACAAAAGTGAGGATCACTATTGATCCTCCTACATAGGACCACATACATGCCATGTGCCTTAAAGAGCTCCAGTCACTCCTTTGAGGCATTCATTCTGAAATCCCAGCTGGGCTCACAGGCAGCCTCCCCAGACCCTTTGCTCACAGACCTCAAATTCCCTTGACAGGAACTCTTTAACATGGGTTTGTTCCCATGTTACCAGTCTTCATTACATTGAGGATTGATGGCAAATAACTATACCAAACTTCCAGCACTTGGGACATCAGTACCTGTAACATGAGCCATTTACTCCTAATGCCTCATAGCGTACATACAATGAAGAAGAACGTGCATTTCCTGGCTCGAAAAACAAACAACACACAAGTCTGACGAACGAAAATAATTTCTGTATCGAACACATACCATGCACTTCTGAGATGGTTGCCTTTGACCATTTCCGTTGTTTCGTAATCGCGTTTATGAATCCTTGACCATCACATATATATTATTGTTCCCATACACTGGTTTGGTGAGAGGTCTTTAGATCAGGAAATACTTCGGTAGCTGTCATATGGGCAGATGCCCCACTGTCTGCCTATCATTGTTCTTTTCTGACACCTTCCCTGACCTGGTAAACATCTCAAGTTTTCTGTTTCTTGTCTTCTTCCAGCAGTCTTTTGCAATGTGGCCTGGTTTTCTACACATGACATTTTTTCTTTCCACCTTTTTGCAGCGCGCATGGCAACTAATGCTGTGCTGTATCCCAGACTGAATTGGTAGGCAGCATCTCTATGATGAATCTTTCCTCAACAGTAATGAAATACATCCTCGATGAGGGATTGACTCCCAGGCATCTTGCAGACTCAAAAGATTCCAAAATGGCAAACGTAATTCTTTACTCCTCAGCCTTGTGGTCTGGAGTGTTGTCTTGTGAGTGTGCTCTTTCGGCTCGTCATTTAGTTACTTCAAATTCTTTTGTAGCTTAGCGATGTGATAGCGTCATCTTAAGCCATCCTTTCACTCCCCGGAAAAAAACTGCTCCCGTGGCAGTGAGCCGTTGCGGGGCTGCTCCTTACACAGACGGCAGCTTCTCTACTTTTGGCATATGCATGTTGTATGCAGTTCAACATTGGCATCGTCCATACTTTCTCCCTTAAGACAAGTTATTGCCAGTGAGTCATCCTTCATGAAGGATTTCCTGCTTTTAAATGCTTCATCGAATTATCTCATGAACAGGACATACCCGATCACCCGGAAACTAAGTTCCATATGGTCGTCATGATGGCAATATAGTTCCATTAACCATTGCTTTGCTCCCGGTTGAGCTCCCACTAGCTTTATCTACATGAGCTCTAAATTCGTCTGCTCCTTCAGTCCTCGTCGCCAGCACCGTGTTTCGCTAAACCCTACTTGAGTCAGGTAAAGTCAATCTAATTGGCTGGGCCGACATAGATAAAGTATTAAAGAACACTGTGCAGATGGAAAGTAACCATTTATTAGATGCTTGAGTATATGAAGTTAAAGAATATAGAACAGACATTTTTTAGCAGCACACTGCTACAAAAGTCACAAGATCGATAGCAACAACTTCTAGGCGTTGCCCAGAGCACAATACAAAAGAACAGTGCAATTAAGGTTTGATTATAGCTACAACATGTTTTATGATAAGCATTTGTACTACTAGTAGCTTCTGGTTTTTTGGTTTTATCAACTATAAATAAATTTATTATTACGATATTTTGCATGTTATTGTAAATATATATTAATATATTTATTTTGCATATGAAGCACTTTTCTATAAATAAGTAAAAATTTAAAAGGAATCAAGATTAGCTTCTTAATCTTTTTATTCCTAAGTCACTTGAAAATCAATGTAATTAGAAAAACTGACTTTCTGGGGTGAGGTGGACACCCTGTTGATGTTCTTTGAATAATTTCAATTAAATAGTTCAAAATACTGTGTAATTAGATTTAATGGACAATTATGGCATTTTTTTCCTGTAAAGGCATTTTTTATATGACCTAGTGAATGGGAATTATTGAGGAGAATACTTTCTAAATACTTATATATATTGTCGTCAGTGCAGAATAAATTCTTATGTTAATGAATGATTTGGAATTTTGTTCATGGTCCTACATTGTGCTTAATTTAATGAATAAACAAATACAAATATTAAAAAAAGGGAATAAAAAGTGGAAGGGTAAATAATGAACAGCGACAAGAAGTATGGTGGTGGAAACCCGTCAGAATGGGCTCGCCACCAGGTCAAAGTGGAATAGGTTTTCTGTAGAGGAAAAAAGACTTTTCTGGTCTGATATTGTCTCTTTTGGCCTGGTTCTCACCGGAATGTATTCGAGAAAGAAAACATTTACCACAAGAAGAGTGTTCAATCTCCAGATGCTTTACTCTCTTCTTTTTTGCCTTTGTTCTGGAGATTGTCTTCAATTTCTTCTTTGTGTGAATTCAATGTTTTTCCTTTAGAATACATTCAGTTATGAGTTCAGGCCAAGGGATTGTGCTCAGATGTAAGTCTTTTTCCTCTACAGAAAACCCACTCACTTTCGAATCTGCATGAATGTCTGGCCTCTGGCCAGTCATTCACCAATTCTTACTGTCTGCAGCTATTTTTTACCCTCCCCATCCCTTTTTATTCCCCTTTTTTTTTAATGTTGTATTTATTTATTCTTATATTTTGGATGATAGATGCTCTTGCTTTCAATTAAATTAGCCTATTCATTCTCTAATGTTTTTTTATAGATATTCTTCCTTTTGTCTCTAGATAATACATTATTTAATATATACATACATTGCGTAGTGACAATGATATTTATTTGAATGGATTTTAGTTGTCTTCTGCAGTTTCCTTGTTCCTCCAGCGACCATTACAGCCCTCATGCTAGCAAGCCACAGTTATGCTCTCTACTACAATAGATGATTAAGTGTCTCCTAATTCGAAGTCGCGCTCTCACTCAGGTAATTTTAATTAGCTATTTGAAAATTATACTTGAATATCTTCGCAGATGTTGGTTTAAATTGTAAGGATTGGTGCTTTATGCTTAAGAGTTAGATGGAGAGTAGGCTAAGTATCATTTGATTGATATAAGATGTATTTTTCTTAAGACTGTTTATCGGTTGTTTTTTGTTTCATCTTCATTTTTGATCTGAATGATTATTAAATTGAACTATGATAATACAAAATGACTGGCCCCCAACCTACATTTGAAGATTTAATTGGTAGATAAGAATAGGGAAAACGATTGTTGCAAATTTTTAGGATTTTGAAAAGGAAAATATATTTTTAATGCTTTTATTTTAATGAAAAATGACGGAACAATTTAAGAATTATTCCTTTGATAATTGATTTAAACTGAAATATGTTTGATTTAGGCAGACTAGGGTCTTGTGCATCAAGAATGGTGTTGGTTTTTTGTGTGGTTGTGGTTGGTACGATAATGTTGCATTTGTCGATTTTTGGACATAGTTGAGCAAAAACAATTCTAAAAATGTACCTTAGTTCAGCTTTTCATACAGTTTAAGTTTTTAGTAGAACTCTCTTTTGGGTTATCATTAATTTATGACTTCATCCCTTGTTGTTTCCATGTTATGCAATAATTTAGATGCTAGATGAGGTTGGGAATATTTTCAGTTAATTGGAGACCTAAGCGGAAAAAAGTTTTAAAGTGTCCTGGTCTAACAATAATATGGACTGATGCTACATTCTGTAGTAGAATAATATGGGGAGAGGGTTGGACACAACTAAGGGAGAGTTTAAGAATTGATGACAGCTGATTTAAGAGCTCGGCTGTAGCTTTTATTTGCTGAAATAGTGACATGCCCTTACAATCTCTGCTAATAATAATATTTCGCAAATGTGAAGACATGTATTTATATCTTGAAAAATTAACCTAATGATAAAAATTTTTTCAAGGATGAGATCCACACAAATAGCGATGAGCGGTTTAAATTTAACTTGACATTTATTACTTTGCACAACATGGATACATATGTATAACACAGATAGACAATAATAAAAACAGACATGACACATTTCAGCGATTTATTTTCGATCATTTTAATCATTCTTGGGATGATGCAAATCTGTCTAAAATTTTGTTAATAATGTGTGGGGTTTGCTCAGCAAACAAAACTTCCATGTAATGAAATTTTGCGTATAGCTCTAAAGCGAAAAGAGTTTTGAATTCATAAGATATTCATAACCCTGCTGAAAGCACTCAGCGTCATGTATGGATGTTTTGCTGGCTTTTAGGTCAAAGTTTAGCATTGAGGAGGAATGCCTGATGTTTTTCTTTTTCTTATCCAATCATCTTTAGTTTCATCCAATCAGAATTCATTCAATTCGATTGGAAGAAGAAAATCTTCAGCGAATTTCTTCGATCAAGAGTAAGATCGTTAACTCTCTGTGAAGAAAAGCCATTTTATATTCGTTCTTTATAACATTGTTTCTTTTTTTTTAATTATTTCGCTTTCTTTTTTTTTTTTCGTCTTAACGTTGTCTACCAACACAGGACATTGACTTATAGTGCGGAAGCTTGGATGTCAGCGTTTCGACGCAATTTTGTCATTGGGATCGATGTAAATTTGCATTAAAGTTTTGGTAATGCATTACAAAAGAAAACGTGAATATGCGCAAACAAAAACTACACGATTCGATAAAATAATGTCAAATTTGATAGATAAAAGATCAGAAAGAATGTATATAAATTCTCTTCAATTTAGATGTGTAATACAAATGATGAGCAAAAAGTCACTGCTTTTGAATATTTTAGAAAGATTTTTTTGTCGTGATATTTGAATTCGTGCAAAAATGTAGGTTATCAGCAAATGGTACTAGGAGGAACTTGGTAAAATGCATGAGAAAAAAAAAGAAAAAAAAATCAAAGAAAAGAAAATTTAGAAAATGGAGGAAAATAGCCAGATTCAAAGAAAACTTGAACTGTTAGTTCAAAAATGAGAACAAAGAGTCTTAATAATTATGTATAATCAAAAGAGTTTTACATGGCCATATTTTTTAGGTAGAGAATTTTTTACCATAGTTTATTTAACAAAACTTTATATAATCATTTTTCAAAATTAATTTTCAACAAATAATAATTACAATATTTTTAATATCTCAAGCATTTTTTTGTAAATTTATTCATTTATTGTTCATTTAATCATACTTATTTTACTTCTTGGTGTTTACGTTTGATACGATTCCGCATTTATGAAGTTCAGCTTTTTTTGTTCCAAGCCTGTGTCATCTCTGTAAAAACAATACTTAACACATATTATAACAGGTCGTGGCACACACACACATCTCGACATCTTCTCCGGAAGAAGAAAGTAAAAGCCAGTGGCGTAGCAAGAGAAAACACAGCGAGCCAGTAAAACCAAGAGAGAAAACTAGCATCGCACCTTTATATATATGTGTGGCGATTAAGAAATTTACATCTTCAATGACATGCCGATTGGGATCAATCAGTGATTTGAATCTGCATATCATTCCAGTTAGCGTCGATCACAATGCTGACCAACAAGATTCGAAAATTATGTTCTTGCTGATGCTGCCGATAAAAAGAGAAGAGATTTAATTTATTCCCAACATTATACACAGTTAGATTTTCAAACTGAGCGTATTTCATCTGGAGTAGTGTTGGGGTGGAGGGTAGCAAGTTCTCACAGAATCTTAATTAAAACCATCAAACTACACTGTGTTTTTATTCATTTTGGAAAATCTCTTTCTGAAAAGTTCTTTTAGAAGAACAATCCACCCTTATTTTTAGTTGTTTTTTCCCCAAAAGATTGAAACAAAATATTGAATCTTTGTGATTTTTAATGAAAATCTGAAATGTAGCTATCATGGTATTCAGTATAAAGTATTTATCAAGTTGGATAATCTCAGCTTGATAAACAAGACTTACTGTATATTGAAATGCACATGAATGAATCTAGAGCCAGTCATTCGTGATCACACCACACAAATGACATGTTGGGACTCCACAATATTCCATTTATTTAGCACATCCATTTAGGCTGGCTATTCATGACAGGGTTCCCACGGTCCTTGAATTTTGTCTTACTCAGGGCCCTAGAAAAGTACTTGATTTTTCGTTGGGTCCTTGAAAAATAGGCAAATTAACCATCCAATATTTTTTGGGACAGAAGAAAAAACTAGTTTACTTGGGTTTGCTCTGAGAATTTCGTCACCAGAAAAACAGTGTTTGATGATTGGCAGCATTCCCATACAATCTTTTCTCTTTCTATATTAAAAGGCAGTTTAATTTGACAATAGAGTAAAAACTACAAAAGGTATTTCTCCATTGAGTAAAACACCCTTGCAATTATCCTTATGTATTTTGAAAGTAACTGATATATTTGAGCAGAATTTTGTTTTAAATACTCCTAACCTATTTTCCCTGCAATGAAATTCTTTTTTCAGAATATATGTTATTTAATTTCATAGAGCCAAGGAAGTCGATGTTCATGTGAACAAAATAACTCAGAAACTTACAGTTAAGTGGATCAAATTTTGTACACAGTTTTATCACTAGAATTGTAGATCCGTATCAAATTTTTTATTTCAAAATAAAAATGCAGATGATTAATTTGATTTAAATTTGTCATTTGCATGTCTAAAATATATAATTTTACGGTCCTTGAATTTTATTAAAAAGGTCCTTGAAAATCCTTGAATTTTTTTCTTTAACCCCTTAACATACAATGTCTCTGACTCGCTCATCAAATTACAGAATTTTTGTTATTTAAATTCGTATTTAAGTTAACCTAACAATTAGTTTTAAATACAAAAATGACCTGGGCACGCTTAAATGTCTCGAGTATCCCTTGCTATCTTAAATAGATCGAAATAATAAAAATAATCCCAAATGGGTGGTGGCATCTAATTAGGAGGTTAAATAAAATCGTATGTCATGGGGTTAATAAGACTGGGAACTCTGCAGGAGCATTCCATGCCATGCAAATCCATTAACTTCCAGTCCCTTAGTCCACCCGAAACCCAAACCCTGCATTCTACGATTACCTTGGTGAATGTCTTGCTTATGTAAATTTCAGTCGCATTCATGAGAGAGCCATGCATTCCAAGCCCGCCCCCCTCCCTATTAGTATATACAGGGATGAGATTTTTCCACCTTTTGGCGGATTTCTGCCTTTTGTGTTTTTTTTTATAAAATTTTCCTCCTTTTTGCCCCTGTTTCGAGGATCCGCATTTCTTCCGATCTGAACCAGTTTTTCCCGCGAAAAGTGTACTTTTCCTCATGTCTGAGGCAAAAGATAGTTACAGGACTGAAATGGTTTTAAAAAGGAAGAAGAAGCGTGTTACACAACCAAGTACTTCAAATGAAAAGTTGCTGTCAAAAGAGGCAGCAAAGAAGCTATCAGCAAAAGCTACAAACTTACAAAGAAGTGTCCATTTGAAGAAAATGCACAAGATTTCTTTAAAGAGTAGAGTTCCTTCTTCAAATAAGCATCCAATTAATGAGAATGTCACTGAAAAATCGGTGAATAAACAAAACACAAGTGAGCCTTCTGCAAAACGAAGGAAATGTCCTTCGACAATCAAAGAAATGTTTGTAAATTCTTTTCTCAGATATGCATTAAAATACTAGTTTTATGCACCTGTTAAATTAGTCAATTTTATTTGTACTTTGTATGGATGGCATTTTCTCCGCATCTTTTTTTATAACTGAAATTTGGAGAATATTATGTTTTGAGAACACTATGTGACACACATATTCATTTCTTCCCAAAAATTTGAAATGTAATTATTATGAAGTGTGAGAAATTTCATTGTATCTGCAAAATTGGTAAATAATCCCTTCCGCATGCTTTTTGTCGCATTTTTGGATATCGTCCCTTCCGCATGCTTTTTTGACGAATTTTTGGATTTCCTCCTTTTTGCTCTCTGACCAATCTCATCCCTGTATATAGACATCGATGCCCATTTCAGATGGTGTGGAATGATCGAAATTCAGACAAGTTGGATATCCAATCTTCTGATCCACGCCTCACTAATTTTGACTGGATTCCACATTGATGATTGGTTTTGGTGTGGAGTGCTCGTGAATGATCTCTCGATTTATAGTAGCATATTGGGTGTTGTATTTTTAATATGCGTATTAGTTGATACTATCTTGCTTGTTTTCAGGCCATGATGAAGCTCAAACATCATCCATTTCCACTCTACACACTGCTAGCAGTCAAGCTGTTTCAATGCCAATGACAGCTTTGGTTCCACCCAGAATTGATGTGTCAGGTATTTCCGCTGTCTCATTTTATTTTAAAATATATTGGAAGTTTTATTAACTGTGCATTTATATGATGAAATAACTAATGGCAACCTGCAAATGTTACTTATCTCCTTTCTATAAATTTATTAAATGTTGAATTAAGTTTGAAAGATATAACGTATGCTGGAGCTATACTTTACAGGAATGGAAAATTAATGATATAAATACCGGGTAAGTCAAAATGAATATAGCGATTACAAACGGCTATAACTATTTAATGGGAAAAGAATTTATCGATAAGGTTAACGCAGAATGTAGACGGAACTCTAAAATTTTGTATACATACATCATAGATGTTTTATGTGACTTCTCTTGGTCACATGGACAACATCTAGGCGGTAGTCCATTTTACGCCATACATTCTGAAGCATTTGTTCAGTCACTGACGCAAGCGCATTACAAATGCGTACTTTGAGTTCTTCAATTGTTTTGGGCATGGGAGGCACATACACCCTGTCTTTCACATAACCCCATAGAAAAAAATCGCAGGGTGTCAAGTCCGGAGATCTCGATGGCCAAGAGCAGAAGACATTGTCGGCATCTCCACTTTGACCTGACTTTCAGCAAGATGGAGCACCCCCACACTGGAGTACGGAGGTTTGCACATTTTTAAACCAACATCTTCAAAGCGTTGGATCGGTCAAAGCAAGTGAAGAACTCAAAGTATGCATTTGTAATGCGCTTGCGTCGGTGACTGAACAAATGCTTCAAAATGTATGGCGTAAAATGGACTACCACCTAGATGTTGTCCGTGTGACCAAGGGAAGTCACATAGGACATCTATGACGTATGTATTCAAAATTTTGAAGTTCCGTCTACATTCTGTGTTAATCTTATAGATAAATTATCTTCCATTAAATAGTTATAGCCGTTTGTAATCGCTATATTCATTTTGACTTACCCGGAATTTTTATCCTTAGTATCCCTAATGGATTTAAAGAGAAGGTTATAAAAGTTTGTTTAAAACATCTCTTAATTTGAGGTACATTTATATAAAACCCTTGGAAATTTAATAATAATTGTATGCAATCTAGAGGTATTATAAATAAAAGTAGATGCTTAAAAAAAAATTAAGTGAATTCATTGTCATGATTTGAAATATAAAATCTCAATTTTTTGTTGAGATGTTACTCATGAAATTGTAGCTATACTGCTGAATGTTTCATAATTTGAATGAAGTTTACATCTATAAATTGGCCTTTAAAAGTTAAAACTGCTATTTGCAACCAATATTATCACATTTAATTGTTTGATATTTGGAAGAATCAACATTGTCATTTTACCAAATGTAATTATAAATAGACTATTCTTTATTTTCAGAGCAAATCTCTGAAACAATACCTATCGATTCACCAGCCCCAACAACATCTGTGATTGTGTCTCCTCCCGCAACACAAACACAAGTAGTCACACCAACAGTAAAGAGACCTCGTGACGAGAGTCCTGGGTATGACATTCTGAATTTTTTTTAATGATTTTTTTTAAAGCTTTGATTTAAGTTGTAAATATTTTTTCAAATAATCACATATGTATAAAGACATAAGATTATCCCATTGTCATTTAGGTCTTCAGAAAGTGGCGATACTTCGCTTAAGCGAATAAGGATGGTGTCTGAAGGAAGCCAAACCAATCAACAGACTCCCACATTAGTTGTGATACCAACAAATATTGCAGTTGTCCCTGCCGCCCCCATTGTGACGCAAGGGAAATCGGAGACCTCGCCTGTTAGGGAACCCGAGCCACATTCTTCAGGCATCCAGACTGAAGTAGAAGAGCCTCCGGTTCTGGGGATGGAAGGGAGCCAGGAAACTGTCAGCCCGTCTGGTGAAGAAGGTCAGTCGTAGTTACCAATTCCAGTAATTTGGATGTAACAAAATGTAAGGATAGGAAAGGACTTGTTTATCGGAATTCGTTGCATTGAATGTATATTATAATTCTGTGTAATAAAATGGAAAGACAGTGAAAAGGGTTGGAATGTGTATTTGAAATTAATTTTTGAAATATTAGGCTTTTAATAACAGGAATGAGATTCTTCCGCTTTTTCGCTGATTTCCGCTTTTTTTGTTATTTTGAAGAAATTCCGTTTTTGTTGTTGTTGTCTCTCTCAGATTTTCGATTTTTTTCCCCCTGCAAAAATTTGCTTTTTCTTCCGAAAAATCCTCTTTTACACAAAGAAAAGAAACTTTCCTATCTTACGTTTTCGAAAGAAAATTCTGGGAAAATATGCTGAATAGTGCGGCTCTCCACCGGCTAGGAAACTAGCTGATTCATCTTCTACTGACGAATCAACATTATATCTACAAGGATGAACATTCCAACATTCAGTGCCATTCAAAGTATTAAGTACCACCTTTTTGCAGAAAACAAAACCTTTGTGGCATATTTTGCAAAAAAAAAATTTTGCATGAACATGTTGAAAAAAATCAGTTGAAAACTTAAGGTAATCTTGTAAGCATACCAAGCTGAAGAAATAAAAAAACTGAACAAAAACAAATAAATAAACTACATAAAAAAAAAAAAAAAAGAAACTCCTGTCGAAAGAGGCAGCTAAAAAGTTGTGTTCAAAAACGCAGAGAATAAGACATTAAAAAAATCTTCTCAAAATAAAAAATAACAGATGATTTACCTAGGCATTCTAGAGATAATGTAGTCCCGGCAACTATGCCAGTAATTAAACAGACAGATACTAATGAAAACTGTGCAAAAACTTTAGCCTTTATTGAAAATAAACTTGCAGAGGATGCAAACACGTCCTTTATTGAAGAAAAATCTCTCAAAGGTAGGAGCCCTCCAAAACAAGGGCTGAAGCGTGTTAATGGAGATCTGTTACCAACAAACGCCGCACAAATGAAAAAACGAAAGAAAAACACTTCTTTAACAATTAAGGAAATGTTTAAAAGGGTTTTAATTAACAATAATGCTAAATGAATTTGTCATTTAACTGTACAAATTTCTCAACCTCTCTCACTTTATAAGGTGCAAAATGATTGTGCTGTTACTTTTGCGCAAATGTATAAAAATAAAAGAAATAAAACAGAATTCAGGATATGATACATTATTATAATTTATAAAGAGCTAATACACTTTACACAATTGCATGAAGCAAAAGAAATTATTTTTCCTTATTTTTATTCATTTTTTGGCTAACTTTTATCAAAAGGCTATTAAATATAATTCTTCTCAGACTTCTGTTGGGTGTATGTTGAATCTCAGTGATGTACAGGTGGTAAATATGTTTTAATGTCTAATTTTATATTTTCTGATGCACCTGATGATGTGTTAAACTTGTTTGTTAACTTTTAATGTGAATGATTTAATAATAATTTAATATTATTTTTCTTATTTATATGTACTGAATTATAAATAATTAAGTTATTGATTATTATAGTGTAATATTTTCATCATGTTGCATGTTTTGATGTTTTACTTCTTTCACATTTAAATTACGGTACAGATTTTTTGCTCGTGTGTGATTTCAGTCTTTTTGCTTTTTTGCCATTCTCATCCCTGTAATAAATTAAAATAAAACATTTTCAAAGAACTAATTATTCTGAGAAGAGGAACGTGTTTTTTGCAATTGGCATTTTGGATGTCGCCCAAAAATAGACAGTGGAGGGAAAGTCGTTTGTGACGAGAAGAAACAAAGAAAAATAAAACATGCAAAAAATATTATCAGCATAATTCCTGACGTCAAGGAATGGCATAAAATTCAACTATTTTACATTTAAATCTTATCAAAGGTTAATTTTGTTATAGTAAATAGATTTTATGCTTCTTTTGTAAGATGCATATTGTGTTTTTATTGCATAAGTGAAACATATATATATTTTAAATAGCAAAGACATTAAAAAAACATAAGGCGCAGTTTGGTCCATACCGTTGATTTTTCGTTTAAACTTCGGTATAAAATCATAAATAAAGTGTTTCGCATTAATATGTAATTTAACTATCAATCTCTTTAATACAATATTTACACAGAGTAGTATAATGGTTACAGAATAGATAAATCACAAGTTTATTGCATGTAGCATGGGTCTGTGGTAGCTTGTGATTTATCAATTCTGTAACCATTATACTACTCTGTGTAAATATTGTATTAAAGAGATTGATAATTAAATTACATATTAATACAAAACACTTGTTTTATTATTTTATCCTGACGTTTTCACGAAAAATCTACGGCACAGACCCAAACTGCGTCTTTCTTATTTTTATTTAGAGTAGCTTTTGATGGTGCCATCTGTTGACAGCATATAGAACTACATTTCGCATATGAACAATAAAGCATTATTTACTAAAAATTCTCATATTTCCCTTAATATTCAAATTTTTGAATTCAAATTTTAATGCAATGTTTCTTTCACGTATTGTCAAATATTCTGTAAGTTTTGTACCATTCGAAAGAAAACTCTGCATGTTATAATCAAAAAACATGCGGAGTTTGAAATTTTTAATTTAATACCGATTTTTACTTATATTCTGATAATTTTTTTGTCTCGCTTTGGGTCCTAGTAATACTCTTCAAGCTCTTTAAAATGACACTAGAATCAACCTCCTAGCTAAATGCGTTTCCATGTTACACTTAATTATAACCTTACTTAAAGATAATTCATAACAGTCACGTTCATGTGCCTACGCTGGTACGATGACGACAAAGGCAAAACAAATTCTATGTGACAACCATTCTTGACGCGTTATTAGTCTCATAGTTATTAGTGATTCAAATCTGACGGCACTTTGTCACACAAGGAAGTTTGACCGGCTATCACTTTAACAAGCTGAAAGAGTTTTCATGTCAAAAAAAAAAAAAAAAAAAAATCTCCAGTTTTTGGTAGAAGTGAATTTGTATCAAATGAAATGTTTTTATATATTTCTGTTTCTTAGATGGTTCAAATCTATTACTATATTAAGAGCAGTATTTGCAGCTTCGCCATTTTCATTCTGTATGAATTATGAATTCATTTTACAGAAGTTTGGTTTATAAGCTTGCAACTTTATGATCTTTTTACACAACAAAAATGCATTATAAAAGAACAAGGGTATATTTGCTTTCAAGACAGAAGGTGGAATTCTATATAGGCTTCACAAAGTATATTATTTTTTCTAACTTAAACCATACCAGTTAATATATTCACAAAACAAGAATTTAACACACATAAAAAATCTCAAAAAATAAGGACTCGATTTGAAGTACTAATTGTCAATTCAAGAGGATGGTATGCCATGTGTCTTCTGTCCAGTGTTTTTGTATTGCCTTATTCTTAGCAGTTTTAAAAAAATGGTCTATTTATAGATAATGTGGCAAAGTCGAATTCCTAGGTAAAAAGCTGATCACAATGATAATGCAGTTTTTATGGTCAATATTTTGGTGTCATTGTGTTCCTATTGGTTATCAGCATTTAAAAAGACAAATAATCCAACAAAAATTGTCCAGTTTATATCTTAATATTACATTGATAGTTTTACATGAAATAATAAGCAAAATTAAAATAATGCAAATCAACAATTTTAAGCTAATTATAATATTAATTTACAGCAAATATACATTAACTGCTGTAATAAATTTATAACACACAGCTGTAACAAATCTAGAGTAATATTTATTACAAGAAAAAGAAATTCAGATTCATGAAAGTGACAATTGCAGACTTTAAATTGAACATATTTGCTAAATTTTTGCCAATAATGCCGATGAATTTCTAAGTACAGTCGGACCTCTATTTAACAAAGTAGCTAAATCCTGGAAAAAAGTTCGTTATATGGAAAATTCATTAAATAGACATTCACTTTTTAAAATACTTTAAACTACACAAAACAGATTTTAAATTCATAAACACTAAATATTATTAGAAAAGTAATTAATCACACCTTTATTTTGTAAATTAATATCTATTTGTTTTATATATTTTGTCCATGAAAAAGAAATCTGCAAGGAAAACAAGAATAAAACAAAACATTGTCTGGGAATACACTGTTTTTTCAATTTAAAAATATAATTTTACATTAAAATTAATGAATTTAAGCATTTCATCATAAGAAGGTTTATTGATTTCTGCATCATGATCATTTCCATCTTCATCATCTTCGTCTTCATCGCAATTCATTGCTGTATTGTTTTTATTTTTCACACTGTCCAATTCAAAACTGCCTCATCCTCGTCTTCATAGACACATGCTTTTAAAAGTTTTGAACAAGAATTCGATGCATTATAATTTTATATCTTATCACGATTTTTTTATTATGGTTGATAAGCTGTTTGGAGAAATACCAAATTTTAAAGCAGTATCACTTTTTTTTCACGCCTTTATCCACCTCACGAAGAATTAAATTTTTTTTCTTTGATGCTCAAGCACTTTCGCTTTGACATTTTCCAACTTCAAGGTCATTGATACTATAAAATGTGTTAAAGAAAGAATAAGTTTGAATTTTTAAGAAATATTTTGAGAAATAGGGAGGAAAAAAAATTGGATCACAAGAAAAAGTTTGTTATATAGAGAATGAACTTCGCTATTTGGAGATCATTTTACGAAGAAATTCGCAAAATGTTCTTGGTTCCAAGAAAAAGTTCGCAAAATAGAGGTTCGTTAAATAGAGGTCCAACTGTACTTGCATATTTTATAAAAGTCTTTTGTGCAGTTTCTCTGTAAATTTATATATTTTTATTTTAAGATGGCTTTTATGTATTTTTTTACAGAATTAGTTGCTGCTCCTATTGACAACAATGAAACTGAAATTCTAGATGATGATAAAGAGGAGCAAATAATTGACGTAAGAATGTCATTATTGAGTCTTATTTGTAATTCATTTTTTTATTGACGAAGAAAATATAATGTAATGAAATTTTCTGCAGTGGGAGCCACAAGAGGAAACTAAAATAGACGAAGACTTTGAAACAGAGGGTATGGAAGAAGGAACTATAGAAGAAGTTGAAGAAGGTGAACAAATGCAAGGGATAGATGTTGTAAGTTAAGAATCCTGAATTTTGTTTCGCTTCATTTTTTTTTTAATACAGTAAGTGGGATTTATCACCAGATGCCTATTATGAGATTTTATGTTCAAGAACCAATATGTATATTTTGTAAATTTAAAAAATAAATAAATAAAATTTTTTGTAAAAGTGTTGTATATACAGTGAAACCTCTCTGAGTGGCCATCTCTCTGTTCCAAGAAAAATTGGCTGCTCAGAGGGGTGGCCGCTCTGAAGGGTCTTCGTTACAATTACAAGATGATTGCTATAATACATAATATAAGCCGTCTGACACATATTTCTTATTTAAAATGAAGTTTGAGACTTATCTAAAGAGAAAATAGTACTTTATTTAATAATGTTTTACATTTTTTGAAAAAGGATGCAATTTGTAACTGTTTAAGCTTTCACCCTTCTCAGAAAAAAACCGTTTTTTCAAGTTCGTTTTTCAGTTTAAAAAATAAATCTCCAACCAATGCGTTTGTTAAATGGGATGGGTGAACCCACCTGGCGGCCGTTCCGAGGGGTTGGATGGCCGTTGCTAGGGGTTATTTTAACATTAGGCCTATGGGCCGAAAAATCCGTGCCACGAAAAATTGGCCGTTAAGAGGGGTGGCCGTTTGAAGAGGTTTCATTGTATGTACCAATTTTATAAAAAAAAAAAAATATTTTTTATGACAATTGTCCTATTTTAATAATTTAGAAGTAACCCACTGAATGATTTAATCTTTTGCTTATGTTATTATCCAATTTAAGCTGAATTTCAAATAGTGTCGTATTATATTTTTTGCTTTTTACAATACATCTGCATAGTTGTAATTTTTGTTTTTATAAAACTATTTTTTTTATTGCTTTCTTTTATAATTTGAATACATCTGCTTTCTGATGTTATGCAATCCATAATTCATATGGCATACCAATTGTTTTGAAAGGTTGCTTGTATTGATAAGTAATCTTAATATTCTTAAATAAATCTTTAAATGAGAGCTCGTATAGCATTTGTTTTTCTGTACTTCTAATTTCAATGCGTTTTCAATTCCACACATTTCTTCTGTTAGCGGTCACCAGATGATGAAGATATGGTTGAAGAACAGCAAGATGATGCGGAAGAAATGTTGGACCAGCCAACTCCTACGGCACCTGATATCGGTAAGTTTTGGTATATTTTGGGGTATCCGATTTCAGGGATGAGATTTTTCCGCTTTTTTGTTATTTTGGAGAAATTCTGCTTTTTTTGTCTTTTTTTTCTAGCAAAATTTCCTCCCCCCCCCCCCTCGGATTTCCGATTCCTCCCCGCAGAAATTTGCTTTTTCTTCCGAAAATTCTGCTTTTACGCAAAGAAAAGAAACCTTCCTATCTTCCGTTTTCGAAAGAAAATTCTGGGAAAATATGCTCGACCGTGCGGCTTAACTCCACCAGCTAGGAAACTAGCTGATTCATCTCCTACTGACGAATCAACATTATATCAGCAAACTCTAAAAGGCTGAACATTCCAACATTCAGTGCCATCCAAAGTACTACTTTTTTGCAGAAAACAAAACCTCTGTGGCATATTTTGTAGAAAAAAGAGATTTTTTTTTAACTTTTTTATTAACTTTTAATGTGAATGATTTAATAATAATTTAATATTCTTTTTCTTATTTATACGTACTGAATTATAAATAATTAAGTTATTAATTATTATAGTGTAATATTTCCATCATGCTGCATGTTCTGATGTTTTACTTTTTTCGCTTATAAATAATGGTACAATTTTTTTGCTCTCGTACGATTTCAGTCTTTTTCCTTTTTTGCCGCTCTCATCCCTGGATTTGTAAAATTCCTCATTGTCAGTCTACTCATTCAAATGTTTTAAACTTTCAACATATTGTCGGTTTCTAAAGAAAATTTAAAAGCAACTTTCAAGCCTGCATTTTTTTTTTTTTTTTAATAATGTGATAATTGTATGTGCAAACAAAGTTTCTTGGACAATTTGTCAAGGGATTTTGTTAAATTATCTGTTTTAAACGTTTTTAGTATCAATTTTATTTCATGTTTTATGAACTTGAACTCTAATTGTGATAGCATTTTAAAACAGCATTTCATTTGTAATATTAATTCTTTCTGTTTTAGATATTTTATTTATTTGAAAAGCATTTGTCATTACAAATTATCTAATATGTCGTGAAGACTTTTAAAAACATTGCTATCGCAGAATTGTATGAATATGGTTGAATCAATCTACCTATCTGATTTCAATTTTTCCATTCCAATTAGATATTTTGGATAATGCATCTGATAACCAGATGGACGCAGACAGCAGCAGTTTGCAGAATGCGCCTTCTGAGCAGTGCATGGCTCCTCCTGCATTTCCCCCCACCCTCGAGATCTCGTCCAGTGTTGCTCCGAGTGTCGAGCCCGTAATTAGTTCTGGTGCTTCCACCTCGGCGCCCAGAACAACATTGGCCGTGGGTCCTCCTAGGTTAGAACGACAAGCGCCTACGAGTCGGCAACACCTCACGCCTTTCACAATACCTGTAAGTAGATTGAATTAATGTACATTTAATCTTTGGCTTTAAATGAAATTCAAATTGCACGACTTCCGCTTGGTGCCGTTGAACTACTGTAGAGGAAGCAATTATTGATCTTGCCTCGCATTTTTATTTTGACTTGACATGATCAGACACGGGGAATAGAAATGGACTAATACAGGGTTCGTACGTGTCCTTGCAAGTCCTTAAAAGTCCTTACTTTTACATTCAGTCCTTAAAAGTCCTTACTTTTGCATTCAGTCCTTAAAAGT
>BGPR01000833.1:205289-225850 GCA_013235015.1 Araneus ventricosus | reverse complement strand
CATTCAGTCCTTAAAAGTCCTTACTTTTGCATTCAGTCCTTAAAAGTCCTTACTTTTGCATTCAGTCCTTAAAAGTCCTTACTTTTACATTTAGTCCTTAAAAGTCCTTACTTTTACATTCAGTCCTTAAAAGTCCTTATTTTTATGCCCCATTTTTAAAAAGTTCTTGAAAGTCCTTACTTTTTGCTGCCTCAGCTACAGCAAAATACATGCAGTATTTAGAAAGTGAAAAATCCAAAGAAGAGACTGAAACAAAACAACTGAAACGAAAAGCTCTAGGCGGAAATAGATTTTTTTAAAACAAAAGAAAATGTTCCAAACCAAATACACCAAACAAATGGGGAAGCAAGAATTTAGCTAATGAGGCTGAAAAGTCAAAGGACATAAATTTATTTATTCAATCACATGAACTAAAAAAACAATTATTGAAAAGAAATTAAAATAAATACCTTGGGTGTAAAATTGAACGAAAAATGTTTGGAATTAAAAGATATTTAATTTTATTACCAGTTTCATAATTTTTTTTCTATCAATTTATTAACTCATATTTTTAAGAATTTTTGTTGTGTTAAATTTGTAATGTATCTTCTATCTATGTTTTATATTATACTTTATCATCTAATAGGTTGAATTTGCAAAAATGAGACATTTTATTTAAAAATGCGTGTGGCAATTCGTCAAGTTTATTCAATTTAGAGGTCCTTATTTTTTGGTTTTGTAAGCCCTTAAAAGTCCTTGATAGTCCTTGATTTTCTTTTAAGGAAATGTGTATGAACCCTGTAATAGAAAACTTTTCTTCGATTTGATTTAAATCCACTGGGTGTGTTGGATGACTATGTTGTGTAGTCATAAATTCTTGTATAAAAAGGACGTAATATAAAAAACGATAATGGGCATTTGATTGAAAAGGGAGCATTTATACAATTTTATCTAAATTAATTAATATTCAAACAAATTGTTGAATTGATATAAAAATGGAATTATTTTTAACATAGATTTGTCAGTCATTGCATATTCATTTTCAAAGTGAAATGTGGATTTGAATTACAATTTCAGTTCAGAAGGTACTTTTAAGGACCCAACTAATACAGGACTAGTTGATTAACTCAGTCAACTAGATAAGGTTTTATGTCTGACTTTACATACTTTCAAAAGTTAGGGGCCGTTCAAATATTATGTAAGCATGTTTTTGGTAATTTTTGAGGGGAGCCCCCCGTTTTTAAATCCGGACCCAAACGGCAACCCCCCCCCCCCCCGGTCTTTTTTTTTTTTTTTTCACAAAACGCATAACAGTAATCATCTAATTTTAAAAATTTTAGGACTTAATTGAAATAAAAAACTTTAACTCGGCTTAAAATGGAAAAAAATATATATATTTAATTTCCTTACAATTTTGTTTAAGAAAAAGTCTTAGTTTATCACAATTTTAAAAATTCAAGTTTAATTTTCTTTTGCCAAATTTAATTTTTTTTTCAAATTTAATTTTTTATTGAAATTATTTTTGCAAGCTACAAGAGATTTTGGGAAATAAAGTGGTTTTAATGTCTTACGTAAGCATCACTCATAACCCCCCGTGCCCCCAAAAAAAAACACAACACGCACCCCCCCCCCCCCTTAGGTGCTTGCATAATATTTGAACGGACCCTTAAATAGACTGTTTTAAAAATGCTGAAAAATGTTATAATTTCTGAACAGTGTGAATACGTATTTTTATTTTGTAAATATACAAATGTATGTTAACAAGGGATTTGTACTCTTTACTTGTCATCATTGACCAACTCTCGGCAAGCGAATTACTATTAATAAGACATTATTTGATTGCAGGGCCAGGGATCAAATTTTGAAGAAGGTGACGATGGTATTGTTCCATCAACCCCCACATTATATGTTCCAAGACGAACAGATGGTTTTGCTGAGGCTGTCAGGTAAAGAAATAATATCTGGAACCTTTTAATTTCTACCTTTTTTTAAAACAAGGTATAAATTACCTTTAAAAAAAACAGTGGCAGTATAAATCCAACTAATATTTTATAGGCCATAGCAAGATATTGAAATCGTTATTGAAGTAATACAAGTGAATGAAAATCAAAATTTAGTATTCTTCTTAATTTGTTGGAAAAATCATAATTTGTATGTTAAATTTCTGAAGATATGCCCTTTATATAATTATTGAAGGAATACAAGTTACTAAAGGCTTAACTTATCGATTTTGATGTTAATTAATGTGTAATATAATGCATATTTTGTAATTCCAAAAATTCTTGCATTTGGAGGTTTTTATATACAAGCAGTACCTTCACAGCGTTGCCCGTGACATCATGAATTTCAGCAATTTTTTTAAAAAAAAGCCCACAATCTTCAGCTTCAGTTTTAAACTTTTAAGTCACATTATGTATATACTCCTTGATATATATATATATTTTTTTTCAGTTTCAGCGAAAGTACACACAGCTAAAGATATCAGCTTTCAAAAAGTATAAAAACAAACAAATTAAAAGCATGATCTCTCGACGAGACAACAGATGTACCTCAAAATCTTGCTGAAAGCGAAGGGATTATTACGCCATGTGGTTTCGACGAAAGGCATGCTGGGAATAGAACACCGCGACCTTGGTTATGAAGAATGGAAGGAAAATGGGAGAAAAATAACTTTCAACTCCCAGGAAAAAATTTTAAAAAAAGGGAAAAGATATTTTAACCGTTCTTGTTTTAAATCCGACAGAACCGTTCTAGTTATAAGCTGAAAAAAATAGTGTTATTAGAAAGTCGGATGCGACAAATTTTTAAAACAAAAATAACAGATGTCAAAACTGACTATTTTTTAAAAATTTCTCAAAATTCAGTAAATTACGTTAGAAATTTTAAACTAACTTCATTAGAACGGAAATCGCATGCTCTTTCCAATGGTGTATCTTTTTTTCGTACAGTTATCCAAAATCATGCTATTGATAAATTAGTGCGAAAAATCACCCAAAACAACACAAAACATTATTAAATAAAAAATTTTTGAGATTAAAATTTCGGCTTCGAGGTGCATTCAGTCACTATTACGACTACTTGTGTGCCAAATTTCATGGCTGTAAGTGCGATTCTTCTGGACATCGCACACACGCACACAAACATTGCCTTTTATAAGTATATATATACTTAGTTTTTGTTGCTATCTATGAAATTTTCCCTACATTACCAAACAATTTCCTAACGGAACTGTATTACATATACAACTTTATTTTTTTTCCAGTTCACCTCACGTTCCTCAAGTTAGATTCCTTTTCACTAGTTCTGACAATTCACCTACACAGCAGGGCATATCGCAACTGGCTAGTCAAGGAGGTAATGGTAATTAATATTCTTATATTACATCAATGATTGTCTTATAATTTTCATTTCATGAAATGCTGACTTAAAAATGTATAAATCCATCATTCTGATTGTTTTTCCTGTTCTTTTCAGCACAGAATGTAGTAAATAATGAGAAAATGTTCAGTTTTAATTTCTGTACTTATTTTCTTTTGTAAGTTTAAATTTTTTAAAAACAAAACAAATTTACTGACTTTGTGTTAAATAGTGAAGAATTCAGGATTTCAGTTAAACTTTTCATTGAAACATTTTTTTCAGGAGGTTTCAAACAGAAAGCACATTTGAAATATCTCCTCGCAACACAATTATTGCTTAATTTTTACATATGCACCCATAAGAAACTTTAAAGTTTGACTACGAAAACTCTGAAAGGAAGGATGTGAGCTTTGTGTAAAATTTGCAGTCGCCTCCCATTCTTTTCTTTAAATGGCTATCATGACCACTCTGAAATATGAAGAGATACTGAGCTGGGTACTTTTCCGTTAGCCGGGCGCAAGCGAAAAATCGCCAAATAATGTAGAATTCTGCCAAATTTCTTACAACCATTCTCTTGACGACTTGGCGCGCATTTGGTTCACAATTGGCGACATTTGCGCCCGGTAACGGAAAATCGCTTCATTCTTGGCGACTTGGCTTGCGTTTGCTTCACAATTGGTGACATTTGAGCCCAGCTGACGGAAAATCGCTTCGCTTGGCGACTTGGCTCGCGTTTGGTTCACTTGGCGACATTTGCACCAAATCGCCTCGCTTGGCCACCTGGCTTGCATTTGGTTCACTCAGCGACATTTGCGCCAAATCGCTTCGCTTGGTGACTTGGCTAGCGTTTGGTTCACAATTGGCGACATTTGCGCCCGGCTAACGGAAAAGTACCCTGAGCTGTCAAGATTTAAAGGTTTCTTGAAGAATTATTTCTGAATCTATAATATAAAATAAAATGGAAAATGCATGTATCTGTCGGTCACAAGAACTCTTCCTAAACGGTGAGCCGTAGCAAAATGAAATTTGCACACAGCATTCTAGAGCACATTTCTAGGTCAACGGTGCTATTTTCAACTTTCAACGTTAATTAGTTCTTAAGATATTTAATTAAATAACAAAAATTAGCAATTTTTGAGCCTAATGCTTAGACGTTTTTTTGTCAATAACTTCTGAAATATTTATTAGACAATTATTTTTACACCTTGTTAAAGAGCAGAAAATTATCTTTTTAATGATATTAATTCCATTGCGATAAAGTGTTTTCTCTGATTGTTATTAACGTTTAAAAATTTATTTTTAACTCAATTTCTAACGATACTTTTTATTCTTATAGAAATAAATTCAAGCCAATTTACTGTTTCGCACACGGGCTTTTGCCAGTGTTAAAGTTAATATAAGAAACTATTGTTTTCCTTGAGCATAAACAACAAAGTAGACTTTTCACTTCTGGTTGTTGTAGCATTTACACCTTTTAATACGGTTACACAGTGACCCAATGACGTTAGTGAATTATTCACTCAATGTTTTGTTTATTTTTCACAAATTTTTAAATTACCCTAACGAGTGTGTGCTAAGCCTTCAAGGTTACCTAATCTGGTTGCTATGGTAGGAAGAGGGAAAAGAGAGGGGGAAAAAGATGTATTAACTGTCTATCTGTCGCAAGAACTCCTCCTAAGCGGTGAATAGTCTTGACAAGAAATTTGCACATGCCATTCTGGGGTCCGTTCCTAGATTAATTTTACTTTTTCCAATTTTTTTAAAAATTACTTCCCAAGATATTTAATTAAATAACAGAAATTAAGCCAATTTTCGGCATTTTATTTCAGAAAAATATATTGCACGTAGATTTACATACCGTCTTAAAGAGCAGAAGATTATCTTTTTAATGATTTAAATGCCATGCATTCTTTAATTGAATAAACACTTCAAATTTATTTCATACACAATTTGCAACAATGCTTTCTGCTGTTGTAATTAAATTCAAACCAATTGATTGTTTTATCAAATCCTTCATTCTGGCCAAGTCGCCAAGAGCGAAGTGATTTTCCGTTTGCCGGGCGCAAATGTCGCCAATTGTGTACAGCCAAGAGCGAAGTGATTTTCCGTTAGCCAGGCACAAATGGCGTCATTTGTAAACCAAACGCGAGCCAAGTCGCCAAGGGAATGGTTGTAAGAAATTTGGCAGAATTCTACATTATTTGGCGATTTTTCACTTGCACTTGGCTAACGGAAAAGTACCAAATATTTTAATCGAGAGCAACACCGGGTATGTCAACTATACACAATATGTATCATTAAAAAAATATTATAGACATGAAAATATAAATAAATATTTTAAATGAAATTAATTTAATCCCGAGCAAGGCCGGGTATATCGGCTAGTGATAACATAAATCTTATGGTACACAAACAGGAAAAAGAAACACAGTTCAATGTCATAACAGTAATATATTTCTATGTGTAAAATGCGATTTCGCTGTACTTGCTAATTGTTAATTTGATAATTACTCTAAATGGTAAGTAATAACTCTCGGAGAAGGGAGGTTTTCTCCTTTTGATTCCCTCCTGCAGGGCTAAATTGGCTATGTGCAATATAACCTATTTGCGTAGTTCTTTTTTAAGAACACTATGTAACTCAGAAATGGAGTGAGATTTTTTTTCTTTCGATTTTTATTTTTAAAGTTTTCTCTTTTTACTTTCCCGTATACGAAGTATACAAAGAGAAAGTGTTGTAATCGTCAAAAAATTCCAACTCGAGATTTTGACAAATCTCCACGTTTTAGACCTCCCCGAGTCCGAAAAAAACAAATTTGGAATGTGTCTGTGAACACGATAACTCGAAAAATATTCGAGCTACGGGGATGAAATTTGGTATGTGGTCTTTAAACATAATTTGTAGGTTTCTATCAAATTTTGGACAAAATCCGTCAACGGGCAGTCTGTCTGTATTTCCGCGGTCATGTGGACACTATAACTCAAAAACTTGAATAGCTAGATGGATAAAATTTGATACACAGTTTTATCGCCATGACTGTAGGTCCGTATAAAATTTTGGGCCAAATCCATCTAAAAGAGGCGTTCAAATTGGATATTCAATTTCTTTTAATCCAATTCTCATGTGCATGCGTACTGGCAGCAATCTGTTATTGTTGTAAATAAAATTGAAACCGATCTCATTATTTCAGCAAATCTTTTATTTATGCGCTTTTGCAATTGTAGCATAAATTTTCTTGTGAATTCAATTCCAAAGCAGAATTTTCGCTTTAGTATTCATTGCATTGCCTATTTTATCACACCTGCTTCAAAGTAATATTTTTTGAGACGTGGCAACAGATATTTGATTTCAGGTTTGTTTGTTTCACTTTCTCGTATACGAAGTATACAGAGAGAAAGTATTGTAATCGTGAAAAAAAATTCGAACTCGAGATTTTGACGAATCTCCACTTAGAAAGTGTACGAGAAAGTTTAGGGGAGACCACTCCCGCTGTTTTATTTATTTATTTATTTACCCAAATTTTAGAATTTCACCCTCTTTATATATTGGTTAAACGAAGCATCAATACAGATGAGTATTGAATTGAATCTAACATAAATGTTACATTAAGTAGTTGCTTTTGCTGAAACATTTTTATCGGAATTATAGTATTGTTACATTTCGGTAATCAGTTTTAATTTAATATTTGTTGCCTTGCTCCGAATTAAAAAGGTGGAGATGTAATTTCATTCTCTGTGTATTTTAACTTTTAGCTTTGGGAGTTGATGATACGAGAATGGACCTGTCTCAATTTGATGAAGGGGGTAGGACAGTACCGTCAACACCTATACAAGTTTCGCCCCCAGGTAGGATTTGAATTAAAATTCAATTTGCCTGATATGCATGATCTATGCGGAAGTTCTCTTGTACAAAAAAGTCTGAATTAGTCTTTAAAATAAAAAAAATAAAAAATGTTCAATTTCATTCGAGTTTCACATGCACCTTTTCCCTCTTGATTTAATATTTTTTTTCCAGAAAAAATGGTACAAACTTATGAACAAAGAATTAATACCTTGAATTTAAAATTCTGCATAGTGAAATCAGAGAGCACTGAATATCACAATATTAGGCAAAGCTTTTAGATAATTTAATGATATATTTAGCATTAAAACATCGCATTGAAGCTTTGACCAGATTTTAATGTGTTGTTTCCTTTTGCACATTGTCTAGAATGTTTTATCATTCATATTATTTTATTATAATTATTATTTTATTATTATAATAATTATAATAGTAATTATATACAGTGAAACCTCTCTGAGCGGCCACTCCTCCGTTCCGAGAAAAATTGGCCGCTCTGAAGGGTTTTCGTTACAATTACAAGATAATTGCTATAATGCATAATATGAACAAGTCTGACACATATTTCTTATTTAAAATGAAGTTTGAGACTTATCTACAGAGAAAATAGTACTTTATTTAATAATTTTTTTTACATTTTTTGAAAAAAGGATATAATTTGTCATTTTTTACCCTTCTCGGAAAAAAAAACATTTTCTCAAGATCGTTTTTCAGTTTAAAAAGTAAATCTCTAGCCGATGCGTTTGTTAAATGGGATGAGTGAACCCACCCGGCGGCCGTTCAGAGGGGTTGGGTGGCCGTTGCTAGGGGTTATTTTAACATTAGGTCTATGGGCCGAAAAATCCGTGCCACGAAAAATTGGCCGTTAAGAGGGGTGGCCGCTATGTAGGGGTGGCCGTTCGAAGAGGTTTCACTGTATATATATATATATAATATAATAATAATAATAATAATAAAAACAATAACTATAATTATTATATAATTATAGTTATTGGCAACTTCTAAAAGAGTAAAATAGCTGTAGTATGTTGAGTGTAAAATTAGATGGGTTATTTTTGTAGATTTTATTTGGAAATTCAGTGATAGAGGGTTCTTTTATTTGTCAAACTGTAACACTTCTATAAGTTTGGAAATTTAGTCATCCGTTACTTTAATGTTCAAAACGGTGAGGTCAGTAAAGAATAGAAAAGTCAGTGGTGTAGTCTTAATAGCCTAATTCTCTTAATGATTTGAAACATTAAAACAATGCAAATCGTTCCTTTTCTTATCAAAGTAAATCACATGTTATAATTCAAATATGCAGAAATTTTTTTATTTGTTAACTCTTTTTTTTTTGTGCATTTGTAATTTACTGTGCCATAAGGAGGTTGCATGAGTGTTATATAATATTGTGCAATGTGTCATTGGGAAATTGCTCACATTTTAAAAAGCAGAAATTTTGCTATCGCCACTGTAAATATAATGTTCTCTTAAAAAAAAAAAGCTTATTTCTTTTTTTACACATAGTTTGTGCATAATTCTTTCATTATTATTATTGTATGGCTTGTTCTTGTATCTTGTTGAATTGCTGTTTACTTTGATTTTTTATAATAGATTTATAATTTTTTAATAGCTGAAGCTACTGTTCCAGATGTTATGTCTGGATTGCCAACTGAAACTACAGTGACAAGTAGTCAGCTGACTATTCCATCTATTAAAGTAGATTTAGCCGAGGAGTCTTTAGACGCAACCGTTAGCGTTGCTACTACGTAAGTGATTTCCCACTATCGGATGTAGTTTAAAACAAAGAATAATGGATGGTTTCTTTGAGCTTTTAAACTTAAATATTTAGAATTTTTTGATGTTTCAGCATTTTATTCTTTTATTGTTGTGTTCTTTGGAAATTTTAGACCTATTATTATTATTATTGGACTTTATTTTTTTAACGATTCTGTATCGAGGTGTTATTTCTGTAAGCTTAATCAAATAGCAATAATAAAGTAAACTTAATATGAATAATCTAATAATTTTTTTTAATAATAAACATTTGCACATGTTAACTTTTAGGATGCAGAATAATTTTTTGCACAATTTAAGGCTCAAAATGTGGCATTTTGTTATTTTAAACAATTCCCCCCCCCCCCAAAAAAAAAATGCTGCCATGTAGAGTATGCAGGGTAGTGAAACTGCTGCAAGCTTTTAATTTTGTCTGTGTCTCCTACACTTCATTTTTTATTTGTGAATATGTATTGATAATTGTAATATGTATTATTAAAATTGGCATAAGTGATTTACATCTATGATTCAGTTGTGCACTGAAATTCTTTCATGAACACTGTTGTGTTAGACGAGTTATTGATGCTTAACTATGAAGGTTATTTTTCAGCCTATTCCAATACTATTTGTCTACACTTTTAGCTACTTGTATTAATTACTGCATTTTCCTTCTCTGATGTTAACAATGAAATTTGGTTTTCAGAGAGACTTTTTCAACCGAGGCAACCACTTCAGTGACTAGTGAAGGACCTAAAGATGTAAAGAAAACAGAAAGTGATGCAAAGATAACTGCATCTGAAGGTAGTTTTTACTATTTGCTTGCCTTTTATTCTGTAACTTTTTGAAATATGTATGCTGAAATCCATTCAAATGTGATTTAGTTTGAACAATTTAAAATTTTTTTGTTAATGCCTTTTGCACATGAATCGTTCTTATACCATATAATTTAAATACTAAATGTTCAGTGTCGTGTTAAAAACTTGTAAATTGTCGTTTTCCCTATAAAGTGAAATATTCAAGTGAAACTTTGAAAAATAAAGAGGGTTTAGTGGCTTGACAGCGCAGCAGCAGTTTGAAGATCGTATGTCCAGATTTAATCTCGTTCAGTTTTAGTGAGTTTGAAAATCATACGATCTAAGTGAGGCAGAAGTCTTCTGACCTGAATTCCGTTGTTTCTCTTTTTGCTTTTTCTGTGCAGTCAATAGGTATTGCCAAATTCTTAAACAGTTTTCAGCAGATATATATTCTTAGTTAGCCAGATTTTGAAGTCAAAGTGTCGTTATTTTGAATTGTTTTTATTTTTCGTTTGATTAATTTTTGAGGTAATGAAAGGAATTAGAAAGTGATTTTTATTTTTTGATATTTTACTGTATTTCTAAAATCTTGGATATTATCAACAGGTTAAAGTGTAAGACTCTCATCCTTGATAGTTTAAAAGAAATATTTTGAATGAATAAAGGGTTAAATCGATATCAAAAAAAAAAAAAAAAAAAATTGAAAGTTTTGTTCATACAGTATAGCTTTTCTTCATCAATGTTAATTTCATTTAAGGCGACACGGCTGTGGCGGAGAATTTAGAGACAAAGGCTGTGAAAACTGAACCAACTGCTGACGAAGCGAAAACTACGCAAGAAACTGAACAATCCAATAAAGGTATGTGCAGTAACTTTGATATTGCGGTAAGGCATGTTTTGAGGTTTTCTGTATTAAAAAATCTTAAAATTAAAGGGTACTTTTCCGTTAGCCGGGCGCAAATGTCGCCAATTGTGAACCAAATGCGAGCCAAGTCACCAAGAGAATGGTTGTAAGAAATTTGGTGGAATTCTACATTATTTGGCGATTTTTCGCTTGCGCCTGGCTAACTGAAAAGTACCGATTAAAGTTTTTATAACATTAATTTAATGAAGTATCTTTTATGCTGTAACACTTTGTTTTTGGAATATTGTTTTCTTGATGAATGATAGGTAATCCATATCACGGAGTTCTGATTTAAAGAATGTCAGTTGCTAATCAACAAAGAACTTTAAAAATTTCAAAAATCCTTTTGAAAGTTCCAAGATAATTGTAAGAAAATATTTCGGAAACTATTTATTGACAAAACAATATAAAAAATACAATATTTTTGCTAGTCCAGTAGCTTTTAAAAACAGGCAATTGAACTAATGATATCTTAATTTCAATTGATTCTATTTATGTGCCCTTTCGTAGACTTTGGGTTTAGCTGTTATTGACTTTAGTTTTTAATGTATATTTTTTCTATTTCTTTTTGTAAATTCTTTTCAGGTAGATGTACTTATTATATTTCCAGATACAATATAAGTGAACAATTTATTTTATTAAGCACTTTCAGTTTAGTGACTTTTTCTTATGAATTATTTTAGTATGCTTTCGAAGTATTTTCCGCCTTTTAGCTTGCATGCAAGATATTCATCATGTCTTTTCTTTATTCACCAGAATTTGAGTGCTGATACTTCTCAGAACTCCTCCAAAATTGATGTCCTTTTGACATACACTTGAGCAACTGTAGCAATGCATGTTCTGCAACATTGTGCGTTTTGTTGCATTGACTTTGCCTCTGCAGTTTTCAAGAATTTCTAAAAGCGATATGAAGAAAAGCGAATATGAACAATTATAACTCAATATAGCTTTTGTAATAAGGATTTTTGTCATTTTTTGGGTTCTTGTGTTTCTAAATAAAATGTCATTCTAAATGTAGTCTCTTATTTTTATTTATTTCTGCACACTTGATATATATACTCTCTTCGACATTCATTTTTTCGAGAAATAAGTTTACTTCCTTTGATTACATGTTATGACTACTGATAGCATGAACTTAAATGTTATAATTTAAACCTTTTTTCCCTTAATTGTTGGGAACAATAATCAAAAGTAGTATGCTTAAAATTTTACAAATTTTTAATTAACAAGTCATATTTATTGTTAGTTTTGTTTCACATTAAAATCTCGTTTTTCTTATAGCTTTGAGGTAATTTCATACTTTCTCTTGTTGATTCTGTGCAATCTGAAAGTCTTGTAATTATTATTTTAAAGTGGATTTCTGGTGAAGAAATCTTTGGAAACCATCTTTTTTTTCAGAAAATATTTATAAACAAACTATAATTAGTTAAGCATGTGGCACTTTAGTGTTATTGTATCATATTTGTATCTGCACAAAAATTATATTGGATAAATGTTTTGCTCACATATATGCACACAGGATTTTTATTTCTAGTTTCTAAGCATGGGGGTAGTGATTGGAAAAAAAATGGATATTTAAGGAATATTTAGTTGCATGAATGCATTTGTATGAAACAAATGCACTACAATTACAGACTGCACTGTATAAAACTTCCATTTTAAGTTGAAGCGTAACCCCCTAACCATATAGTTTTTCACTATCTACTTAGATGAACTTTCTGTTTTGAGAAGGTGCCACAGCTAAGACTTATTGGAGCACTTGATGTCAAAGGATTCCACGTCATTTTTGTATTGAATTATAACATCTGTGACACGAGCGACACTTGAGCATTTCATTAAGGGTTAAAACTGCAAATAATTTATTAATGAAGATATCGGCAATTTTCAAATGCTTAAATTAAACATGCTCCTAATAAACAATTAGCATGGAAAAGGCAATTTTTTAAACTGTGCGAGTTTTATTGTGCATAAAAAAGAAGAGTGAATGGAAAATATGCCAAAAAAGTGTATCTTTTCTGCAAAATGTATAAATTGTAACAAACTATAACATTTTGTATGAATATATTTTTATTCAGACAACGCTTCAACTTCCTCTTCGCAACGGAAACCCATCATTTGGAAAGAAGAAACCGAATCGTCCTCTGCCGCTGATCAAGAATCGTCCAGCGCAGCTTCTGAACCCGAAACGCCCTCGCCCTCGGTGCTGCTACCTACTCCAGGACGAGGCAGAACTCGTGCAAGGAGGGCCCGATATGCCAGCGCCGGTGCCGGCTACGGTAGAGGCCGAGGAGCAGAAACTGGGTGGCCAGGTCTACAGCGTGGTCGTCGTGCCGCAAGAAGGCGTGGCATGTATTAAAGCGTATGTTTTGTTAACTGTCTGGAAAATGGATAAGAGAATGATGTGTATGAATAAGTGAGGCTGTTCTTTAAAACGCATTTATTCAGAAAGGTACCATAATGTTACAAAGATTACCATGTTATAATGTTCAGTATAAGTTAATGTTTTTTCCATGCTAGTTTTTTTGTCATGCATATTTCATTTAAAGTTTTTCATTTTACTTTTTATTGGATGTCAGTGAATTAAAATGAGATTCATGCAGATTGAAAAGGATATTTTTATTAATTGCCTAAACTCTTCATAATTGAAACAAAAGTTCATTTGTGATTTTGTTAAATGATTTAAATCTTTCTTTTTGCAATTTTAAAATAGGAATCGGTCTTATCCATAAATTTTCTTTTTTATTTCTTAGTTGAAATTAAGAAATACAGCCAATAATTTTGATCTTACGAAAATTCAATTAACTCAAAATGTGTGAAAAAATAATGAATAACATGAAATGACTCATCTCGATTAGCATTATAAAATTATTTATAGGCCGATTAAAATTACTCAAACCTTAATTTAAAAAAAATAGAAGTTTGGGTTTCAGTTAAAGGTTCTAATCTCTAAATTTTGCGTAGTCAAGAATGACTAATCGCGAAGTCTTGAATAATATTTAGCGAGTGTGACTTATAGCTTTATTTTGTGAATTATTATTTTTTTTTGTATTAGAAGGTTAACTAATGATAAATATTAAATTGGAGAAAATTTTTTGGGGAAAGAAATTAGTTATATATATGTATGCGTGAAATTGCGTGTATGATGGATTTAAATAGATTTAACAGTGCTAAATTTTGAGCAGCCAAGAATTCTAACTGTACATTGATGCAAATATAAAGAAACTGTGATATGACTCTGTATGAATCCATTTTGGAGAATTCCCAAACTAATTTTTCGTTATTTTCATGAATCGTTATAATAGACTTGCTATATGCTGTATAACATTTGTTTTGATACATCATTTCGTAATAAATACATCTGGTTCGAAATCTGTGTGTATGCTTTTTTTAATTTATTGTACCACACTACCCCAATATACACTTTGCATCTCGAATCAAAAAGTGACAACTGTAGGACTATCTACCAAACAAAAATTCATTAAAAAATACACTTTTATTCAAATTTTGTTGCCATTCCGGGAAAAATGAATAATATATAAAGAGGTGCTACAATCTTACAAAATCATTTGCAATTGATTCTGCATTAAATTTAAATAAAAGATAATTATATAGAGAGAGATGCTACAGTACACTTTATTATACTCCCGTCAGGGACGTGGTGAGCGTCTCACGTCTGGGGGGGGGGGGGGGAGATCCAAAAAATGCCGACTTTCTTGATGAACTTCAACACTTAAAAGACAAATATTTTTATAGTGCCTAATATACATACATGTTCCAGCTATGATGCATAATATCATTTTCAATGATGAAGATACGAAATGTCTAAGGGCTCAGACAAAGACAAAAGACCTGCCTTCAAAAAGAACATTAAAAAAATAAAGACAAAATTTAGCTTAGCAAAGGCACGATTTTATTCCCTCCTTGGTAGGAAGTCCTAACTCTTGATGGAAAATAAAGTCGTCCTGTATAAATCACTTTTGCGACCATTGATTAGCTGTACTTTCCCAATGTATGTGTGTGGGTTCAAGCCATCAGAAAAACAGTGAGCACTACAAAAAAGATATCACAAATGTCCTCCGAAACTAAATTTATTCCTAAAGATCTGAAACGCAAAACCATGTGGGATTTATTTAAAATATAGCCATAAAAATTTGAACAAAATGAGTAATAAATATTAACGAAGCCGCAAGAGAGATTCCAGTGCATGACCCTAGTATAAGAACAGATGCATAGCGAAGCGCTATTTAGAAGCACCCTCACCTCAAGACTTTCTGAATCGCCATATAGCCTGATTTGGCCAATATAATCAAAATATCAGAAATACAGCACAATTTTATTAATATAAATTATTTCATTATCACTATAATTACTTTGAACTGAATTTTATTTCTTACCATCATTAAATTCAATTAATCATAAATGATACATTCTGATACATAAATAATATACATACATATAATATTTAAATAATACGAATAATAATCAATCCTCGGGCGCTTAACATATCATTCCACTAAAATTTCACTCATAGATGATAAAAAAAAAATCACAGTCTGAAAGATCCTTCTTTTGGTCATTTCTTATTACTGAAATAATTTTTGTAATTCAGGTATTTAAAATATGAAAAAAACACATCAAGGTGTTAATTTTTTAAATATGCAAACAATAAAAATATCAGTTTTATTAATCTTTGATTTTTTACAATTAAAATTTAAGAATTATTTTATTTAGAATAAAAGGTGAAATGTTTTTACAGAGTAGGTATTTGGCCAAATCATTATTGTTATATCACTAATCTCGATGTTAAAAAAAACACTGCTTCGAAATTCAACTCAATTTGAATTTCCGCTTATTACTATTTTATACACGGCATTCGAACGGAAAAAGGTTCTTTTATTCCTCATCCGAGTACTTGAAAAATCGCAAACATCCACTGGTAATATATATGCATAAATATGCAGAATTTTTTTAGATCTATTAAAACAAATTATGTTAAATAAACAAATAATTAATGCAACAAAAAGCAATGTAAAATAATGAAAAGCAGTGCAACTTGGCTAATTCGAATTTAATTTAGAAAATCTTTGTGTAAGAGTACAGCATGAGAAAACAGCAATTTTAACTAAAAAAGGCAAAAAAAACCCATTTTTAAAATTTAACACCTTTAATAAAGAATACATAATGAATAAATAAACAGTGTGAAATTTTAATTAACAAAGTAATAATATTTATTGATTTTTTAAAAATAATGTTAATAAACTTACTTAAAGCTTAAATTTAAATAATTCAAAAAGTGAGAAATATTTAATTGCTGTTTTGATTGGATTCTCGAGTCAATAAAGAACCTTAAAAAGTTATTTATTCACGATCGATGAGCATACAAAGTAAGGACGAAAGCAATTTAGAATTATATAAGAATTTACAATTTTCATTCTTGACATTTACGTAAGCAAAATAAATTCGAATTACTGATTATATTTAGGCATTATGCATATAGAAATTTTAAGAATAGAGAAAAAAATCAAATTGCTTAGGAATTCGGATAAAAAATGTTTGAATTAACCACAGTAATAATAATGATTTAATTCACCTATAGTAAAGCAGGTTTGGTGAATAAAAGTCGCACTGTACTTTATCAGCTACACTTCCGCTTTCTGGAGTGAGATTTCTTTATGTTGTCTTTAACTTTATCACTGTTCAGGATAGTGTCCATTCGAGTTTCCTGCCCAATAAGAAGTTTGGGGTTTTTGTGAGGTAAAAACAACTGCATTCCCCCGATCATAAATCTGTCAGTCTACTTCCACCCCTTTTTTCCACAAATGGTGCAATCCGAAGACACCATGAAATTACAGGATTCTTAAACTGTCCTGCTCGTAAAAGCTTCCAGGGTTGGAAAAGAGATTATTTTGTGTATTTGTTTCCTTTTGTGGTTTATTTCAATGTTTCTGGATATAATTACCAAGATTTTGGAAGAGAAATACTGACATTTTACATAAGAGAAAGAACGCCCCCAAAATGAGAGCTAGATATATCTTTCTAGCATTAAACACACAGACGCACAAAAAATAAATAAATAAAGATGTTACAGAAAGATTAAAAATATATAAGAATTTTTTTAAAAAAATCAAAAGTGAACATATCTATTTTACAAAGTTGGCTTTAGAAGTGGATATTTTTAGTTTTGCTAGAGAATTAAGAACTTTGGGTAATTTTACAAAGGGGAAAAAATAAGTTATGAGACAAAATTGAATGATACTGCAGCCTCGTACAGTTGGGTATTCAGATGAGAAAATTGTAACAAAACGCTTTTAGAAAAAAGCGTATATGCTCACTTTTGTCAGAAAACTCCTCATATGTAGTTCTTCAAAAATATTTAACCTTTCATTTTTAAAGAAGCTTTTTTATGACCATCTTTTCTTTTGAAATCTAGGGAATGCATATTTTTAATAGAGAAAAAGGAATATAAAAAGTTTCCAAACTTTATTTTTAAGCAATAGTTTGTTGCTGAGGTCAGCGGTATAAGATTGTGACATTTCTTAAAATTCCTGAAACAGTTTAGCATTGGAATAATGTAATTCTTATTAGCAGCTAACAACTTTGCATATTTTAGGAGGCTAAATTTTACACTCTCAGGATTGAAGATGTTTCAATGCAATCACTGAATGTTCACTGCTAGTCAAGTTTCTTTCTGTATTAAAAAATCGATAATAGAAAAAAAAATTTATAGTAACGTTGGAGAAAAAAAAATCCATTTATTCATGTAAGCTTAGCAAGGAAAGGTTAAAATATGTTTCACGCTGAGTTAAGTAACTCTTGTTGTATAATAAATCGCATCATTATGGCTTGTATATCAAATAAACAAAATTTTTATATAAAATAATTTTTTTATAAATATATGATGAAAGCTAACATACTAAATGAATGTTATTAAAAAATTGTTGGCATCTCTCAAAATTTCTTAAATCAATATTATAAAAAATGTAAATAATTATTTATTCCTTTTTTATGTCGTGGAAAAATTTTCATAAATGTTTTCTTATATTTAAAAATATAAAAATAATATGCAAAATAAGCCCACAGTAAACATTAAAATTTAAACTGTCTTTCATTTTTTGATTATTGTTACTCAATTCTTTTATCGAATTAGTGTTATTTTTTAAATTCTAAGATATTAAGAAAACGTAGTATTGATATTTTCTCTTTTAACTCATCTGAAAGAAAAAAGTAATAAAGACTTAAGATACATGAGGATATTTGCATTAAAAACTCTTTACTTTCTCACATGCGAAGTAAAAAAAAAAAAACAATTATAAATGCCAAAAAATTCGACATCGAGATTTTGATGATTTTCTATATTAGAGTACACGAATACGAAAAAAACATTTTCTGGAATTATATATATTTGTCGCTTCGTCTGCCTGTAAACACACACCGATTTCGGTGTGTAGTCATTTTGTCGGCAATATCGACTTGCCGTGGTCCCCAATTCAGGGTAATAAAACTCGGCAGTTTCGGCCTTGTGTCCAAGGGCTTGCAGGGGGATGACACTTTTATTAGGGAGTACATTAGAAAGTCTAGAGAAGAACACTGCTGCTGTTTGGATCTACAAAACAGTGGCATCTCATTTCTTTCGTTGCTCTGAGAATTTATCTTTATTTATTTTACTACAGAAGGGAAAGTTTGCCGGAACCCCGGGCAGTTAACAATAGTCACGCCACGCATACCCCTGAACTCGGAGTCGGAACGGCAATCGGTGACAACAATGGTCTGCAAGAGAATTTAAAAACCAACTTAGTAAATAAAAGTTCACTTTGTTTTTTTCAGCGTTTCAATAAATAATTCTGCAAATATCGTGGATACGCAGAATAAAATAATATGTTCGATTACTTTTTCAAAATTTGCCGACTCATTTAGTCAATTTGCCGACTTCAGAAAAATCTGGGGGGGGGGGGGGGCCCCCCCTTCGCCACGGCCCTGACTCACGTTAGTCATTTTCTTGCAAGATTTACAGCTTGTGTGGGATGCTCCTCTAAGTAGTCAGTACAAAGGCTGGATAGTTGAGAGTCTACTATCTGGTCTAATAAAATGATGAATAATTTACGTCGCGAAAGCATTGGACTGTTTCAAACACTGCCAAATTGACTCTTTCAATATAGGTTTATCTTTGCACAGTAGTGTAATCAAATAATTTTAAGAATTGTGTTAATTAAATTATTTTTTTTAATGTTTTGTTTATGTTAAAACTGTATGTATTCATACTGTGCATCACACATTATTTTATCTTTCCTGTAATTAAGTTAGACTTTATGAAATTCATATTAAAATGTGCAATATTTTTAACGTAGGACTACGTTCCTCCCATTCTGGAAGCTCTTTTGTAATAATTTTTTTAAATATACAGTACACTACAAAATAAACATTTATAAAGTACTGGCTTGTACTTTTAAGGCAAGAAAATATGAATAAGGGTGCTTTTAATGGAGGCAGGTGACGAGCATTTATGGAGCTCTGGCCTAACCGGCTATTTTAAAAAAAATTTGGCCTACTCTTCCACCACAATATTCCAGACAGTTGGGAGTAGGGGTGGGTGTGGGGGCATGAAGGAGGGGAAAAAAAGTTTCAGACAAGAGAGCTCCAGAAAAATGGCAAATAATTTCTCTTTTGTGTTAGTACTCCCTCCCCTTACCCTGAAACAAGACCAATGGTTAAGAGGATTCTTCCAACTCTGTCAATAACTTGCTACTGGCGAAAGGAATTTTTTTAAACTGAAACTTATGAAAATGTATTTGCTATCCACCATGTCCTAGGAGCTACTAGTTGACAGCAACCATGCCAATTAAATGGGACTTTTTATGGAATATGAAAGATTTTGCAGATAATTTTTGAACAGAATTTATAATACTGTTTTAAAATAAAGTTGTTGAACACATTTTAATTTCAGTTGGACCACTAAACACTCTTAGTATATCTGAATTTCAAAAACTGTTACCATAATATCAAACCTTATTTGCAGGTGAAACATGCATATTTTTAAGAAAAGATTGACATTTAAAATACAGGATTTAAAAATGTTGCGTGTGCACGGAGAGGGCGGCATGTCGTTGTCTCGCCTAGGGCTGCCCCTGGTTGGGAGTCATGCAAAGCAGATTGACAAATACCAACTGGACTTTTCAGCCGAGATACGACTATCTAATGACAACTGAATGATTGGGAATGGCAGTTGAAGAATCATTTATCTCGCGATTGTAATCCTGAAATACAATTTTAAGTAGTGTTTGGAAAAGGAAGACCACTCAAATGTCAAAAACATTAGAATAAAATCTTTTTTCCAGGAATCAGTTACAACCATTTTCAGTTTTTCAACAAATGCATGTTACAGTAAAAGCTTAATTAACCGGCATGCTCGGGAAACTCCGATTTCCGGATACCTGAAAAGTCCGGATAGTTGAGTGTGACGGGAAAAATGGGGGATATTGTAGCTTTTTTTATAGATTTTTTCGGTCAAATAATTTGTTTTTGTCATTTTGAAATGTTTATTAAATTAATTTTTAAGAATGCTTCTGTATATTCCATAACATTGTATTTACAAAACATATGAAGATTTTAAAATTGATGATAAAATAAAAAAAAGTATGATCTGTAGACGAATTTCTACCGTAAATATATAGAACGTAAAAATATAAAAATAGCTGAAGAATCTGAAAAATATTCTACTCAGCAATCATAATAAAACTCTTTTAAGTGATAATAAACAAATCCCAGATTGAATATCAAAACTAATTATATTTTTAAAGATCGCAAGTGTTATTGAGCAGTACGCGCGCCTCCAATTCTCCCGCACGTGATATTACGTAATCGGAATCAACATCTGCCGGTATTCGGAGAGTAAATAAATAAAGGAAAAAAAAGAGACTTACCAATCTGGAGTAACGGG
>BGPR01000833.1:143344-200659 GCA_013235015.1 Araneus ventricosus | reverse complement strand
GTAACACCCCTATTGTGAGGATTTTTTTTTTTAAACCATTCCTTTCGCTTTTTTGTTTGTCGATTTCGTTTTACTGAGTCTCAGATTTTCGGCGAAGGTGAGACCTTTTATTTTTTGGGGTTCCTCCGCTTTTACTCCCAGCAGAACCGGTCCGTGTACGTCTGGTACTGTATGTTGCTTTCCCTCCCCTTCTACGCCTCAGTATTGGAGCTTGGACGTCGCATTCAGAAATAAGTGTCACTTTTCCTGAATAGAACGGCGGCGAGGCAGATACGCGCGCCGATGTAAAATTTGAAAAATAATTTTAATTTTTCCGGATGCGCAGATACCGGAAAAGAATCGAGAAATTTACTGTAATAACACTTGAAATTTTGGGATAAATAATTTGAATATGAAAGAAAATATGAGTATTTGTAGTAAATAATTTTTTACTGCGCATGTGCGAGATATATATGTTTCTTTCAGAGGTTCAAAGGCAGATATGTAGGACAACTTATATAAAAATTCCAGTGAAATACCATTAAGATTTAGAAGATATCGGCATTGCAGTCAACAGAATTTCTGCTTCTTTCTAAAAGAAACAAAATGATGAGGTTGTATCCACAAGTTAATATTTTTTAAACTTGAATTTCCGAATAATTTTATAGAATTTTACAAAGATTGAATGTGCTGAATACCCAGGAATACTTATAAATAAAATTCATAATTTAAATTGCAGTTCGACGATTTTTATCTGAAGATTCAAATTTAAAAAATATTAGTTTGTGGATAAACGCTCATAATTTTGCTTCTCTTAGAAAGAATCAGAAATTCTATTCACTCCACTGCCGATATCTTTCTAAATCTTAATGGTATTCGAATGGAATTTTCATATAAGTTGTTCTACATATCTGGCGTTGAAGCTGTGAAAGAAAAATTACGCTATATTTCGCACATGCGCAGTAAAAATTTATTTACTACAAATGCTCATATTTTCTCTAATATTAAAAGTATTTATTCCAAATTTTTACGCAATGCTTTTCTAAAATATTGTCACTTTTTCTGTAATTTTCGTAAAATTTGGTGGAAAACTCTGCATGTTATAAGCAGAAAACAAGAGGGAAAATTCGGAATTTTTTAAAGAAAACCTTTATTTCTTTCCGAATATTTGTGCTATGTTTACGAAAATGCATGTAAATATTACGCACATTAAACATAACCATTCATGAAAGTTACATCGCGTTGTCAGCTTTCTGTGAAACATGATGGGTCAAACACCATTTTCGCCTTCATCCCCTTTTTCGTTGCCCCCCTAATTGCCCTCGTGACCGAATCTTCACTGTAAAATGTGAGTTAAAATCTATTCTTTACATAGAAGAAGCAGACAGTCGGTTTAGCCTTTCCAGAGAAATTCTAAAAAATGTGAAAATCCGAAAGTGTCCGGATACTTTTGATTACATAGTGTATATTCTTTGTAAAAATGAGAGAAAATAAATGTTAGAAATCAGATAAATAACAATACAAGAATTAGCTTCAAATTGAATGACGAAGATAAACATAGACCTAGAATTAAAAGCATAAGTAAGTTATTTTAAGTTACACATTTGTATCATCAATAGAATTTTTTTAGGAGGGGCCTCAAAATAATTTTGCGCCTAGGGTCTCATATCGTTAAAATCCGCCACTGGTTTTATGCACTTAAAGTATTCCTGTTTTTGTTTATTTTTCAAGTGATAGTGTTCGGGTCGTTTTTGGCACGTTTACGGCTTGCGCCAGCATCATCATCAAATAATACACCGAATAAAGCACAAATGATATTGAAACAGTTTAGTAGTATGTCAGATGTAATTTAAAGCTGAAACAGAAGTCTTCTGCAGAAAGGTATGTTATTGTTTTACTTCTCTGAATAGTGCAAAATGAGGAAAGTATTTTATATTAACCCTTTGCATATATTTGACGAGTGAGACTCGTCATCTGCTTACTTAGTAACTTTTTATGTAAATTCGAAATATTGTAATAAAAATATGTATTTCTATTGAAAATTTTGAAGTTAGTGCAATTAAAAATATGTAGAACCCCTTTTGAACTTTTTAGACATGGAATCTATTAGTAGACGTTATTTCCTGAAAATTGGTGCCTTTTGTTTTAAGATAAATTGATTAGAGACGGAATAATGCTGGGTGGTTCCTTTTTTTTCGGCTACTGTGCATGCTACGAAATAAAAATGGAAATAAAAATTCTGCCTTTCTGTTAATATTCAAAGAAAGCAATATTTTTATTATACCTTTAATAGTGGCAAAAACACAGGAATGAAGAATTTGATTTTAAAAAAATTCGGTTTGAATTTAATTACAATAATAGAAAGCATTGTTACAAATTGAGTTTCAAATAAACTACGAAATTTTTATTAACATTGGAGGAAAAGGACGTATGCCATTTAAATTTAGATCAGTAAAAAAGAAAATTTTTTGCTCTTTAAGATGATATATAAATCATCTCCCTATAATATATGTTTCAGAAGTTATTGGCTAAAAACTGAGAAAAAACGCAGAAAATTGGCTTAATTTTTGTTATTTAGTTATATATTTTAAGAAGTAATAATTTTTGAATGTGGAAAAAAGCACAATTGGTCTAGAAATGTAGCCAGAATGCCATGCGCACATTTCATGTCGATGCAATTTACCGTTTAGGAAGAATTCTTGTGACCGGCGAAACACCTTTTCTTCTCCCTCGTAAAATGTCTCGCGTTTCAGGATCTGCTAGAGAGTTTGCATCATAATTTTTATTTTCTCGACATATGTGAGGTGCGACTCTTGAGTTAAAACAACCGGATTTTTATGAGGAATAACAAACTATTACCGTAATAATCGGATTTTTGCTACAACACTTTATTTTAGAGGAAGAAAACATGCTAATAAATAAACAAAGTGCTTACGTTCCAGGCTGCGTCATCAGCAAGGAAATCCCTTCCCAAGTAGCACATAATATCATGCTTGTCCCGCGATTTCCGCGGGTAGAAAGTAAATCTATTTTCTGCTGCATCTCGCGATTTTCGCAAGCGAAAGCGTTTACTTAGTACTATTAAAGCGTTGAATCATATTGCACCGATAAAGCTTTGTATGTAAATAACAATTCGATTGGTACAACGATGCTTGAACATGTTTTCAAACGCTGCATCTAAATAGTGGTTTCAAAAAATCGGTAGACAGAGGTTGGACGGTTACAGTTAATTGGGATCGCAGGTCCCACCACCTGTGAATCTTGGAGTTGGGACTTGATAAAAATACGCTATACCTGAATAGAAATACAAAATGATTGTTTGATTCTTGGAGGAGAACTGGATAAATATTGGAGGAGAATTTTGATAAGTAATTAAAGTCTGTTAGAAATAATAATTAATAGATTATTTAGGATCGTTATTATTATTTAAAAGATGAATGCTGAAAATTTTTAAGCGGAGGTAGAAAAAGGCGAGGGGAAATACTCCAGGAGAGGAAAATTTAGACAGGAATCGAACCCGGGACCGATGGTTTCGGAATCGGTAGCTCAGACTATAGCAACACAGCACTTGCGGAAGTACGCCGGCACGACGCACGAGCGCTCCTCCTGTCAGATTGAAATCCAGGTAAGAAAAGTAAATCAAAACCAACCGACAAGTTGAAAAGTGGAGAACAAGGACCTCCCGAATACGAATAGTTATAATAATCCATGCAACCACGGGTGTTGACCGTTACTTGTCTCTTTCGGGACTTTTGTGGGAAAGTCAATTCTCCGAGCGAGATCCCGACCGCCCACATGATAAACGAAATGCCTCCAGCAAAACACCAGTCGAACAAACTGCTTTTTTTTATTAGTATAGTTAATTAAAATTGGTTGAAAAAGTAGAATAATTGGAAGAGTGAACGATTGGTAAATGGCTAAATGAGAAATCCTATGTGACTAATTAAATCCTTTCTTTAAAGTTCTCCTTCCATGTAACCTTAAAATTCATGTTCGCATCTTCTTTCAGCGAGGCCCAACGATAATTAATTCATCAGGTATCGGAGGTGGAGAACCAAGAGTCCGTGAGCTCCGATAAAGCACTCATCACTGGCGTGTCGGGATAAGTTTCGAAGACAGAGAAGAGAATCGAGTATGCCAGACAAGCATAAAAATTCGCCAAAAAGAGCAATAACGAACAATTATGACAGCCTTGCGAAAAATGAGGTTCTTATTTGACTTTTTGAACTTTGAGAGTTAAGCAGAAGGAATATCAAATTTAGTATTTTGAAAGTATCCTTTAGCCATAACACTAAGGGTACAGAGTACCCCAGACTTTTTCCACAGTTTTGAACAAATTTACTTTGTTTTGACTTAGTTGGATGTTAACTGAGCGGAAGTGTTTAATATTTTGTCATCAAACTTATTTAGAAGACTCCTCATAATCAATTCAGTAAAATCTGGGAGAGGAATTTTGGATATCCAAATTAGTTTTGAAGAAAAAAATAATTACTTAAAATTTGTGTAATTTTTTGTAAAATATCGAATATTTTTACTTTCACTATCTTTAAAATTTTTTCTATTCAAAATATTTACAAATCGATCACTAATTGTATTAAGCTGATATTTGTGAATACACAGGGAGAATTTCAACCAACCTCAATAAAATGTTATTGATTTAGAATTTTATAGCAGACCGGAAAAAGCGAACTGAGAAAAACGGGTTTCAAAATAGTAATATTAAGATAGAATTAGGTTACATCAAAATAATTTTTTTCACAACAGCAACCTAATATAAATAAGTCAGAAGGTAACAAGTTAATACATATTTATCATTACCATAGTTTGTATTAGCTCTAATAAGTTCAGCAATAATTTAGCAATTTTTTAAAAAATGTAAGAAATTAAATTTTTTAAAAATATATTTTAGGAGGTCATAATTAAAGGTTTCTCCTTATAATTTGATGCGGTGGTAATATACTAACATAGTTATCATAACTAGCTACTGCATCTATTTATTCAAGGTAACTTGTAAGACACGAACACCGCATACAGGAATACATGTACTAACTGGCTCGTGCACGAGCATCAACATTCAAAAATCGTTCAACTTCGCTTAAAAATATAATCCATTTTCGTAGCCAATCCTTTTTGCTCTTTAATACTATTTCTAAATTTAAGAAGCGAAGTTACACACTCATTCCTACGATATGGGGTACTCGTGACTATACATATCTATAAATCAGTTTTTGCTCTTATAGACAAATTATTACTTTCGAGAAGTTTCATAAAATAGTAGAAACAAAATGTCTGCATTTATGTTTTGATACATTCCAGTGGTGTAAATGAAGAAAACTTTTTCTGAGCTAAAACGTTCAAATTCAGAATAAATCTGTGATGTGAGATTCATACCCACGCCTAAGCCGCCTTACCTTACAACCATTGCCAGAGTTTGTACTGTAAGACTAATTAAACATTGAAAATGAAAAGAATATAAACTCAATCCAATAGTACAACTAAATTTATTGACCAAAAATAAATGTTGTCATTGAGAACAAATGTTTTTATACAAAACAGAGAAAATGGAATAAAGTGACATTTCTTCACAAGTATCATCTCTGTAATTAACATTCAATGAATCATAAATCAGTTCGTTAGTGTTTATAATTCTATAAAAAACATAAGGGAAATTATCAGTTTTATAAGTAATAATAATTCACAAGTCAATAGAGGAATTTAAAAATGTATCATATCTTCAGAATAGTAAAATGGATTTTTATCTTAAAACATACGAGAGAAAAATTATTATTTCTATTTTTCTGTGCATATTTCAAGATTTTACTTATGAAAAAACCTTGCTAAATAAATTTCGTAATTCTCATAACTTTTAAGTAGTATATTTCTTTGAATTATAGCCAAAATTTTCTTTTTGTATTTTTAAAAACTGTGTTTACAAGAAAATTGTTTATATATTTAAAGATGAATGTAATGGTTTCATTTCAATATTTTCTTTCGTTCATTTAGGGATTTTTATTAAAAATTAATTACTTTAGCGATAAATCAGTTAGGGCCCTTTTGTAAACATTTTCTTATTAAACATTTCTTCCATCTCTATCCTTCTCAAGAAAAGTCCGTCATTTTCAAAACCATAATTGAACCTTTCGTTTCCTGAGGTAATTTTTAAAAATTGCTCATTTTTTAGAGTATGCCTTTATCATGAATTTCTGTGAAATATGGCATCTAGTTATTAGAATATGATGATTTATATTCGTTAAAAACATCTCCTACGGTTTATGATTATACCAAAGTATTAAATTTGGAGCATTTGTGCGAAAATTTATGCTGAAAGTAGAACCCGTCGAATCAATGAAGAGAACTCTAACAGCTAATTTCTAAGCCGTTAGAGATTGGTTTATACTTTTAGTTGTAGAAATGCTTTAAATGGATTAAAAAAACTATTTTTATGTTGCTACAATGAATAAATCTACTGATGACAAAATTGCGAATTTTAATTTTGTACACAGTCTCCTGGTCCCATTAGTCATATTTAGTGAAATGTCACTGATCCACTGACTAAAAATATTCCACTCTTCTGAGACTAAGATTGATCGGTTTACGAAGCTTCAAATTGTCTTATTTTAAGCCGTTCAGAGGGCATCATCAAGACGCATGAATTAGTTAGCGTGGCGTTTTGTGATATTTGAATCAGTTCTTAAGAGGAAGGTTTTTTTGGAAATTAAATGGAATTACTTCTATCTAAATATATTAGAACTCTTCTGACAATGTTTTAATTATTAACTTACTGTGTTGTGCTGCATCGCAGAAATAACAAGCTGAATGTTAACGCATTGAGGATTGTAGAAGTAGCTGATGTGAGGTTTTGGAAATGCGGAATCTTGTCAGAGCTGATTTAGAAGTTAAAGAACTAAAAACACCAAATAAATTGTTCAATCCTGATGAATTTCAGAAGTCAGTGCTCTCTCATTTCTTCTTTTCGAACGTCTTCTTCCATCTGAAGACCTTCCGTGAAAACTTCTCCATGATGTCGGTGAAAGTGAACACAGAAATTCCGAGCCAGCAGCCAAGAAGCCCGCCAACCCGACTGAAGATTTCGCTGGTCTACGCAAACAAAAGAAGACATGGATGAATAAACAAATCATTATTCTATTCACTTCCTATTATATTCATTCAAGTGGGGAGATTCTGGCTATAAACTTCTGATCAAATGGTCTATTTTTCTCCCTTTTTTATATGAAAGCAAAGATCTGATGTGTTAAAACGACTACAGGTGAAGGACCTCGTCACTCCCCTCGACAGCCATCATTCGGTTTGAAACGAGGACGGTGCCTCTTTTCGCTTTTCGAATTGCAGCATCACACAATAGACGAGGGATTTTTATCTTAATTTTATGTTTTGTCTCGCCTAATTTCCGTAAATTCATAAAGAAACATTGATGGTACTAATTCTCAAACGCTCTTTATTCCGATTTTGAAGCCAAAACACTTTTAGCAAACTACTGATGTCCAGAAGAGGCCTTTGGAAAATATGATAACCCGTTTTATTTATTTGTCTCCTCCGGAAAAGCCATGCGAATAGCGTAAGCCAATGATATAGAATACCGGATTACTTTAAATTTATATATAATATTACAGATTAATTCCTTGATATGAATTCTGGATCGTAAAATACAATAAAAAGCACTTTAAAATGAAAAATTTTAAAACAATCTCAAAAGACAAAACAAATGCCAAATTATCATAAGATAAATCTTGTGATAATTATTTGTTCTTGACGTGACTCTCAGAATTTTAACTTGATCCGCTTTCTTTTTATAAATTTTTTAAACTATTTAATAATTTCTCTCTGGTTCGCCCTTCAGCGGACTTAGAATGCTTGCAATTTAGAATGCCGAATCAGTTGCTAACAGATTCCGTTCGAGCGGGAATTCCCCCTCTTCATCGCCGCACCCTCCCTGCTTCCAGAGGCTCGCTTTCTTCATTGCTCTTGGATGGATCTGGACACCAATTGCGACCGTCGAAACAGAAACAGTGCAGACTCTTAATTCTAATTTAGACCGCTTGGAACAAAACTAAGGTTTATTTCAACACGCAAACTGACATTTGAGTTTTTAATTCAACACGTGAATCAAATGCGATTCCCACCTACTATCCAATCAGATGACCCCTCCTCTCTACTGCAGTTAAGAGACAGCAGAGGATTAGATAGATGGTTCGAATCTCAGACGCGGCGCTTAACGGCTTTTAATTAACTTCACTCCTTTCATAATTATAATGAGAGAATTTTGTAATCGAGTTTTCACTCACTTTCGGATGCAGCAGAATTCTGAAATTTTTTACAATTATTTTTTCTGGATGAAAACTGAACATTATAAAATCGTAATTATCAATTTTTATATTAATTTAATTTAATATTGATTTGAAGCAGGTGGCGTCATTTGGTATTTAGTTTGAGAAATATCAATTTTTAGATTCAATAATATTTAGAAACAGGAATTATTCCTTACATTAAACATTAATAGTAACATTGAAGACCAAAACGTAGAAAACAAATTGTTTTCAACACGCTTTTAGTAGTGTAGCATAAAGTAGGATAAAATATTTTTTATTATCTAAAATCAAGCATTTTTATCAGGAAATTAAGGCATAATGAATGTTTTAAAAATAAATTCCTGGACTTTCTTTGAGATTTAAGTGTATCATGAAAGCCATTAAAATTCAAATTTTATTTCAGGAGTGTTTCTATAAGAGTTTTGCTCTTCTATGTTTTTGTTCTGACATCCGTATTCTTAATAAAATGCTAATTGAATCTTTGATATCAGAAACTCCAGCTGAGTCAATAATATCAACATGCTGCAGCTTTAAAAAAGCTAATTAAATATTTTAATTAATGAATGTGAAAACAGCATGAACAAAAATTGGAAAAAAATGTCTGATTCGGGTTTTTCTATAAACGATTAAATTAAAGTAAGGAATAAAGAATATTATGAGAAGAAAGGAATTAAATTATTTATTCTTAGAATACAGTTATTACTAATATAAACTTTAATATGTTAATATTTTAAATACGTGTAAGAATATTAAAAAATTAAATATATAAATTGTGTACCAGTTAAAAATTTATTCTCAAATGCAAAGAATTTTATTCACTGGTCCCTCCCTTCGAGTTCAAATTTTATGTGACTGTTTAGATTATGGATGATAACTTCAAGAAAGCCGCCTGCTTTGGCACGAAGTTGCGACACCGGGGTGACTCTCGGATAAGGTGTTGAAGTTTGATTGGAGTAATCGAGAATCTTCTGGCGAAATGTAGCCCGAAGAAGGAAAGCGATACTCCGCTTGGCGACTATTATCTGGAGAATCTACATATTTAAGACTAAATGGCAGAAAATAATAAACAAGAAAACGTCTTAAAAAAACGCTTTATCTGTGCATTAAAACTGAGAATAATTTTTTTCATGAAAAATTTCGAGGTCCAGAGAAATATCGTAGATGAGGAATATAATAGCGGGATATAAAATCACAATGAATATCTTAGGTAACAAGAAATTCTTTTCCACACTGATAAAATATTTGTTAAGCTTACATATTATAGCAATCAATGTTGTGTTTCATAAAAATTTAATTAAATTTAATACTTAGGCTAGTTAATAACTAGCCTAAGTATGCCGTCCCACACGCACAACAAAGGCAGTGATTGTACAATCAACTTGATCGGAACTCTCTTTATTTATAAAATATTTCATTCACTTTAAATTGATTAGTTTCTGTTCGGAGGAGGGAGAGGCAGGAGTAACAGTTATAATTAGGCTTAATCATTCCTTAAATTATTTCTTTTTCACATGATAGCAATCATAGAGGGCGTCCACCTGGATGGGAGATAGAGAAGATCGATGGGAATCGTAATCTCATAGGAAAGCGTGGACGTAACTGGACAAGTGGCGCTTAAGCCTTGTTCCCATGGCGTGTGGCTTGGTAAATCCTCGAGTCGCTCGATATTCGTACTTGTGGAATGTGGTCGGAATTCCACGCGTGGAGATCTCTCGGCAACGCTCGAGTGAGGGATGCACTGATACCGTCTGGCCTCCTTTGACGCGCGTGATATTTACCGCCATAACGCGTGAAGCAACAGATGCACTTAGAAGCCCACGAGACACTTCGATTCTTCCGACGATGGGGGGTAGGAAGACAGCGTGGACGGAACTCGTAGAGAGACAGGCCGGAGGAACGCAGCTTTACGTCACGTCTAGAGTTCGTCTCGTGTAGGTTTTTCATTGTAGACTTCGATAGATTGCGGTCAACATGAATCCCTCCACAAATCCGGAGTTGGACGCTTTACCCTTCGTGCATGATCTAGCTTACGGAATTGGACACGCTGCTGTATGATAATACCGGGAAAGTTAACCAACGTGTTCCAATTCACCAAATGTTCGCTTCATGGGCATCAGAACCTGTCCGACCACGGATTCTTCTCAGTTCCGATGCAGGATACCGGTTGTTTGGACGAAGATGGATTGGGCATGGTGGACCTGTCCCATGACGTCCCAAATCGCCTGGTTTATTTCCTTTTGTTTTGTTCTCTGGGGTGCCTTGAAGGAAACAGTGTACGAAACTCCAGCAGATTCTGACTGGACCTAGCGGCAGGAATGCTGCTGCAACGATCCTCGAAAGGCCTGCCACCTTTGAGATTGTCCGTCAATCCACGCGGCGAAGATGACATGCGTGCATTGATGCCAACGGACGAAATTTATAACACTTTTTGTGATTTATCACTTCTCTGTTTATTAGTTGAGGGTGGCTTTTCGGGCCATGTTTGCCTGTGAGCTAATGATTTTTGAGGATGTTCTCTATCTCCCCTCCAGGTTTGTGCTTGTATAAATCGACTGCCTGTAAATTGCAGCATGCTATATGCATGATGAAAAATTCGTCCAACATGTTGTACAGGGCAGACCTTTGGACCTAGAGCCACCACATTCGGCACGTTTTTAGATGTATCTGCTCACTTAGAAAGTACCTTTAAAACTTCTTATTAGATTCTTTTTTAATTTAAGACTAATCAAAATTTTAACGTTTCTTCCCATAACTTCGGAGCATGTTATCGCACAAAAGCTATTTTTACGCCACTTAAAAATTTTAAAAATTATATTTGCTAATTTTTTGATACCAACTATGCTTCCTTAAAACTTTTCAATATTTTTTTTAAAAAATTCATGTAAAAATCCTTACGCACAGACTGCGACAACTGATGCAATCAAGACATATGAAGCTAAGAATCTCCTTTAATATTTTTTATTTTTATAGTCGAGCAATATGTATTTTTTGAAGAAAATGTGTAACTCTGTGCAACAATATCTATTGAATTAGTTTTTGGCAAATGAATGTAAATCTATCATGTCTTCATGAAAACAAAAGCCGTGACGGTTAGGGATTGCAATCCGGAAAACCGGATCCGGCATCATTAGACGTCTACCGGATCCGGTAAATTAAAAAAAAATGCATGAAGCCGATTTCTTGAAAAAATACTCGCCTTGTTGCAAGAGTAGGTACTTAAATGCGTGGTGTGTACGAGTCATTCGACGCTGACTCACCCGCTTCACATATAGACATTCTTATTGTTCAATTGATAGATGAATTATGTTTATGTTGCATTTACGAGTACGAGAATGATTTAAGTGGATAATTAGACTAAGAAAAGAATTGAGTAACGATCCAAATTTCTGATTTTTCTTTATAGTACGACTTTCTTCTTACATAGTGACCGAAATAACGTTTTAAATTATAAGTATGTACCTATTTGTGTTGCATTCCAAGTACTAGTCTAAAAGTTCTAAAACAAACATGCCACTTTTGAAACTAATTCAAAATGAAAGAAGGAATATTAATATACTTACAGAATAAAAAAAAAAATAAGATGATGATACAAGACCAACTGATGATACATTTACTATGCCGGAAAAAAAGTTGTAAGACTAGAAGTGAAAAATATCTTAGAAAGAGTTGTTCAAAATGGTAGCTTTAAAGAAAAGGTAGATAATATAGTAGAAAATAACTCAGATTCGTCGTCATTGAAAAGTGATTTGACATTACAGAAAGAATTACAGATGCAAATCCAGCAAGACATGAAAACCTAGAGCATAAATACCAAAAAAAAAAAAAAAAGAGAAAGATTATGAGAACATTAAGAAGGAAATGACTGCATGTGAAAGTGAAGGAGTTCGAGGAAAATACTTGTCTTCTATTCATGAGTATCTGTTGACAATAAAACCAACAAGTGTAGAAGCAGAAAGGGTTTTCTAGGCCGCTGGTTATATTTGTAGCTCTGTAAGAAGTCGATTGACAGATGACACAATTAACACTTTTTGTTTCCTACGATAATTTTTTCAAAACCAAAGTGAGTTTTTTAAAAATTGTTTTATTTAAAATAATAATTTAAAGAAAGTATATTAAAAAATACGAAGAAGTTTTAAACTCGTTATTGTATAATTGTGCCATTGATTAAACAGATTCATGATGACTGTCATAATTATTAGAATGAGACTGCTTGGCGTGTCTAAAATACCTAATTATTGTGATCTCAATTGATAAGCTTGATTTAGTTAGATTTAATATAAGTTACTTACATAATATAAGTTACATTACACGTTATCATTGATGTCATTTGTGAAATCTAGTAAGTGAGACTGAACTTAACCGCCCGTCATTATATAATTATTACTAAACTTATATAACAATTACAATTTAACTAGTTACATTGTACTAAATTTTTATTGTTGATTCATACGTAAATATTGATTAATTATAACAGTGTAAATAAAGTTGATTTCATAAGAAATTAACGCTTTTTTTTATAAACTTTGTAATACACTCACTTTATCATCTTTTATACAGTTGATTTTGGAATGAAAAGGCAAAATAGTTTTGATGTGTCCAATCCGGCCGGATCCGACCGGATTGAAATTGGTGCCGGATTGCAATCCCTAGTGACGGTCTAATATATAATCCTTTGAAATTTCACGATTTTTTTCTATCTTCATTATATAGCAATTGATAAGCATAATAGATCAGCACTGCATATTAGATCAGTACTCACGCCAAAGGGAGGAACATGCCGTAACACGGTGACTTCAGGATTTTTGACATAACATATTATCTTTGAGCTGTCGAAGAAATGATGCTATTAGAAAATGAATTAGTGAATTTTAATTTCAATTTACACCTTAGAATTTTTTAAGAAATTCAGTAGATATTTTAGTGAACAAAATGTACAAAGAAATAGATAAAGTATTGAATCTAAATCATCGATTTTGTATTGCCGGTGAATTTATTTTAAAATAAACAAGTTCCTTCATCTGGATAATGTGTTCATAATATGTTTAGTGACAAGTAATATCTCTAAGCATGCTTCGAATTGCTTGACTAATGTATAATATATTTAAATGTAATATATAATATAATGAATAATGTATAATAATATATTTCAATGTTTAGCAAATTCACTTATATTTGAGGAAGATAGTGTTTGAACCATGGATTTTTTATTGTTCTCAAAACTGGCACAAAATGAATATTAGATAAAGAATAAAAATTGTTATCACTAAAAACATTAAACACGTAATATGAATTGTATTATTAACTTAATTAACACGTATATATTTGTCCTTACGGGTGAAGGACAGTGTTTTTAGCTTTATGCTAGCACTGTTCGCAGAAAGCATTATGATTTCTCTAATTTTTTAGCGATTCGTATAGATTTCACTTATTTACCCCTGATGAGCATCTATACGCTTTTACCGATAAACTAGTCTTTCCATTTATTTTCAACATTGATTGATTTTCATGACTTAGATATTTTCCACAAATCTTCTTGAATAGCAGCATTACTGCACATTCGTTGCGTTTGTGTTTTATATTATTTTGTATTATCCTCCCCTTTTGTTTATTTTCTTCCTATAAGAACTCTCGGCATTTTCTTCCTACCGACTTTTTTCTTGACATTTTGTGAATTATGAATGTTTATGTTGATTATGTTGCTTTTAAAATTCTGTTATGATTTTTTCTTATTTGTTATATATATATATATATATATATCATGAAAGTCAAAAAATGTTAAAAATAAAATGGAGAGACTGTAGTAAAACGGTAAAAGCGTATAGATGCTCATCAGGGAAAGTAAAATCTATACGAACCGTTAAAAAATTAGTGAAATCATAATGTTTTCTGCGAACAGTGTTGGCATATAGCTAAAACACACTGTCCTTTACCCCGAACATTATGATAAACCAAGAATTTGAATGAAATACAATTAAAAGAAATTAAATTATGAACCTAAAACTGAGAGATGCTACCAACGGGAGACGTGACAAAGGGACTAGGACGCGTCATGTAGGGACCGGATGTTTACGAAAATATCAAGTTACTTCTGAGGTTGGGGGAGTTACGATGAAGATTAGGAAATCGATGGAAAAAAAGGATGAAAGCGAACTACAATGAGGAAACGATGAAGATTAAAGAAATGATGAAAAAAGGAAAGGAGTGTATTTAAAAATAATGTGTAATATAAAAAATATAAGGTGTATAAAAATTAAGGGATGATGATAAAAAGGAAAGGAGTGTATTTAAAAATTAAGGTGTATATAAAATTAATGAAAGATGAAAAAAAGGAAATGAGTGTAATTTAAAAATAGTGTAACTAGTGTAATTAAAAAATAAGGTGGAAACGGTAAGTGTTAAATAATATTTGAATTTGAAATCCGTTAATAAACGACTTAAAGATGCGTTTTCGAGGTAATCACATTAGACCTGTCTGGCTTGAGAGACCCTACCACAGTATTAGAACTGCGCCAGCATAGCTCTAATATGCAATCCTGTACTTACATCTTAAAGCCATTAATTAAAGGTTCGTAGAAGGAGGTAGGAATTTCATTACTATTAAGGTTATTTATAAGGTGTTGAATTTGTTTCTTGATTGAATTTTTATCGCTGCAGGTTTTGTTAATTCTAATGAGTTGATTAATGATAGTGTTTTTGTAGATTTTAGAAGAGATATTTGAGTTCCAAAAAATATATCTATTGACATTGAATTTAAACTCGTTTCTTTTGTCATAGATATCTATTTTTAAAGTATTTTGACTATCAATAATTAAGTCCAGAAAAATAACTGGTTGTTGATAGCTATTGGTTTGTATTAATTTAAGTTCATTTGGATACAGAGTATTATTAGTTGTATTGAAATCTTTATGGTTAAAAATAATGAGGTCATCAATGAATCTAAAGACTGAATTCGAATTAATAGCGAAATTCCGTTCAAAAAAGTGTAGAAATAAATTGGCCAGAAGAGAAGAATAGCTGGTCCCTTGTGGGATGCCTTTAATTTGCTGAAAGATATTTTCCCCGTTGAAAATAAAGTTATTGTAAATACAGTAATTTGTAAGATCTTTCCACAATGTTATTGGGATGTTAAGTAAGTTTTTTAGGTCGTAGAAATAGTTCATTAAGACTTCTTGTAATTTATCTAATGGGATGCTTGTGAAGAGGTCTTGAAAATCATAGGTTTCTATTGTATCTATTTTATTATTTTTAAGGAATTCAATAACTTTATTATTGTTTTTAATTATCCAGGTAAAATTTTCGTCTTCAATAAACTTGAGGATAATGTTGAGATATTTGGAGAAGATTATTCCAGGTTTATACATATAGGTGTTCGTACCGCAAGTAATGTATCTAAATTTAATAGGCTGTTTATGGAACTTAGGATAGATGACAATATACGGAAGATTGTTATTTACATTGTGGCATCCAATTTTTGTGTTTAATGCTGAGATTTTTTTCTTAATAGTGATGATAGTGGATTTACACTGTTTAAAGGTTTCAGAAGATTTTAGTTCCGTATCTAATAGTTCAAGATAAAATTTCTTGCAAATTAATGCGTTTGTTCGGGGTAAAGGACAGTGTGTTTTAGCTATATGCCAACACTGTTCGCAGAAAACATTATGATTTCACTAATTTTTTAACGGTTCGTATAGATTTTACTTTCCCTGATGAGCATCTATACGCTTTTACCGTTTTACTACAGTCTCTCCATTTTATTTTTAACATTTTTTGACTTTCATGATATTGATATATTTTCCACAAATCTTCTTGAATTGCAGCATTTTTGCGCATTCGTTGCGCTTGTGTTATATTTTTCTATATTATTTTATGTTCCCCTTTTATATATATATTACACTTTCGGCTTTTTCTTACCGAAGATTTTTTTCTTGACATTTTGTTTTATGAATATTTATTTTGTATATGTTGCTTTTACATTTCTGCTATGTTTGTTTCGTATTTGTTACATATATATATATATATATATATATATATACCAGGATCTTTCATGTGAACATTTCCTTTTTAATAGACATTTTTAACTATTTTCTAATATTTTCTAGATAAATAAATGTATTACATTTTTTGATATGGTTTTGAGAATTTTAATATAGGTATCTTACTAATTCATGATATCAAAAATTAATTATATTATTTGGTCAATTATACTGATTCATGGTAAGAATTTAGGTTGTGGCAACATGTGATGTCAATGTCCGTGGCGGGCTATATTGAAAGAGATGAATTCTAGTAAGTTTAAGAGGAGACACTGATTAGTTTATGTTTAATAAAATGTATGGGTATTTTATTGAATTATATATTTACTGTCTTTAGTGCAATACTAGCTGCATGGCCCGGCGTTGCATGGGCAATCTTGAATAATGGGATATTCCCGGGCGGAGAGATGTCAGATCACGTGAGGCCTTGGGATCCATATTTTCATATGCCCGGCTCCATTTTTTTTCAACAAATATTGTCACTTAGTTTCCCCAACAAATGTAAATATTCTTTCGAATCTAGTCTTTTTATTGCTAATTTTCATTTCCCACCTCCGGTTTATTTTTTTTACACATATTGTCGCTAACGTAAACGTTACGTTTCCCTCAAAACGTAAAAAATCCTTTGAATCCTATATTGTTTAATTAAAATTTTTAAATCCAACCATTTAATTACCTTATAGTTAATAACTCAGCATTTCTCGGAATCCACATTTTTTCATATGCCGGCCTCTGTTTTTCCCCTGCAAATATTGTCACTAAGCTTCCCCAACAAACGTAAATCTGTTTTGAATCCTCTCTTGTTGGATTAAAACTTTCAGTTCTAGCCTTTTTACTACCTTAAAGCAGTTTGGTTTGAATGAAAACGCGAGAATTCTTATGCTTATAAATTAAAACAGATTAGCATATTTTTTTTGCAAAAGAAAAAAATAAAACGAATAATAATGAAAAAAACGGATAAAAAGGAATAATTATTTTCCCCAACAAACGTAAATGTTGCGAAACACCGTACGACAAAAAAAAGAAAGAAAAATGCAGGAAAACGATTTTTTTCAATTGTTAATAAATCCAATCACAGAAGATCGATCAAAAGGAAATACCAACTTCCGTTAAATAAATCAAAAACAAATGCAACACCGGATGCGAAAACTAATAATAGGAAGAAAAAAGAATCCGCCGTGAATGAATTCACAGTTCTGCCAATAGATGGCAGCACGTCAATTCATTCATTTCGACGTTTTTAATTAATATCTTTTTAACTAATTGTAATTTCGGAATTTAAATGGCCGAAATGGATTCCTTGGATTATTCCCCATCTTTTGGTACTTTCCGCGTGCTTCTCCGTTCAGCGGTTCGTGAGAAGATAGCCGGACATACATACATATATACATACATGTATACATACGTTTGTTTACCTTCGCATTTTAATAGGAGAGATAATGTTATTTACATATTTTTATCCTGAATTTTAGTCATTTCTATACAGTTATGTTTTATTGTTAGGGTTAGTATAAGACTTTTCTTTCTAAATTCTTTCATTTTAGGGTAAATTACCCTGCTTGTTTTTTCAACAACAATAGTAACAGGGATGGTTTGTACAGCAAAATTAATTTAACCTGGCTAAAGCTTGTCTACAGCCAAGCTGCTATATTAATTGTTGAAAACTCCATTTACTTGGATTGCCTATTTCACTATTTTTAATAACAACAGTGTTCTTTCACTTGTTGACATATAATGCTTAAACTTGATTTTTTGTTTATGGTATCTTTAGTAATTTCAATTTATTAGATTTTATTTAAAATTGATGTATTGTTCAAATAATGACTTTTTAGTATAGGATTTGATTCTTGATATGTTTTGTTTACTTTATTTCTGTATGATTATATACTAGTTATATTTGGATTTATATTATATATATATATATATATATATATATATATAACAATTGGCTTTCGCAGAGGGTTGGCGCCTTTAAATTCGGATTAATGCGACATATCAGTTTCCAAGGCTGATAAGCATTTGATTGTTGGAATTCCAATTTCGGGGTTGTCTTTTTCATAGTAATAATAATCTAACTAGTATCACTTGTAATACATTAGTTTTTAATTTATCTTGTATGATTATTAATAAGGTAACATTATTTTATTTTTAGTTTTAATTATTAGTTTAATAAGTGTTTATATTGAAAATGTTACTTGAATTTTGATTGTTTGGAAAATATTTAACTATACAGAGAGAGAGAGAGAGAGTATAAATCTTAAAATGAAAAAAGCAATTAAAGCGCAATAACGTTTCGTCAGGGGATGAGGTTATTGTGAATTGCTAAAATATAAAAAGTTTGACATTTTCTTGCAATCAGTTAAGCCGTAAGGCCTGAAACACTGATTTTTATCCCTAATGTCAAACAAAAACAGAGAGAGGAGTTTTGAATAATTAAAACCAAAAGTACGATGTGAAATAACATTACAGAAAAGTAAAAATAAATATTATACGTATCAGAAGGGATGGTTGTTGACGTGGCAGTGTTTGCGGATAGACCGTCGTTGAAGGGGTGTGAAAAGGGTATTGAGTAACAAGTTTCGCGCTTAACTTTGACTATTGCCAGGGAAGTGTAGTATGTTGGGAACGATGAAGATTAAATGGAAGAGCGATAACGATAGAAAGCGTAGAGAAATAGTGAAAGAAGTCAGTAAAATATGAAAAAACAGTGAAAAATGTCTAAAAGAGGCATTTTTGAGATAAAATATCAGACATTATCGACTTGAGTGACCCTACTGGGAAGATTATACTTCGCGTCGACATCTCTCTATAAACAATCCTTTACTTACGTCTTAAATCCATTAATCAGAGGTTTGTAAAGTGAGGAGGGAACTTTATTAATGTTGAGGCTATTTCTTAAGTGCATGATTTGCTTTTTGGTAGAATTAGTGTTGTTGCAAATTTTATTGATTCTTATAAGTTGATTCATAATTATGTTCTTGTAGATTTTATATGAGATATTAGAGTTCCAAAAATAAGTTTATTGACGTTAAACTTGAATTCGTTTCTCTTGTCGTGAATGTCAATTTTTATGTCGTTTTAGTGGTCTAAGCATAAGAAGAATCTGAAGATTGATTGTTGCTGTTTCTAATTAGTTTGAGCTCTTCTGGGTAGATGGTATTGCAAATAGAGCTGAAGTCTTGAAAATTAAAAATTATAATATCGTCAATAAATCGGAAGGCAGGGTGGAGGTTTAAAACGAAATTCCTTTCGAAGAAATGAAGAAAGAGGTTGGCTAGTAAAGATGAGAAATTTGTTCCTTGTGGGATGCCTTTTATTTGTTGGAAAATATTTTCTCCTTTAAAGATAAAGTTATTGAATATGCAGTAGTTGATGAGGTCTTCCCAGAAAGTTAGTGGGATTTTAAAAAGATTTTTAAGATCATAGAAATAGCTCATTTATACTTTTTATTTATTGGAATACTTGCGAATAATATTTTTTATTTATTGGAATACTTGCGAAAAGATCTCGAAAGTCGTAGGTTTCTATCGTATCAATTTTGTTATTATTAAGGAATTCGATTACTTTGTTATTGTTTCTGATGATCCATGTAAAATTTTCTTGCTCAATATGATTCAGGATGATGCTCTGAAAAAATTGTTCCATGTTTGTTCATGTAGGTGATATGTTTGAATTTAATTGGCTGTTTATGAAATTTTGGATATATAACAATATATGGTAGATTATTATTTGCATTATGTCATTTAATTTTTTTTAAGAGCTGAAATTTTTTCTTAATGGTGATAATATTTGATTAATTAAGATTATAAGTTTCTGATGATTTTAATTCCTTGTCTAAAATTTCGAGATAGAATTTTTTGCAGATAATTTCAAAAATTCCGGCCGCTTTATGATTAGGGGTTATGATGAATTGTTCTTGCAGAGCTTTGATATTATCCTTGATATTTCGGTAGTCATATATTTCGTAATTAGGATTGTCTTTTTTGTAATTGTTTTTATGAACAGTTTAAAGTTGAAGTATATTGGCCATTTCCATTCGGTGAAGAATTGCACTGGTATATCGAATTTGGCGGCAAGTTTTAGGAAAAAGTTATCCAAATCATTAAGAAAACTTTTGAAAATGTTATTAATGGGGATCTTGAAAATAGGACGGAATTTTGCACCTTTGATCATTAGTTCCCTTGTCTAGGTTACCGGTTAAAAATGTCTAAATCTGCTGTTTATTATCTATACTTTTCTTTCTTTTTATTTAATTTTTGTTTAGTATATCTATTTTTTGTATCTGTATTATATTATAAATAGCTGCATTTGCGCCTTTATATATAATACTACGAATTGTTAATAATGTTTTATTAATTAATTTATTCAATTTATAAATTTAGTCAATTTTTAACTGTTACCGGTTAAAATGTGTTTATGGAAGGGATCTATGTATTTGTTATATTCTTCTCTATTGCAAAGACATTGAATGCTATTTCTATTGGTCCTAACGTCTTTACAGAAGGAATTGTAGTTGAAGATTCTTCTACCGATATTTGTATCATATTTAAAGCATTTATTAACTTCCATATTTTTGATTGGAAAAAGATCCGTAAATTCTTGGAGTACTGCATTGAATTTAAATTGATCATAAATTGGATTTTTAAAGTTGATGGTCATGTAAATTATTGTTTTTTCCTGGATGTTTGTTCTGCGATTTGGCAATTCTTGATTTATATAGATCATTAATAAGAAGTAGAAACTGTTGATTATATGTTTTGTAGTTATTAAGAATATTTTCCAAAATCTTGCAGAAATTGGTTTTAGTAGAGAAAATGAAGTTTTTCTCCTGTCTATAGTTAAAGTTCTTATTAAAATCGTCTTCAATTCCTTTAAGCTCTTGATATATTAGATGATAAATTTCTTCATTAGATAATTTATTTAAATCGTTTCTATTTTTTCCACTGCTCCTATAACCTCTTTTTTATTGCTTCTACAAGTGCTAAAAAGTTGTGATGTAGTGCAGTTTTTAATATTGATCATTGCATTTTGGAAAATATCGTTTAGTCCATATGGAGCAATAGTTTTTAACTTTAGCATGTAGACATTTTCTTTTTCTAATCTAGTTATTTTATCTGGGATAAAATGCCAAGAATATAAAGTGAGATTTTACTAAAATCGTGTTTATGGAAATGGTTAAATTCTTCCGTGTTTTTATACACTATAGGAGCGGTGTGCATTAATCCTTAAATTAAGTGAATTGTTGGTCTGTCCTACGTATCCCATGTCGCAAAAGCCACATTTAAAAAGTAAGTTACATTAAAGCTCTTGCATCCATATTTAATAGTGTTATCAGACGAGATGAGACTTTTGTCAAAGAGGGGGCAAGTTTTACTTCTAGAATCATTGCATTGTTTTACTTTACTACCGAAAGAATTACTTTCATAAACATAGCTGAACTTATTAGAAGAAAATGGGATATCGGGGTTGCATGATATCGATCCAAGGTGGCCCCCCAAAGCAACAGAGTACCGAGCACTGGACTCCTCTGAAGCGAGCGAGTTCATCTTGCCACTGTTTAAAGAATCAAATAACTTCATTTCATATAATAAGAAGGACCCGAAGGTAGAGAGTAAAACTAAAGGAATTGTGCGCCAAAGAGCTACAACATAAGCATTCAGTAACGAATATAAAGGAAACAAAACATAATAGAAAAAACAATAAAATAAAATAACAAACTTTCATATCAAATTCGAATAGATATCAAAAAACGAATTGAAAGTATATACGAGTAAAGATAAAAATGCGAATAGTAACAGATGGAAAAATATATATAAATATATCATATACGCAACGATAGAAAGCATAGAGAAATAGAGAAAGAAATCAGTAGAATATGAAAGAACAGTGAAAAACATCTTTTAGACATTTTTCACTGTTTTTTCATATTTTACTTATTTCTCTACACTTTCTATCGTTATCGCTTTTCTACTTAATCTTCATAGTTCCCAACATAATACACTTCCCTGGCAACAGCCAAAGTTGAGCGCGAAACTTGTAACTCCATACCTCGTTCACATCCTTTCAACGCTGGACTGCACCGTGGCTCTCGCAAACAGTGCCACGTCAAAATCCGTCCTTCTGGTACGTAATATTTTCTCTGACTTTTCTCTAATATGATATCACATCATACTTTTGGTTTTAATTATTCAAAACTCCTCTCTCTGTTTTTGGTTTGACATTAGGGATGAAAATCAGTGTTTTAGGACTTACTGCGTAAATGATTGCAAGAAAATGTCAAACTTTTTTTATATTTTAGCAATTCACAATAACTTCATCCTCTGAAGAAACGTTATTGTGCTTTAATTGCTTTTTTCATTTTACGAATTATATTTTCTCTCTCTCTCTCTCTATATATATATAAACCAAAATATAACTTGTTATATATGAACATACAAAAACAAAGTAAACAAGATATATCAAAATGCAATTCATAAACTAAAAACTCATTAAATAATCAAAATAACAAATAAATATTATAGATACTAAGAAGCAAAAGGTAAGTTTAAGCATTTAAATGTTAACATGTAAATGAACTCTGTTGCTATCAAAACAATTGAAAAAAGGCAATCCAAGTATATGGAGTTTTCAACAATTAAATTAGTTGCTTGCCTGTGGACAAGCTTAGCCAGGTTAAATCAATTTTCCTGTACAAACCATCCCTGTTACTAAAGTTGTTGAAAAATCAGAGTGGGCAATTTACCCTAAAATGAAAGAGTTTAGAATGAAATATCATACACTAACACTAACAGGATATCATCATTATATGGAAAATACTAATTTTAAATGTATAAAATATAGCAATATATTGCACTATTATATTGCACTAAAAACAATAAATACATTATTTAATAAAATATCCATACTTATTCACTAAGAATTATATAATCAGTGTCTTTACCCATCTTTACTTGCATATTCCACATTTAATATAAACCGCCACTTTGTTTGACTTCACAGATTGCCAAAACTAGATTTCTAACTATGATTCAACATAAATTAACCAAATAATTTAATTTATTTTAATATTAAAGAATTAGTATGATACCTATATTAAAAATCTCAAAACCTGTTAAAATATGTAATACATTTAATAATCTATATTTTTATGAAATAATGCAATTGAACATTAATAATCCAATCCTGTTCTAAGGAGTTTTTCAATTTACAAATCCTGGCACCATCTGTGTAGTACTTCAGAAACTAATAAATCAATAACCAATTTGAATGAAATTACACAATATAAGTAATATAAGGGGAAAAAACCCATAAGCCAAGAATTATAAATATTTCATTAAATACCAAAATGAATGTTTTATTTTAAGTTACCTAAATATTTCTTATCTATATAAACTCTTAAAATTTTTTTTTGGTATTCCATATACCAATGCAAAATTATAAAAAATTTTTATGTTCTCAATTCTATTATCATTGTCTGTTAGCAAATTATTATTTCTAATTAAAAAATTTTTTACTAAATTCTTGAAGACTGATATACTGAGATTACTATCCCAAAAAGAAATTTATGAATTTGAAAATTAAATGCTGTTCTTTTATCAAAGATATCTGTTACTAATTTACTATCCATAATTTTTATATCTAGATCTAGAAATTCTGCAGCTAATTCATTGTAATTAGTTTTTATTAGTTTTAAATAGTCAGGATAGAAGTTAATTTGTGGCTTTAGGTCTATTTCTTTATTAAATAATATCAATCATCTATATAACGAAATAATATACTAGAGCTATTATTAATTAAATCTTTCTCATACTAGTGTAGGTATATATTTGCTAAATTATTGCTAGCTGAACCTCCTTGTGGTAAAGCTTTAATTTGATGGTAAAACTTATTATCAAAATGATATAATTTTCTTTTAGTACAAGATTAATAAGAGTTTTAAATTTATTAATGCAAATATCTTTTTCAAGACCAAAATCTTTATGTATATTTACTAGGGTATTAATAAAATCTTCAATATCTATACTATTAAATAAATCCTGGAAGTCAAATGCTTGTACACTAGATATGTGCAGATCTCTGATTGCATTTACTATCTCTACACTATTATTGTGAGGGCAGGAAGAGATGAAGGACGAATCATATTCTGTTTTTTCCTGCGTCGACATTGAGTTATCATGTGACCTTTTCAGCCATTTTTGCAGGAGGTTTGTATCAGGCTTTCCCATGTGCCAGGATGCAGTTCGTGTTGCAACCACGCAGATAATCTCTCAGATAAGACAAGATGCTAGTTTTAGTAGTAAATTCTGACGTTTGGTTTTAAAATAGTGAGCTAAACTTAGTCGAAAGTCGAAACAAGCAAAACTCAATCACTTCTAACTTTTATATGTTAGACATTCAATAGTTAAACATAAATATTTTTTTTAAATTCAATATTTCGTAACATGGGGATAAATAAAATGTATTAATATAAATGGAATTTCACTTTTGAGACTGAAAAGTGTAAGTAAAAAAAAATACAGAAACGTGGAAGGTGATTACAAGAAAAGTCAGCAAAATGATACCAAAGAAACAGAAAAATAAATACTTACTACTCTGATTCAATATTCTGTAACACAGAGAAACAGGATTCAAAATCCATACAAACAAGAAAGCACATTTAAAATAGAGAAAAACTTTTCACTTCATGAGTAACTGAGCTAAACTGCAGAAATATTTATCAATCCACTTTATATAGCAGAAAGCGAAGAGATATTTAAAACAACCATATTTTGGAGTTTAGTGTTTGTTTTTATTCAAAGCGTTCCTTCCTTTAATCGAATCTTGATAAATATGGTTAATTATTTCACTGCCAATTGAATATCTCGATACAGATATTATTGACGAAGACAATTTGATAATTATTGGCGTCTTTCTGAAACGTAGTGAAAAATGTCAACTTAAGTACGGCGTGTTAGTTTTATTTAGTTATGAGCATTCGAAGAACCCTGACTTGATGAAGAAGTCAAAAGGATAACAAATCTGAAGTAAAGTTGTTCTTTCTAATTAGAATTTCATTTCTAGTAAAAAAATACGGAAATGCATTTTGAATCTCTTTCCTTTGGCGGATTTAGTTCACAATGAATAAAAAAAATTGTTTCAATTCTGTAACAAAATTACATATCAAATTCCATGTATTTAGATTCTTTGCATTTTTGATTTATTGCCTTCAAATACCCACGAATTGAGAGACTCTCAACCTGCTGCCGGATTTGGCGCAAATGGCAGGATTTCATATGAATTTTTATTTTGCTTTGATATGAGGTCACACCAAAATGTAAGACCAGTTGGTGAAAGACTTTTATAACCTTTAAGACCGAACCCGCACGATCGTGCGGGTTAGACATTAGCTAGCATTTCTGCTTCCTGGAGAGCTGTATTTAGTAAATGCCGGAAAGGAACGACTCTTCTACTTTCCAGAATATCAATAGTTTCTAGTTTTCTCAAAAGACGCAAGAGACTGTCCATATTTCAATTATAATCGAGTTAAATCTGTTTGCAAAAAATTCGCGCTAAACATTTGAATTATTTATCTGCCGCAATTAGCTAATTATTAATATATGTTTAATTGCTTCGGTACCAATTGTTAATTTAATGTTGAAATAAATGAAAAATAGGAAAATATGTTAGTTAAGAGTTAATATAATTGCTGGTTCGGCTTTATTTGAGCTCACTGTCCGAAAATCGACTTCCTTCCTGCAGTGTCTTCTCGTGTGATCCAATGCGCACCTCGGTGTTTTCTTTCCACTGTATCACTAAGTAACGGCCTTAAGACTTGAACTATAGTAAGGGTACTATATTACGAAAAAAATTTTAACTTAAAAAATACATGGTTCATCTCCTACACCTAAAGGTGAAGTATTTTACATATAAAATTTTTTTTTCTGCTCTTAGCTTTCTCACAAGAGAGTTTCGCGAAATATGTCCCACCGCCTTCAACGGTCTTCAGTATTCCTGAATAAACTTCCGGAAGTTACATTGTCGTTTTTACCGTATCAGCACTCAAATGTGACAAGCTCTTTCAAAGTATTTTGAAGGATCTTTTGAAAGCTTCGGAACAAAGCAGCCTACTTACAGGAAGTTCCGCACTAGGATTTCACTCTATCATTGAAATCTTATCTTCCTCCTTAGTTTGCTATAGGGGAAGCAAGAAGAATTTGTTGTCAGTGCTTGTGTTCGTTATTATTCAGTCCCGACAAAGAAACTAGGTACAAAAGCCGGCAAAACTGACTCTATTTTCAGCGATATATATCTGGTATTGTATGTACGTCTGGAAATACCGCCAGTCCTAATGATCGTGCGAAACGAGGCTGGTCCCTCTTTGAATATAATCAGTATAGGAAAGGAATGTGTACACAATAAAAATACAGGAAGAATTTCTAAAGAAGCAGATGAATTTGAAGGGGCCTTCGATATTTCGTGATTTCTCTTGTGCAAGAAAGAATGGAAAGCGAACAACCAAATATTGCATGATCCGCGAAGTTTCATTTGCCTTCTAAAAATACAGGAGTATCCCTTAATTCAGAAGTTTCGCTGCATATAAATTCAGGTACAGCATTTTTTTAATATACGTGTATATTTTTGAAAAATTAATTCTATGTTATATATTTTCATTTTTCTGTGCTATGAAATATATAAATCATTTTATTTGTACAAGTATTAATTTTAAAATACTAGTTACAGGTAATTTAAATTAAACCCGGTTAGAATAACTCATATAGTAATTATTCAAGTAACTTTTGTTTTGAGTTTGAAGATAAATATATATATCCCTTCTTTTTCACTAAAAGTTTATATCATATTATAAGGTTCATAATATTTGGTTCTTTGAGTAATTAGTTTTGAATGAAAACTAAACTTTGAAAAATAAATTAGATGAATCTTACATAGATAATGTCTAACCCGCACGATCGTACGAGTGCGCTCCTGCATTTGAGGTGTATGCTAAAGTTTTTAAATTATTTTTTTCAGTACCAGTGGGATCCAGGATTACCTATAAATTAAAAAAAAATTAAGGATGAAAATATCTCCGGTCTTAAAGGGATGTGTTCACAAGCGTCTGCCATTCTAATTTTTTTATTCGCAGAGTTAAGAAATGTCGTGAATGTTCAAAATTTAGTTCATCTTATTTAGTTTTATGTCCTTTATTTCTATTTTAGAAGAAAAATTATCTTTTTCTATGGACGCTTAGAAAATTTTTTGATTTCTTTTTAAATGAGAAAAGAATAAATGAACTGAAAGAAAGTAAGGAAGGAAAGCCATAAAGTTTAGTAAACTTTAAAACATAAGGTTAAATGATAATTTGACCTGTCCCCTAAGGGCATCAACTTCAGCCCAAGCTTACATTTATCCCCAGCATATTCGAAGAACAACACAAATTTAAGTTAAAACAAAATAAACTACAGTAAAGAAATTTAAATTCAAAATAACTGACGACGAAATACAGCCTGAGTAAAAGCTTTAAGGCCAGTAAAAAATTTTGAGAAAATGGAAAAATGAAATAAAAGGGATTTAGTAATTATTAAAGTTCATTGCTAAGAAATAACAAACAGGATTTGTAAATATATAATATCAGAAAAAAAGTGGCATATATACAAGGTTAGTATTTCAGCCTGAGTAAAAACTTTAAGGATACCAGTAATTTCTTTAAATAAGTATACATATACCGGCTTAATTATTACTACAATTACTAAGCTTGTGACAACTCTTCAGTTTGCAAATTTGTCATTCATTTCTTGCGAAGTTCTGGTGCTCTTCGTGAAGATGGCGAAATGTAAGACGTTAACTGATTATGAAAGAGGGCAGATTGAAGCTCTTTCTTCGACAGGAATGAGCAGCGAACTGTTGCGATAAAGATAGGAAGATCAAAGTCTGTAGTCAACAATTTTTTTTTGAATTTTAAGACAATTATTGTAAAAAGAATTTCGGGGGAAGACCTGAAGCTGTGTCCTCGCGTGATGAAAGAAGAGTTTGCAGACTTGCATCTGCTGGAAACCAGGAAACGTATTCAGACCACAGGTTTAAATGTTTGTCAAAAAACGATGTATACATTTGCACAGCAAAATTGGCTGACCCTCAGTTGATGCAGAGGCGCAAAATAGAGCGTTTGAACTTTAGCCAGCAATTCTTGACCTGGGACAACCAATGGATACAAAGAAAATTTTCTGACGAAAAAAAAAAAAGAATTTGGATGGACCAGACGGATGAAAGTACTATTGGCATGATTTAAGAAAAGAAAAAGAAATACAGTGTAGTCTCCCTATAACGAAATCGCTTGGTTCCAGTTGAAAAATTCGCTATAGAGAAAATTTCGTTATACGGAGATTAGAGATTTTTGCAGTTATTTAAGTAAATGTTACAAACCTTTTATTAGGTGCGATAAGTTCAAAAGTATTTAATTATGATTTTCAATTAAAAATAAAGTAATATATATTATAAATTTGTTAAAATTATACTAATTTTTATTGTATAAATAAAATGCTCAAAAGTGAAGACAATTCACCAATTTAGAGAATAATATGTACTAGTATGTATTTACGTTTATTTTACCTGAAAAATTCCGTTGTTTTACATTGCTAGGCATTTCGTGATGCTAAATTTTCATAAAAATTTTCACATTTTATGAGTGAGCTAAAAATAGAGTCGGGCACATTTTCTTCCATTTAGAAACCTCTTTTAATGGTTTCGAATGATTGTAGCATTTCAGAGTCCTATGTGATTTTGGCTGTATCACGTCTTCATTTTCGGAATAACTGTAATTTTCTTGACCTTTATTGTTGTCCATTAAACTTATCAAAATCTCTTCATCTGCAGGATATGAAGCAGTTAAAAGTCCTGCGTCCACTTCTAAAATGTCGGAGAGAGTTGCATCATCTGTTATTCTTCCATTCCCTTCCACTGTTTTCCATTTTTCTTTCAAGTCGGCCAAGATCGCATCATCGTCGGAATCATTGTCTTCTGTCTGATTACTGAAGCCTCCTCTTTTAAAGCAATTACGGATTGTTTTAGCAGTTGCATCAAATTTCCATACTTTATTAAGTTCTGCAATTGCTTTTCGAAGATCGATGTTTTCTTGAACTGTTTCATTTTTTTTAATTGCACTGATCATTTCTTTCAAGATTCTTTTCCTACAGTGCATTTTTAAATTTATAATTATTTCGAGATCCAGGGGCTGCAAATTTTTTTGTGCAATTAGGAGGAAAGAAAATGACACTAACATTTTTTAGCTTTTTTCCAGAATCTTTTGAATGAATTGGATAATTGTCGATTAATTAAGCAATTTTGCGGTGCTGTTGTTTCATTTGCTTGTCCAATGCTTTCAACCATCTGTCAAAAATTTCAGACGTCATCCACGATTTTTTGTTGAATTCGTTTTCAACTTCTAAAGATTTTATTCCTTTGAAGCACCTTGGAGATTTACTTTTTCCAAAAACAAGCATCTTTAACTTTTCCTCGCTAGTCATATTGGCACATAACAAAACTAGGAATCTTTGTTTGCCTTTCTTTCCTCCGAAACATTTGTCTCCTTTAAAAGCTAGCGTTTTTGTAGGGAGACGTTATCGCTGGAATGAACAATGCGGGTGGTTCCAGAAACAGGCACATATGAGCTATTCGTTTGCACAGAAATTAGCAACTTTCTTCAAAAATGACAAAAATCGAAAAGATAAACGTCTGAAAAAATTCGTTATAGGGAGACAACCATTTCTTTATATGGAGAATATTTTGAATGTTATTTAACATTCCAATTAAAAATTTCGTTATAGGGAGAAATTCGCTGTAGGGAGACTTCGTTGTAGGGAGATTCTACTGTATTCTCCAAGCTCCAATTAGGTGGAGGCTCTGTGATGACATGGGGTGCTTTGCTTACAATGGTGTGGGTTCAATTGCGTTCGTTTCGGGTAAAATGAATTCACAAGCATGCCAAAGTGTCCTCGCAAGTCATCTTTTACCAAATGCTGAGTTTCTTCCTGGAGAAAATTGGAAATATGAGCAAGACAATGCACCTATCCATTCGAGTAACACTACAAAAAATTGGTTCCAAGTCAACAATATTGAAACTTTGAAATGGCCAGCCAAGTTTCCAGATCTCAACCCAATAGAGAACTTATGGGGTGACTTAGCAAGAAGAATTTATGCAAATGGGAGACATCATCAATAGAGCAGAAATCTACTATCGAAGACGATTGGCATAAAACAGACCCCGAACTTTGTCAAAAACTAGTTTCATCCTTGAAAACAAGAATATTTGAAGTAATTAGAAGAAATGTCTCATACACAGGCTTCTAAATGTTTTTTTTTCTTTTTCTTATATGCTATTTTCTATGTTGGCCTTGAAGTTTTTACTCAGGCTTACATATTGATCTGTGTGTTTTATAATATTTTCTGATAATAAAATATTTACAAATGAATTTTGTTTCCTTTTTTACTTGTATTTAAGGTTAATAATTATCACTCAAATGATATTTTAATCCCCAGTTTAAGATTTGTCCTTTTTCTCAAAATTTTTTACTGGCCTTAAAGTTTTTACACCGACTATAATTCGAATATTATACAGGCTACCCACTAAAGTCCTACACCGCCACCTCTCTTAACTAAAGAACGACTGCAGCTATAGTCATAAAAGTTGTGTCGAGTTATAGTAAAGTGTGTATGCGCTACACCGGGAGACTGCTTACAGAGCCAACTGGTGACAAACTGCGGAACTAGCAATAATATCACGAAAACGAAACGATGAAGAGAAAAAGTCAATGAAGAAGTTATAGAGCATCACTGATTTAGTGTAAAAAGACATATTGTGGACATTAATAGTAATAATAGAATACTTAAAACACATTCTTGTTTGTTCGGGGTTTCAGAAAATGTGAATTCACGAAACGTAGACGAAAGGATAAAATGTTATCTTTCTGATAAAACTGACGGGAATGGACTTTTCCGGTTTGTTTTACCACAAAGAGTAGTTTATGCGACGTCCTACCAACATTGCAGGATCTTCGGCAAAGTATTACTAATGCTAGTGACAGACTTATTAGCCGATTTGCTAATAAGTCTGCAAAGTGAAATTCAAAGAATGGTTCAAATGTATATGGAAGTTGACGGAGAGCAGTTTCAATGCCGAAAGGAAAGGTATTTTCTGATAATTCGATTTTTTCCCTCTCTAACACGTTTCATCACATAACAGTGTTGGAAAAAGAGAACAAAGAAATATCCGTTTTAAGCGTCCTGTTTTCACCTTAAATATCCACAAGTTATTTTTGTACAAATTCGGTGATGCTTTATAGCTTCTGAATATAATTTTTTCCATATGACATACTCATTTCGAGATAGGAACGCTAATTCCATAGTTTGAAGCCAGATGGCGTGGGAATTGGTACCATCGCGTAATGCATACCCACTTTACTATTCCTAGACACCCACTATTACGACAACAGCTTCAGGGATTCTGATGTTAAGAAGGGAATAAAGGACTTTACGGGGGGTACCCTGTATATTTCCTATGCACGAATATGATGCAAAAATTTGTATAACAGATCCAACAATAAAATACATGATAAACAAAAAATTCATTCGAGGTCATTTTGCTTACCCTAAGTTTTGGATCAATCTCCTTTATTGTGTACTTATACTGAAGTTTCCTACGAAAAGAAATAATAGGATTAAGCATTAAAATATTAAAAACGAAAATTCTTATAATTTACAAAAGATTTTCGAATATTATAGGTTTGCTGCAGTCAGAATTGAGAACAACAGTAATTTATAAATAAACACTTAAAAATAGATGTATGCAGATAAAAACACATTAGAAACATATTTTAATACTTTTTTACAGAAATCAATGAAAGTTGAGAGATTTCGTGCAAACTTCTACATAAAAATATTTTTCTATTTTCCTTTTATTCGAGTAAATTTTAACTGGAATTTAAAGAAGGAAAAAATTTAATTTAAAATTTTTATTTTCGTTAATACAAAGGTTTTACCAGAATCTTTTTTTTAAAAAAGAAACCCTTTGTGTGAGCAGCAAAATATTTTGTAAATGATGTGGTTTTTTTCAATTGCTTGAAATGAAAGTCTGAGGAAGAGAGAATAAAACTGCCTGTTATAAAAGCAGATCGTAAATTTACTGCAAACTTTAAAGGGAAGTTGGATTTCTACATTTTTTTTCAAGATTGCAATGGAAGTGACGGAACAGCACATTCGACATATTTTGCTTAATGAGTTCAATAAAGGTAACAACAGTACTGAAAATGCGAGGAATATCAATGCAGTAACTTCCATTACCACACACATTCACCCACGCAACGCATTACGCATTCACCCACGTAAAGTGTTTTTATCTTTTGGGTCGGATGTGAAAGGTTTAGCCCAATTTGAACTTTTAAAGACAAATCAAACGACGACAAATGAGATCTATTGTGAGTGACTTGAAAGGCCTAAGTTATTTCTAGAAGATGGTTTCAAGACGAAAGGTGTTCCTCCATCACCACCACGCTGGTCCACATGCGGCGAAGACGGGACAGCAAAGGCTGGAGTGGTCTGAATGCGAAACTGCACCCAACCCAGTAGAGCTGAGCTGGATGGGCGAAAATGTTGACGAAAGAAATCCGTGTAAAAATAATGGTCTCTGCTGAACATCGACTTTCCTTAGAGTCCCAGTCAGTCATTTCTTACTGCATTTATGTATGCATTAACAATAACACGTACATTTTGTGTGGGTTTTCTGATTAATAAAATTCCTGCTTTCACACTTAGACCTTATTATGTTATCATCTTTTTTTAATAAAATGTTCAGAAAAGAGCTCATTGAACGAATTGAACTGCCTGGAGTCCAAAAAATGTTACAAGTACAGTAGGGTGGAAGCAAAAAAAAAATTTCTTTCTTTTTGTTAACTTGTAATAGTAATAGTATAGTGTAATTGTGTTATAACTTGTAATAAGTACAATAGTGCAAAAAAGACGAAAATAAAATTGGATGTCAATCGGAACATACCTTGAGGTACCGCAAGTAAGATATAGTGTCATAAGCCTAATAAACTTGACTCTATTTCAATCTTTTTCTCGAATTTCTTATTTGCAGTATAAAAGCCAAAATCAAATATTTTGTACTTTTTATTCCATTTTATTAATAGAACAAACGTTTTTAGGGGTTTAAAACCTATTGTGAGTTTATAAAAATATTGATTATTAGCCCAAAACGTGCAAGAAATCGACTATGAATAAAAAGAAAAAATATCTTGTTTTCTAATCTGGAATGTTTAATGCTGTGAGGTAGCATTTGTTTAAGGAGTGAGTTCTTACCAACTCAACAAATTTAATTTTTTACTATCAAATGAAAAGAACAGTAATAAATGTGTATGCTTTCCTTAGATGCGAGTGAAAAGGGGCATTCTAAAATATCTTTGTAAATATAGGTAATTTTTGCTTAGTTTTATCGTTAAGGATATAATATCGACCATTTGTTTTTAAAAGAATCTCTTCCCCTTCACGAATTTGATACCAAATCTGATACAGATATACTATTTTGGCGTAACTACTAAACATCATTATTTCGTTCTTTGTATTTCTTAAAATTATCTTGTTCACATACAAACAGACCCAATTCCAAAAATGTATCTTTTAGACTCAAGAAAGTCTTCAACGTAAAAAATCATAAATTCTACATTTTAAGTTTTTGATGATTGCAATACTTTCTCTATGCTTGAGCTAAATTGAGAAAAGAAAGAAAGAAGAAATAGCTGCCCTATTAGTACAAGATGCTCTACAATGTTTACGATGTTATGCGGCATTCAGAAAATCATAACAACATCATGGAGATGTCGCAAAATAACTTGTGTCAACAGATAGTGAAGTACTGAGGGTAAGTAGTTTCCGAATCTTAATATGACCTTTTCACCCCTGGCAGCCATGAGTGCCTTAGAAAGTGTAAATGGCGCCCAGTGAAAATGCATTTTTTTGCTCCCTCATATTGGGCTTTCAAAAGTGATTAAAACGCTCTGACGTTTAATCTCCATGGCGCTGAGGACCCCTGCCCTTCGTTGCTATGCCACTGAGGAAGAGATGCCTTGCGAAAGCCATTCTTAGAACAGAAATACTGAAAAGACTTGCTGAAAGTATCATCTATAACCTGAATCCACAATCCCTACCAGGTATGGATGAAATGAATGAATTGGAAGCCACCTACTTTGGTGCTGATTTTGTTCCCCAAAATTTCGGGCGACGAGATCTTCTACTTAGTCCATAGGTGTCTTGTCCATCATCTGCTTCATACTGCGGTGGTGGGAATATTGCAACTGTGCCTAACAACATGACCGAACATTTTCACTCATATCTGAGAAAATATTTACAATTATTACTGGACTCTTTATGTCGATAGCTCAAGGAAAATAAAGACAGTAAGAAATAATAAAAATTGTATTTTTTGGTTGGGCAACACCTCGCATCTCTTTGGAACATAGTTCCACAGTGCTAAACTTTCTCTCCCTGTTAAAATATAATATTTCAAGATAAAAAAATAAATATTATTATGAATACACAGTTTCGCTTGCAATTCTAAATCAAAACACAAGCAATGCACAAATAAATATTAATATCGAGCAATAAACCCAACTTCATTCATTATCTTTGGGAAAACAAAAAATGCATTTTGTTCTATAATAGTAATCAGTGGCGTCGTGTTTGGGAGGTTTCTCCCTACACCCCGCGGAAGAAATCAAATATCAATTCATTTTAGCTCCCTAAAACTTCTTCTTCTTCACACTACGGACAGCCCCGCTTTTGAGATCGTGCGATCTCTTTTCGCAGTTTAGGTGGCTGCCCGTAGAAAAAAGCGATCAACCTACCCCCCCCCCTCCCCACGGGGCACACAGGGCCCCGCACCAGAAAGCCGTCCCCCGAACGACTTTATTTAGAAAGCATTATTACAACAATCAAAGTAACTATTAGGTATTACAATAAAAGATTATTTTTTAAACAGATGGGGTACAAAGCTGTGTCTAGATGCGGGTCTCCGACAGAATTGAGACCCGTTCTTGATTATATGTATACATGATGCATGTTATCGGCATTAAAAGAGCACTGATAGAGAAAGATTTCTAAATGCTAGTTGTGACATTAACATTTTCACAATTACTGGAATTTGCATTATTGTTTCAATGTTATTGCAATTGGGTGAAAATTGGTTGGTACCATTTTGATAAGATCATTAAACACCAATTGTTGAGATTATACTCTATGTATAAGAAGAGGAAGAGGTCAATGCCCCTTACCAAGGGGAGGCTAATAGGAGATAACAGACCAATTGGGGATAACAGGCCTATCCCATTTCCTCGATAACTAAGGTATTATTATTGTTAATAATTGTTTGATGGTTACAGCAATGGTGATATCATTCAGACCGAACATTTGTAGAGGTTATACTGGATGTGTCTCAAAGAACATATATCTTATGGGAGACCAAGTGCATTTGAAAAACAAGTTGAGATATGTATTACAAAATATGATGCCAATCGATGAAATATAAGGTAGTATTTACATATATAGAATAGTTTCTGTTAACAATTGCACACAATAATTTTCTTTTACAGACCTGCATTCGCTGATGCTTGTTGTCGGCATTAATTGAACATTGATGGAAAAGCTTTTGAATATTAATTATGGCAATTACACTTTAACAAATGTTAAAGTTGCATTATTATTTCAAATAATTACTATTTTGATTAAAACAGTTATTCCGGTATTCCGTTACATCGATGATTATTGAGATTATGCTCTAATGCCCCTTCCAAAGAGAGGCCAAAAGGAGATAATAAACCTGTTGGGAATTGCATACCTTTTCCCGTTCCTCGAACAATAAGGTTAATTATGGCTAAAAATTAAGAATTATAAAAAAGCAAACGAATCCGACGAAGCCATCTAATTTTTTAATTAAATTTTTAAATTTGTTTTCTATCTTCAATACTTCCAGATACTTTTTGGTTGTCTATAAATGTTTTGCCCCGCCCACTTATAACTCGCAATCGCAGCTACTGATGGTAATAACACGGATACATAAAGCAATTGTAGGCGTTTTTTGTCAGTTAAAAGAATAACAGAAAAATAATTCCCATATTAGAAAACAGCATGTTTTCTTTTTCCAGGGTCGATTTCTTGAATATATTTGGCTAATAATTAATATTTCATAACCTCTCCATAGTTTTTAAATCCCCTAGAAACGTTTTTCTATTATTAAAAAAGTAAAAAATATTTAATTTGGGCTTTTATACTGCAAATAAAAAATTAGAGAAAATGGTTGAAAGAGGAAAATTTTTAGAGCTTATGAGAATTTATCGTACTTGAGGCACCTCAAGACATGTTCCGATTGCCATCATATTTTAAATTTTTGTCTTCTTTGTAACAAAAAGCAACTTTTCCGCACTATTGAAAGTTATAAAAAAAGAAAGAAAAAAAAAAAACGTTTTTTTGTTCCACTCTTCTGTGCAGGTTCACATTATCACTTCGGAAAACATCCATATGTGTCGACAAGATAACGTCAACTTCACGGCAATCCTGAGGTCCTACAACAGAAGCAGGAAAAACAAGAACCTGCCCACTCTCTTAATTCCTGAGCATTGAATGAGCGATGATATTTGCAACTTTGCTTCAGCATTCACTGCCTAAACTATGCTGTAATTTCAGACTGAAGTCTTGGTACTATTTTGTGTTTATGAACTTCAGTTTAAATCTTGAACCCCTTTCTTGTCTTAGAATCAAGAGATGCCTTCTGAAGCGCAGGTGGTTGCAGCTCCGTTGAAGGAGGTGAATCTAATCCAGCGCGTTTTCAGCAGAACAAGCGGGTTTTCGCGTCTGTCTTTGGATATCGTCAGGATTTTGTATTCTTGACTTTCGTTCGCAAGATTCGCCTGGTGAATTTGCCGCTGCTCCGTGCAAACCTTTCCCACCCCACCAAATGTGCCGAATTGTCTTTCGTTGGCTCCTGAAGATGACAGTTTTTCATATCATCTTTGCTTTTTTAACATTAGCTTTGGCTTTTCGAACATAAAATATTTTTCAAATGTGTTTGCTTTCCTTCTTCAGTAGTCCGTATTGTTTGTTAGCCTATCGCCCTTCTGAACTGAATTCCATTCATTAAAAAATCAGCCATCATTCGTTAGAAAACAAACCTATCGATACGAAATTTGAGTATTTGCAGAATAAGCGATGCTGAATAAATTTTCAAAATCGTTTAACTGCGATCAGAAAGCGTTATCTGAAAATGCATGCGTGGAGTTAAGATTGTAGGTTATTCTATGGTGGCGAGATAAGTAATTAGAAATAGATTGTTTCTGACCACGAAATTTAACGGGATTAAAATAGATTATTGAATGTCGTTCCTTTTGCAGTTCACGCACTTAGGAAACAGTTGCAAGCCACAGATACGGCAATCGTGCATCGGTATTTGCAATCGCGTCTACAAAGGACTGGAATCTGCCGGAGGGCACGATATAAAAAAAAAATCACGAGCACTTGCGCCTTTTACTTTTTATTAGGAACTTTACGTGAAATCACAGTACGCACAATTGAATGCCTACCTTGCCGAATCGATTAACTCCACTTTCTGAATATTTTAAAATTTTAGTGTCGAAGCACTTGATTGAATCCTAACTGTTTATATTCAAAACAAATTTCTCTAATAAGAAGGATTAATACCACTAAATGATAAAAGTTTTTTAGTCATTGAATAATAAAAAAATTATTTCAGAAGCCAATCTGATTAACTCCATACTCTGATGTAATTCGTTGCTAATTGCATTATTGCGCAATAACAATTTAGTTAAAAACTTTTAATGCAATGATATTGAAGTGAAAGGTACCGCTTTTTCTTTTGTTGTTGTCATTCGTTGTTTTATCTGTCTTCTTCTTATTGGGGTTAGATAATAAGTTATTTATACCCCACACCTCCTCCTTATTATTGATCCCTACGTGTGAATTTTATTCGCTCTAAAGTCGGATTTGCCGTTCGACAGGATGTCTCATTTCTCCCAATTGACATTTCTGTTTTAAATACATTACTATATTTTTCATAAATACGATGTTGGATTTCGATACAGGATAGATTCTTTGATGTAGTTGAGACAGTGGGCACTATACTGTGTATTATGATGGACTTGTTGAAGTTCATTCCTACCTTTAAACATGATTATTATAAAATCTTAAGGACAAATGTATATGACGGAAGCTCAAACACAGCTGACATAATTTATATTGCTGATGAATCAGTTTAAACAAAGTAATAATAATAACTATAACAGAATAGTTATTATTCATTTTTACTAAAATCTTCAATAAAAATTGTATATAATGAAGTTTTTCGGTAATAAAAAAATAATTTGAAGATTGAATTTGATTTAAAACTTTTCTTTCACTTGCCTCCCTTAACCACGCAAAAATTGTAGTAATAACAACGATTTCTCCAAGGATATTCTATCTTATACTTTTTATATGTCGTTGGATGAAAGACACGTCTGCAGTAATACAGTCTATGACGTTTATTTGAATTTATAATTTAAAAGGAATTTTAGAAAACAGTGTAAACTATTTTATTACTTTTCTATATCTTTTGTTTTATGGAGTTCATCGATTTCGCAAGTGAGGTATTCAATTGATTATTAATGCTATGATGATTTTGATTTCAGAGTAGAATAATTCAAAGCAGTGCATTTGTTGCCATTGACATGCAAAAGCCAAATCGCGTCTGATATGCCGAATACATGCGGAAACTAACGAATGCGTTCCTCCATACGTTGAATCATGCATTAGAGAATGATGATTCATGAATTCATTCATCATGGGAGAGTGCTATGGATGATATTTTTTTTTATTACAACCATTAAATAATGTTGGTCCTGCAGGGTTTCAAGAATTTTTTAATTTATTTATTGCTCTCCTGTAGACTTCGCAGAATTTAATTGCACTTAAAATAATATTAATGCAAAAATAATATTTTCTGCAATTATGTTGAAGCTTCATTTTTTTACGTTAATGCATGATTACATTTGTTAATTAAAATCCTAATTTTATAAACAAAGAACTTAAAATCTAAGATTTATTTCAGTGCTTTTTAACCCGCGAGGACGCGCAAGTGGGTGTCAGACACCCCATGCCACTTAAGATGTGAAAAACATTGACTTCCCTTCAGTCGAAATGAGTCAAATCCATGCTATCTGCCTTTAAGGTCATATGCAACAGACGGGACGCGTTCCAAGAAAAATTATTTTATTGGAATTAACCGTAAAGGGTGTGAAACACCCCCTTGCGCGTCCTCGCGTCAGGTTTCTTTGTTCAATTGAGTGATCGTATTAGGGAAATAATGTTGTCTTGCTATTTAAGTTTTAGTGAGGATTCAGTATTCATTCTATATTTATAAAATGGAGATTTTTGCAGGTGAAAGACTTTTGAGCTTGTGACGTCGTGAGACCACGGGTAGGGTGAATCAGCAGCTAAACTAGTATCAAATCTAATAATTTCATTTGAAAGTTACTCTTGGTTTATTATAGATTACAAAATAAGCAATAATTTATGTACATAATATTACAGACGTGAGTAAATTTACAGGATGGTGTTTGAGACAGCCTCTGCAGGTAGAAATAACAGTCACTCAGAGCAACGGCTCTACTTAAAATCTATTGTCCAATAAGCCCTCATGAGCATCCGCTCATCTCGAATAAAACTCCAATAGTTCAGATACGAGAGCTATGCTCTCCTAAAACAGTTACACAGAAGCGTACGGCTTCTTAACTCTGCTACACAACTGGCCGCAAGGGACCCAGTTATTTCTAAAACCGATCCGAAGATCCAGCACTCGAAACACGATGCTATGATCGGAATCCGATCAATAAGTGATCGCCGATCGAAAATCAACTCCCTTCTTTTCTTTTTTGCCGCAGCTTAAGTCTTCGTTTTCCCAGGGACGAGGTCCGCCCAACACGTTAAGATTTCCGCCCCAATTCGTGAGGGTTAGCTGACAATTCGGTGATGTCCACCAATGAGGTCTTCCTTTCACCAGGCGGTTGATTTATGTCCAGTGACAGTCTTGGCTATTAGCGGTATCGTCTATGGATAGTCTCGTCTCAGTTCAACTGAGAAGGGACATCCATCACTCCTTCTTAATTGGGAGTTTCCGAAAAGGTTTTGTGTTCCAAGTGTCACTAGATATGGAGTGAAAAGAAGCTCTTTGGGCGAATTCTCCTTTGTGGAGTTTTACCGACCATCGAGATGGCTACTTTGGCGGGGCCGATTTTAGCAGCTGTTCTGGAATCTTCACAAACTGAATAATAGTATAAGTGACAATGTCAAGAGATTGATGTAAAAGTCATATTATTCTGGACGTAATGAAACTGTAGTCAGCTGGTACATGTCATATTCGCTTTCACAGAAACTTTTTGGAGGAAAAGCATAAAATTGTAGAAACTATTCTGAAAAATCAAAGTGCATTACGTCCTACATTTTTTGGATCTAAAGATCCCATCACAATTCTTATTTGGATTTCTGAAAAAAATGTTTTCCTGTGTATCTAAGAAAATTAGAAGCAGTATTTTTCTATCCAAATTGTATAATGATTACTTTATTGATGATTCTTTACTATAAAAAAGTTGGAAACATGCATGTAAGAAATTTATTTCTCTTAGGTGTTCGCAGAACGTTGAATAATATTATGTAATATCTGCTAAATTTTTCGTCAAAAAATTCGTTCTTGTATAACTAGAACTGTTTGCATGAACCATTTGGAACTGATATAGCATAAAAGTGTTGCTATTTTTGCTTAAATAGCGAAATAACGAATCGGGGTGTCGCGCACCCCCTTGCGCGTCTGCGCGTTACTCTTCGTCCTCCCGGGTTAGAGATTGTCAGATTAGCTCTAACATCTCTCATCCTTAAGGAAACATAATAAAGTAATGTGCTTGTTATATGATGTTTTATATATAAAAAGAAAATTAAAATTTTTCAAAATTCCTTCAAAATGTTTTAGCTTATAATATACCAAGCATAATTTTTTTTATAATCTTCAAGAAGAAATGACTTGTTTGGAAGTGCACCATCAAGAACTCTATGAGTATTCTGTGTGTTGAACACGTGAAATAAACATCTATTTTGCTGAAATATATAAAAGTGTTAGGTATAAAAGAAAATATTTTGTAAAGTGTAAAAGAAAGATCACACTCAGTGTATCTTTAAAAATAATATTTATTCAAGGATAAAAATTCAAAACATAAATTTTGCTCCCAGATGTCCCCTACTGCTTCGCCAATACATTAAGACTGTCTTTCGAAACATTTCTGCACTTCATAGCACGCTAAATGTCTGGATTTCAATACGAACGCTGTTGCACCTATTCATGGCCCACACTTTCACCTTCCATGGACAAACCAAATCGTAACACGATAACGCTTAACACTTTCACGGGTATTAAATTTGATCGCAGTTGTCGGTCAATGATATTATGAAATTCGAAGCCTTATGAAAGCAACGAAGTTCTTGTTTCTTTCATTTCGCCCTAAATAATTTTTTAGCGCGATGTCACGCGAGATGATGGTCAGAAATCCCCAAAGCAGAGTAATAGAACACAAAGAGCGTGAAAAAAAAAATACCTTGTACTGAAAGGTCATTCCGTAAATCAGTTTATGCTCACGCAGCCTCCTGCGAATTTAATTTCCGAACCCCCTGCGCATGTGGCAGAAGCGAAAATGAAAAATGTCGCATCACAACGTGAAGCAACACACAGTTGAATGCTGAATGACACTGGCACGAGATTACGACGTCACCCGAATAGCCTCCATCGGATTCTAAATCTCTTGTTGCAACAAAGCAATGCTGGACATCCTCAGTTCGTCCGCGACGCCGAATCTGAAAGGAAGCGAAATAATACGAGTCACACACTGTTTCGAGACTGTGGATAATAAATCAACTTACAGACATCCTTGCTTGCAGTTCTGAGTGCTTATACCACATTTCGTCTCGTTGCTCGGAAGAAATATTAGGTTGCTCATAATCTGTAATGATTCATTGCAATTTTTTAAAAATCTAAAAAAAAAACCTGGTTTCGATAAATTTTTAAATTCCATTTAAGGAAAAAATACAGGTATAAACTTCTAAAAAGTCAGAAACAAAAATTATAGAAATTTACTAAAGTCATATACTCCATGAAACTGTCTTTTCTTTATGTTCTAAAAGTTATTCTTAGTTATAACGCAACGGAAATCCCGTCGCAACGCGCGTGTGTATAAATTCAGTAACTAAAACAATGTTGCAAAATAACTTCAAATATTTGTAAATGTGAATCGTTTTATTAAGCAATGAAATGCAAAGAGCATAAAATAATGAAGAATGCTAGAAAACCAGTTGCAAGGAAGCAACTCGTTTCTTTGTTTTTAACGCAGACCATTTCGGTTATATCAGGTGGACAAATTTTCTATCGGCGTTTGCAGTGCAAGCTTGGCGAAACAGCGGTGTTCTGAAGACAGAGTCATACAAAATGAATGAACGTAGTAACTTAGGGTTAATGGTTACTATATGAGGCAACTCTGCTGTACCTGTACACAGTTCGCCAAATCATTTGAGGACAGTAAGCAAATGGGAGCACTTTTATAGCTTTTTTAATGCCAAAAAAAAAAAACAAGGAAATTACAAAGAAACTAAATCTCCTTAATGTAATTTTAAATCTGAGCTAGCTATTTCTAACAAGAACATGTAAAATAATTTAACTAAAAGATATCAAAAATGAAACGTTAAAAAATCAAACTTTGTATTAGACAGAATGGCGCAAAAATGCTGCATCTTCCACTAAAATACAAAAGACAGTATAGAATAGAATAAAAAACATTATAACTTTATATTATAAATATATAACTTTTGTTAAAGCCTTAGATAATCGAAATAATAATTTAAAAAATAACGGCTACCCAAATAACTTTATTAAAGTCAATAACTTACTTAAAAAGGATTCAAAAGCTTTTTAACCTCTATTAATTTGGTTCGAATTTTTCTCCATAGATGGAGCCAGATATGCTAGCCTCTAGTTCTAATTTCCTTTGTTCTGATATGTCTCGAAAAGCGTCATTCTTACTTACTTCGGCATCGGCAGAGGGTAACGCTGTTCACTTTTCTATTCTCTCTATTGGATTTGTTATGGAAAACTATTAAGTTTTTCTTTTTCTAAAAAGGTTCTTTCCTTTATTGCAGTTATTGGATAAATTCAGGCCACAGAGGGAGTAATTTTTGACTTTGAAGTCATCCCCTTGACAGAAAATTTATCCATATTAGAACTCCGATGGCGAGTGGCCTTTGAAAACGCTTGTCATTCGAGTTCTCTTCCATTTCTTCCATTCTAATGATGTTCTTTTAATGTATTTTAATTTTTATTATAGCATGATTTTTGTTGTTTGATTCTATAGTAATTCGTTGGTTGATTATAGAAAATATTATTGATGCAATTACTGGATGCTGCTGCGTTGGCGCTAAAAAGATTTATTGTTATCGCTATTGTTTCCTTCTTCTATTTCTTCTGTATTTTATTTTTTTGTATCAAAATAACTAGCTATTTCTATCATGATAATGGAATGTCACTCACCAGAATAGTTTGAACCGAGTCGCGTCCCAAGCTGTAAGCAGTAATGTTTCTTCCTCTTATAAATAAACTTTTTTCTGTATTGCGCTAGTGTAACAGCTGGTTTGAAAGTTGTCTTGGGGAGGAAAGGTGGTTTGGAAATTAACTTCTTCCGTATTAAAAAAATGTGCCAAGTTGCCCCGCATTCCAGTGACCCTGACTTACTTCATCCATGAATTTTGAAAATTCAGAAAAACCACAAAACTGTCAGCATAAAGCAATATTTTACAATAAATTAAAAACACTCGGAATACTTTTTACGCTTTTAACGGCACTTTGAAAAATCTATTTGCATTGAGTTGAACCTTTGTCATGAAATGCTACAACTTTCTCAAGCGCACGCATTATTTCGAGCCGTTTTAGGAAATTAAAGTGGAACATTCAGAGCATTAATTTACATCTTTAAGTTTAAAGTGACAATTCTGCTTACCTCCGATACACAGGTCACGTGCTGACGGAACCATCACTCCCCAGGCACAGCCGAACCTTGCTTTGGAATATTCATATCTGCACAAGTCCAGGCACGTCTGAAAGGTAGGATTCCAGAAATGCAATCTGTTAACTCTTATTTTTTAAAAATTAACTTGCTGATACACCCGGCGTTGCTCGGGATAAAGAAAATTTTAAGTCTATAAGTAAGACTTTAATAAAACTGTTTTTCGAAGAAGCATCTTTCGTTGATTTTCGGTCGTCTTAAGCTGCAGGTGAACCCTTCTCTCAGTGGCGGCTCGTGCTGTGCAATCTTGGGGGTGCTGCAGCTTTTAACTAGAAGTTGTACTCGGCTAGTTAATAATAAAACTACTCAAAGCTAATGAAAAAAGCCAGAAAATGTAAGTGGTACAAATATGAATGATTATGAGTTGCAGTGTGATGGATTAAACAAGGACCCCAGATTACATAGCACGAGACGCCTTCTCTTCTTTTTCTCTGCAAAATTTCAACCACCTGGTACAATTCTTGCAGTCCCTGGCACTCCATTTTCTCTCCCCATCATTGCTACGGCGACAACAGAAGCCTTTTCATATCCTGGTTCCTATTGCCATTATTCGGACAACAATTCTCTTCTTTTTAGTGTTTGTGCGACTGACCGGAAAAACACAGCATAGTGTTCTTTATTTTTCTCCTTAGGTCCTCTCCCTCCAGTAGAAATCGGACTCAATCTTGAATGATTTTAAACACTCATTGGGATAATTTCAAAATTTACAAAAATTAAATGAAGCATCGCATAGAGAGAGTCAATAACTAGCATTATTTACTGTTCACACAAATTGAAACATGTGTTATTTTGTAAGTGGTACAAAATAAAAGCGGAAACAAAAATTCTGTCTTTCTGTAAATATTCAACGACAGTAATATTTTTATCATAACTTTAGCAGTGGAAAAACAGGGAAATTAAGGATTTGATGAAAAAAAAATCGTTTTGAAATTAATTACAATAATAGAAAGCATTGCTACAGCTTGTATTTAAAATGAATTTCGAAATATTTATGAAAATTGGGAGAAAAGAATATAAATAAAAGCCATATAAATCGAGACCAGTATGAAGAAACTTTTCTGCTCTTTAAGGTGGTATATAAATCATCTTCGTGCAATATATATATATTTAAGAAGTATATATATTTGGCGAAAAACTTGAAAAAATTGTTAATTAATTAATTTTTGTTATTCAATTAAATAATTTAAGAAGTAATAATTTTTAAAAAGTGAAAAATTCAGAATTGATCTATAAATGGATCCCAAAATGTCATGCGCAAATTTAATTTAGATACTATTCATCGTTAAGGAAGACTCCTTGTGAGAGATAGACCAGTATGACACTTTTTTTTCCTTCCTAGTTCCTCTCCCTTCGATAGGAACCCGACTAAGTAACCTCGAAAGACTTAACACACTCATAAAGATCACTTAAAAAATTTTGAAAATGAAACGAAACATCTCATAGAAAGAGTATTTAATCCAATTGCACATTAATTGGATAAATGAGCAACCATATTAAAAGAGGTATGTGCTACGACATCATACCGGAAATGAAAAGTCTTCTTTGGAAATAAAAATGTTCAAAGAAAACAATATTTTCTTATATTAAGTGCAAGTGAATGAAGGATTTGATAAACAGTAAATTTGCTTGAATTTAATTTTATAAGAACAGAAAGTATTGTTTAAAATTGCGTTAAAATTACATTTTGAAACGTAAATTACAATTAGAGAAAACGTTCTACCGTAATGTAATAACTATCATTCAGAAGATAATTGTTTGCTCTTTAAGATGCTGTAGAAATATTTGCCGTGCGATAAGTATTTCAGAAGTTATTGGCGAAAAACGTTTAATAATTAGGCCTAAGAAGGCTTAATTTTGGTTATTTAATTAAATATCTTAAATACTAATGAATTCTGCAAATTGAAAATAGCACAGTTGACCTAGAAATGTACCTCAGAATGTTCCTATCGTTCACCGTTTAGGAGGACAGACGCATTTATTTTCTGTTTTATATTGGAGATGGACTGTGTTGCATCAAATGATTTCGGAAACATTCAAGTGTCCAAATGTATGACGTAACTGAATGGAATTTAAGTTCATTTAGTTTTCGAGCTGTCGCGTTCACAAACACAGGGGACGGTGGAAAGACAGGCGGGATCACAAAATTTAATTTTTCGGACATCGGAAGATCTGCATGGTCGAATTCTTTCACAATCACGGTATTTTCGTTATTTAACATTTCGTACTCGGGGGAAAAGAAAATTACAAGAATTGCGTGTTTAGAGATAGGTTTCCATAAGCATTCTTGTGCAGGGTGCCCACTCGAAACGTGGGCCAATAGCTTATTTCTAAACCGTTAGAGATAGGCATTTACTTCCAATTTGGGAAAAAGCCTTGAATGACGTAAAGATTTATATTTTATGTTGTCTGAGATAATAAATAAGGTTAACCTGGAATTTAGGGTGCGAACTCACTTCGTTTCCTTTAAACTCGCCAGTTGTTTGTCGCCAAGAGAGAGTGCCGGAACATTTGTTTTGGTTGCGAGTTGAAGATTTTTTCGGCGTCGTTTGCACATGCGCCGAAAGTGATTTGTCTACTGATCTACGGCACATGCCCTTAATTTTGCCGCATTTCCATTGGTTTACTGTCTGCTCTCTTCGATTTGATTGGTCGGCGTACGTATTTGAATAATACTTCGTTTGGAATTCTTGATCATTTACCAAACGATAGAGATGATAACCGTTTTTTACTTTCTCGTATACGAAGTATACAAAGAGAAAGTATTGTAATTGTCAAAAAATTCGAACACGAGATTTTGACGTATCTCCACGTTTTAGACCTCCCTGAGTCCGAAAAACACAATTTTGGAATTATGTCTGTCTGTGAACACGATAACTCAAAAACTATTAGAGCTACGGGGATGAAATTTGGTATGTGGTCTTTGAACATAATTTGTAGGTTTCTATCAAATTTTGGACAAAATCCGTCCACGGTATGTCTGTCTATTTGTATGTCCGCGGTCATGCGAACACTATAACGCAAATCCTTGAATAGCTAAATGGTTAAAATTTGGTACACAGTTTTATCGTTATGAATGTAGGTCCGTATAAAAGTTCTGTCCAAATACGTCAAAAAGAGACGTTCAAATTGCATATTCAATTTCTTTTAATCCGATTCTCATGCGCATGCGTATTGGTAGAAATCTGTTATTATTGTAAATTTTATTTACAACAATAAATAATGTTTTCAAGCATCAATTGTTAACAATTTTTTTATTGTTGTAAATCAAACCGATCTCATTATTTCAGCAAATCTTTTATTCACGCGCTTTTGCAATTGTTACGGTTGTGGTAGTATAACTTGTTTTCTTGAGAATTCAATTCCAAAGCAGAATTTTCGCTTTAGTATTCATTGCATTGCCTATTTTATCGCGCCTGCTTCAAAGTAATATTTTTTTGAAACGTGGCAACAGATATTTGATTTCAGGTTTGTTTGTTTTTTTGTTTCACTTTCTCGTATCCGAAGTATACAAAGAGAAAGTATTGTAATCGTCAAAAAAATTCGAACTCGAGATTTTGACGAATCTCCACTTAGAAAGTATACGAGAAAGTTTAGGGGAGACCACTCCCGCTGGTTCAATAACCGTTCGCTTCTCTTCCGAAAATTTTCGTTCATTTAATTTGCTGATTCTCTTTCTCTTTGATGCTGATTCTGGCTTCCAGATATCGAACAATGAATGTTTTTTCAGGAAACAATGTTTCCCTCGCTACGTTTCATCATCTTCAGACTGCGTGTTTTTCCTGTGTCCGTGCTTTCCCTGTGTGTTTCGTTTCTCAATGAATTATGCGGAGCTACGAGGGGGCCGCTTTGCTGAAAGCGAAGCCGGTGATGTTTTTTTAAGCTAAAAAAATTTTCCAGGTGCACACTTGCACTGCCGAAGGCATTTCGTGCTCAATCTCTCGTTTTGAGATGTCGTAGGCATCGAAAGCGCAGGAGACATATAAAAAACTCACTGCGTATCCTAAACAGTATTTGGCGACGGCAAATAAAATTGCGCCAAAGAAAATTGGCGAGAAAATAGTACGCACCCTAAACTCCAGGTTTGCTATAAATAAACAGCCAAAAAATTTATGGAGTCTAAGTTTTATACCCCCACCGATCCTATTAATCATATTTAGTGAAATACTCTTCACACTAACATATTAAACAAAAAGTGGTACATTTTTCTTCGACTAAAACTGACCAAGTTATGGTGCTTTATATTTCATAATTTTAAACAAATCAGCTGGAGCATCGAGGAAGCTCTGCGCTCTGATTGGAGGATCTCCTTAGGGAAATCTATATTATATAAAACGCTTATGCGTGGCACAAAAAAAGGACCTTTATTTCTTTCTCCCCGTTGGCAACGATCAGTTTGTTTACCAATCTGAACCCTGACGCCGAGATTCTTGAATTGGTTTACAGTTGGAAACAGCGATTTTTTTTTTTTTAGTTTAGATCGTTTCAATTAAATAAGTTTGAGTCGTACAGTTTGGATTAATGTGAGCTTAATACTGAATGTCCTTTTCAGCTAAAAGTTTCTGAAAAATTGGTTTATTCATCTCTCGACAGCTCATATGTTCCGAATTCCATCTATCCAGAGAAAAATAGTATCCCTTCCTTCACTTAATAATAATTGGAAGGAGTGTGTTTACATGTGCAGAGGCAATATTTCATTTAAAATGTGCATGTTTACGATTTTGAAGGATGAACATTTTGAAAAAGGGTATCTAATCAATAATAAAATGCTAAGGTTGTTAATTTTAAAAAGGTAAAAGTAAATATTTATTATGGTTTATAATTTTGAATAGTGAATCTGAACATGTTTAAAGCTATTTGTCAGTTAAACTGTGCTTTTTAAGCTGAAAGTTTGTGAAATGGGCTAAATAATCTTTCGTAATTCAAACTTTCTGATGTTGTAATGCATAAATAACTACACAGAGATAAAAGTTGTAACTTTCTTGGCTAAATAATTATTGTAGTGAGTGTGTATAGATGTGGCGAAGCTTTTCCGATTAAGATTTCAGTGGAATTAGATCATGTGTAAAATTTTGGTGTAAAAAGCAAAAATTTTATGAATTTTAAAAATTTGAAAAAAGGCTATTTTGTTAATTTTAAAAATTAAAAGTAAATATTTATTATGGTTTATAATTTTGAATAGTGAATCTGAACATGTTTAAAGCTATTTGTCAGTTAAACTGTGCTTTTTAAGCTGCAAGTTCGTGAAATAATCTTTCGTAACTCAAACTTTCTGAGGTTTTAATGGATAAATAACTACACAACGAGAAAGGTTATTACTTTCTTGGCTAAATAGTTATTACAGTGAGTGTGTATACAAGTGGCGAAGGTTTTTTTCAGCAACAATTCATTGAGAAGAGTGGAAATTAAGAAGTTTTTTCGAATAAAGTTGGGGCTAATGAAACTTGAAGAAATATTCAATTTTGTGTATCAATAAGTTTTAAATGCTTGATTTCTGATTGATGTAAATAATTTATATTAGTAAACATTTTATAATTATACATTTTAGCATTCAAATTTCTTTCAAACATTTACATATATATATTTATATATATGCTACCAGGAAATTTTAATTTTAGAAATTTGATGATTTAGTTTATTAGTAATTGCTGAAAAAATTTTAGGAGTTTATGCTATTTCAGATAATTTAAATTTACTTTTAGTAATTAATGTATTTATAATTTTCTATTACTAGCAGACAGTCATAACTGTACGGCGAGCGAGATGGGATCACGTAGTGATCCCAAAAGAATCACAACGTGACTCTTGGGGGTTGTACGGCAAGCGTGTGTGGGTGTTATATATATATATATAAAGATTTTATAACAACTGTGCTAGGACACACAGTGTCTTCATGTAGCGAGCGAAGCGAGCAGGGTTTGCGTAGCAAGCCCCGGAGGATTGCAGCGCAATCCTCCTGGGGGTTGGCGAGTTTTAGCGAGCATTCGGCAGAGCCCCCTAGTCATTTGAAATGGGCTTAAGTGGTCACGCAAATTCAAATATCCGAAAATCGCTCAGTTTTAGAAGCAGAAAAGTGGACTATTTTTGTTTAAAATGTTAGTATCTGAAAAAATTCCATTAAATATGACTAATAGGACCGGTAGAGTGTATAAAAATTTAGTAATTCCAAATTTGATACAATTCCAAATTTTACACAATTTTTCTTCATACCTAATTTTTCAGTTATGTATTTAGTCGCTCAAACAACATAAGATACACTTCTTAAGTCATTTAAAGCACTTCTCCAATCGGAAGTACTTATATGCCTATCTCTAACTGTTTAGAAATAAGCTAATGGGCCTCGATTAAAGTAGACAGCCTGTATAATGCGAGTCAATCTGTTTCTAAAATGTAAGCATACGTTACATACAATAAAAAAATCATGGAATATATATATATATATATATTAATAAAAGAAAACATAGAAGGAAAACATTAAAAACACGTTGTAAAAGAAAAACCAAAATAATAATAAAAAGGAACAAAAACGCCAACGTCCGGGACGCGTCATCAGCAAGGGAAATCCCGAACGGGCGCAAGCAAATAATTCGGTGTTTTCTGAACACAAACTCTAGCAATAATGCCAAAACGAGTTTGTTTCCCCCGGAACACCGAAACAAAAACCAACGTTTGAAAAAAAAGCAAAAAACCCAAGTCCAATTGAGAAAGAAATAAAAATATAATAAAATAAAAGCCCAAGTCCATTAGAAACAAAACATATTAAACCCAACCCCAAAACCAACAAAACAAAACAAAAACGAAGAAAAAGGTGTCAAAACTCACCCAAAATCCACAATTGAAGAGACAATGCAGAACCACGCGGCACGAACTACCGTTTAAAAGTGCTGACGTGACCACGATTGAAGTGGTTGACAGTTAACTTTTAGCGTCACAGTTTTGGAAAATGTTTTACTAGGAGTGAGGAGTGAAGAGTCTTAGAAACCTTTTGTTGTCAGTGAGGTCTTAGGAGCTTTTTTCCGAGTATCAGTAGATAAGTAGACAAAAAAACCAAAATGAGACTAACTGCAAAATAGATCAGAGGCAAATAGAATAATGGCAAAAATAGGAAGATTTTTTTTTTTTTTTACAGGACGCTGTGGAATAAAGGTAAAAAGAGAGAAATGAGAATTTTATTGGAATTAAGATTGTATTTGAAAAGTTCGATTTGTTTTTTCTTTGATTCTGAATTGTTACAAATATTTTTAATCCTTAGTAATTGGTGTAATATTGTGTTTTTAAAGATCTCTTAATAGAGATAATAGAATTCCAAAAATTGAACCTATTAACAATAAATTTAAATTCATTTCTTTTGTCGTAGATGCTTAAATTTAATTCGTTTTGACAATCAATATCAAGATCAAGAAAAATAGCTTTAATATTATTATCGTTAGTTTTTGTTAATTTTAATTCTTCAGGATAAATATTCCCACTAACTTATAGAATCTATTTTTTCTAAAGTTTACTTCTTTTGAATTGCATTTGTTTCTGGTTTTGTATATGTTTGTATATATATATATATATATCAGATACGTAGGCGATGATTTTTCGGCAAGATTTAAGATTACAATGTTTTCTATATTTTTCCCTACGAAGCATTATTAATATTATTAGATGTGTCATTTTTTGCGCATTAATCCTTTGGAATAGAGCACTTACTACTAAAGATTGTGGTAAGATGTTTCGTTTTCGTTCCTGAAAACCTGATTGCATCATTCATACTGGAAACTATACCAATTTATAATAATATATTGATAAGAATGAAAACTTTTTCACGGCAAATAAAGTTACGACTTTTCAGAACGGCAGCGGAGTATCTCTGCGAATAGTTTTCATCCTTGGAACAATGTATTAACCACATTATGTGTTAAAACTGCGACTTGAGGGGTTACCTGAAAGGAGTTGGGATTGGTGGACGCTTTCGCATCCTCCGAAGGTCCGTTTTCTGTGCAGTCTGTCTGGTAGGGAGGAGGCAGCAGGTACTCCTCTTTCTCCTAAGGATGAGTGGTTTTTTCAATGTTCAAGGGCAATAATAACTCTAATCATAATAAAGTTAACAAACTATTTGATGTTATAAAATTCCAATAACCCTTCACTGCATACTGTATCAAATTTGACGCATAATTTATTGTTCATTTTAATAATGAATATAAATTTTTTTGTCCCCTCGTACACGCTGTATCAGATTAGAAACGTCATCAGAGACCGGATAATAATCATTCGTTCCATTTTCCATGGACAGCACGGGTCCTATTGATAAGTCTGTGGCGGTCAGTGATTCGATTCCTGATGCACCTGTTGACATATTTAGGCAGGCTTTTGCATTTAAAAAGAGTCTTGCTGCACCTTTGATGGTTTCATCAATTGCTTCTGCAGGTTTTTACCTTTCGATATCACTTTTAAAATACTTTTTTATTGTTTTATAAAAAAAGAAATTGCGATTTGACATGTTCATTAAATTCAGTTTAATAATATCATAGTTCTATTTTGATTTTTTTGTGCATTTTTCTGTTATTATATGATTATATGTGAACTTCCCGTGCTGAAAACATTTTTTTTATTTTGAAATTTAAAAGATCGTACATTGAAAGTGTTGGAAAACAGAGAAACAACAGAGTACGCATAAAGACGAGAGAGTCCATTTTCCTTTACTAATAAGATGCATTTAATTGAGTTGGTTTTATCATCTTCATAAGCATCGAAAGAAACATAACTAAAATATTATTACATACAAAAACATTATGTTCTAGTAGCAACATGATGAGCACAAGTGATTACATGGTCGAATCGACTGCATATCCATTTCGCCTCGATCCACACCTCTCCGTCCATTCACCTATCTACACAGAGAATCGGCAGGCCTTTTATATGCGCCACCATCATACAGAAAATGACGTCATGGAAATGTCCACCTTGCGGCACAGGAATACTCAGAGATTTCACTTCCCTTACGGCACGACCGATTATCTCCAACAGAAGGGTTAATGAAGATAAATTTTCTGCATACTGTCCTTTTATTTCTTGCAAATATTTTTAAAATTATTGCAAAGTAGCCTTTGAAGAATAAAAATGTCTTAGTTGAAAACATATTCCAACGAACGAATAATTACGCAGATCTTTGAGGCACTGAAATTCTCACACAGGCCGCGCTGAGAGAGTTAAGGAAATGTGGACGCAAGTGGAATGAACAGTTAGAAGCAACTTTAAACAGTATTTGTTTTTCTCAATTAAATTGGTATAACGGAGTCCATTCACTTAAAGGTAAATGTTTCTTATTAGTGTATGTAGATGAATTGATAATGTTTTGTAAAAATATTGACATTTTAAATGAAACTGTCAAATTATTAAAAGGTAAATTTCATGTTAAAATTCTGGATGATGTAAAATGTTTTTAGGTGTGAATTTTGAAAATATAGTTGGAAACCTATACTTGCATCAGAAAACTTATGGAGATACAATCAAAAATAGGATGAAAGGAATTCCTGAAATTATATAAATTTACCAATTAAACCAGGAATTTTTTTGCATTTTATCTTAAAACCAAGTGAGATTTCTAAAAATGATGTAATGAAGAAATTTCTTTATTTATCTTTGACAGGATGTCTTTCTTTTATGGCAGAACGAAGCCGGCCCGATATTAGCAATGCAGCAAACTTAATGCATCAGTTTTCTAATAATTATAACTACAAACATTGGTCATATGCCGTCGATATTTTATATTATGCATTTAATACAAAACTAATCTAGCAGTTTTTGAGGAACTGAGTCTTAAATCTTATTCAGATGCAAGTTGGGGTTGTGAACGTTTCTAATAGATATTCTACAAGTGGATTTATTATATATCAAGCTTATGTATCTTTCATGTTCAAATCGCGTAAAGAAAGAAAAACATTGCTTTAAGTGCAATGGAATCTGAATTCATTAATATTACAGATTCTAAAAAAAAGGTACCGTGGTTTTCAAACATATTAAATGAGCTGGAAGTAGTGAATGATATTAAACCTGTTCGATATTATGGTAATATGACGGCTTTTTAGTTCTGTTAAAACGACTGCGAAAATGGCGAAACCAAACATATAAATGTTAAGCTGAAATTTATTCGAAGTGTTGTGAGTAAAAACGAACTGGAATTGAAATATGTCAACAGTAAAACCAACTTAGCTGTTCTTCTCACGAAACCGAAATCAAAATGTAATTTTTTGGAATGTTTGTTGGCAACAATTAAGTATTTTGAAATATTCCTGACTATGAGAGGTGTTACTTCACACCAGGTGTGCAGAATCTCTCCTTGGTTTTACTGTGGTATTCTCTACTATACTGTGCTCTGCTATAGTGTATTGTTTACTTTCGAGCCAAGTAATGTGATCAGACAGCTTGTGTAGCTGTGGTAACGTTTTATTTCTTAGTGGACAAGCCTTCCTATTTGCCATCTGTCCTTATTCAGTAAACAAAGATCGGAAAGTTCGTACGTCTCTTATTTGAGCGGCAACGAACAATTATTACAATAAAAATATATTCTGACGTCTGTAAATGAAATTAGCTTCAAATCGGGAAATTTACGGCAAAATTTCTGACTTCAGAATTCCGTGAAATTACTAATAATGCACTTTAAAAATATAACCTTGACGCTGCATATTACGATGTAAAAGAAATTTTCACCGAATAAATACCCAATAATGTAATGACTTAGTTTTGTGTGTACGAGAAATATTCCGTTTTCCAGATAACTCCGTTTTTAAATGACTGTAAAAGAAGAAATCCAAACACGTTTCAGCTGATAATTGTTTGCCGTCTATTGACAAGATCTGCAATCAATTCCAATGTATCTAGAGGCATTTGAATTAATGGAGTGAAAGTTTGAAGAAGTGTTGTTTAGCGTCTCCTACGGGCGACGCTGGAGCCGAGGAGGTTATGCAGTCGCAACCAAACACGTTGTTGGATTTTCTTTGAATTTCGTTTGAAGTTACAAAGTCATTATAAATGAGGATCCTTCTAGTCAACCTTGAAAACCACCCAAGTCTGTTTCAAGATGATGGCCATTTCAATGATTTCAATATGTTGGCGAGTTTCAAGGCATTAAAACATTTGTTCCATTTTGGTAATGCCAAGACTTTTAATTTTGATTTTCTTAGTACTGATAAAAGAGGAGATTTAATTGTAATTTTTTTGAATACAGTATACTCTCCATTATCCGTGTGCGGATTATCCGTACTCATTCCGGACTCACAAAAAAATTTAAAGAGCAACATTTTCACGCTTATCATGCATGTAAAATCGATGTTGATGTTCGATCGAGAGATTCATTCCGTGAAACTAGTGAGCCGTGACGGCGGAGGCTAAAGATTGGTTTTTTTCTTCCTCCACGTGCAATCTCCACCGGTTCAACCCCTAATTTTCCGAGAAATGAATCATCCACTTCCTGTTAGCTCATTCTCGTACGAACACGCTTCTCCCCGACACGTCATTCTTTAACTTCTTTCACTTTCGCACGCGTTCCTTTAGTTTTTGCGTCTTGTTCATCGTCAGTTAATAGCGTGAAATTTTTTACTGTTGAAAATGAGTGACGAGAAACATGTACCCAGTATAACGGGAAAGACCTTAAGTCAAACGCAGTCACTCTGCTGGACAAAAGAACTGCTGAATTAGCCAAAAGTCTCGTCTTGAGTTTGGCAAAGGAGGCTAAAAGTTTTAAGTTTGTTGCTAGTCTTTTCATTTCACACTCGGTTCACCTCAAGGTTATAAATAGTAAGATGTTAGAGAGTGAAAACACAGATCCGTCTAATGCTGCAGAAATCACTGACAAAACAAGACAAGCTATAGTAGAAATGAAATCAGACAAGGGGTTTCAACAGGCTCTGGTTGATGCACGTGGCCAGAGGGGGGAGCCAAGTCCCCCCGTCGGGAAAAAATTTTGTACGGGATATTCAACTTTAGTTGATAAATCTGAACTGGCGAAAATTTCAGACCAATTTCATTACACTCGTCCCCCGTACAGCAGATCATGTCCCCCCCTGGCTTTCAAATCGGGACCCCCCGGCGGGCAAACTCTAGCGCCATTCCTGCACGTGACCTCTGTAACAGTTTTAAGATTGAAGCATGATTTCTAGAAACAGAAGTTCGACCACTGAAAAAAATAGAAGCCAAAATGATTATGAAGTCCTAGACGAAGCTCCTCCAAAGAAGATTCAAGCAAGGCTTCTATTTTTTTATTCTGGACGTCACAATCAACTTTTTACAGGAACGCTTCGAAGAACCAAACGCTATATATAAAACATTTGGTTTTTGTCTAACAATAAGAAAGCGAAACACGATAAAACTTTAGACATGTTAAAAAAAACCTTCATTTGGCCTTGAGTGACGGTAATAATAACGATGTAGATGGTTTCCAACTTCACCAAGAGATATCAGTTATGTTAATTTTACTACCAGCCGAAGTGACCAGTTGTTGAAAATTCTAACTTACTTCAATATGAACAGGGTTGCTGCAAATTTTCCGAATCTTTCAGTGGCTTTGATTATTTTTCCGACTTTTCTAGCAACTGTAGCTGCTGGCGAGAGATGCTTTTCTAAACTGAAAGTTATCAAAACGTGTCTGCAATCCATCATGTCCCAAGAGCGACTAGTTGGCTTAGCAACCATGGCAATTGAACGGGACGTTCTGCAGAACATTGAAATTGAGAAGAAATTTTCCGAATCTTTCAGTGGCTTTGAGTATTTTTCCGACTTTTCTAGCAACTGTAGCTGCTGGCGAGAGATGCTTTTCTAAACTGAAAGTTATCA
>BGPR01000833.1:59196-139402 GCA_013235015.1 Araneus ventricosus | reverse complement strand
AAACAGCGTGCGTGAGTTCATTTCCAACATTTTCATTATTTCACGTTTTGTTTTGCATCTAGATGTCGCTACAAGTCCATTTCATTGTCATTGGGGTCACTCATGGGTTCGCATTTACTGAGAATATCATGTCAATTACGTTTAGAGCCATGCGTCAAAATTTATTTCACTCAAAAAAATATTGTATAATAATTATCACAATTAATATTATTAGCTGTATTTCTGAAGCTCAACAGCACATATCAAAATCAGCATGTAAAGAAATGGTTAACGAAAATGTGTCGCCTCAACTATAAGGCAAAATTGTTTCTTTCTTTTTCCTTAACAATTTTATTTTATCTATTATTTATTTTATTGTAAGATTTATTTAGATATGTTTAAAATAAATTATTTAGCATGCATATTTATCTAAATAAAAAAATATCCTGTGCATTATTACATTTTCATTCCATGCACCCTGAAATCTCGTGAGCCGTATTGTATGCATTTTAAAAATTAAAAAAAAACTTTTAAAATTCCTGAATTATTTTTCTAAAGATGTGCATAGGATGGAGAATACAAAAGAGAAAATGCCGCGTATTTCAACCCGTACGCAGAAGATTAAAAAATACTCTAAGAAATCGGCCTTTCACTTTTTATATATCGCTCGCGCATGGGAAATGAATAATTAAAAAGTTCTTTGAACAGAAAATATTTTAAAATTTTCTGATTCAAGGATAGTGTTGATGTTTTCTGGAAAAAAGGAACACATCATCATTTTTAATCACAGACACCTTGTTAGTTATTTATAAAAACCCGTTTTGACCGCCGCTAAGGAATTCATTATCTTAACATCGGCTGATTTTTCATTTTAATGCTGAGTTTCAGAATATTTAATTAAATTTCTAAATTTCTGGCACTTGAACGAAAAAGTGACCTTCGCTTATTTGAAGATAGTTCATAAAACTTATTGTCAAATGTCAGAATAATATCTGAAATTCTAACAAAAAAATTAACTTAGAATGTTATCTAAACTCTTCTTGTGGCAGCGGACGAACGCATTTGAAGCATATTTGCTTCTTCCAGGAATTCACACCACCTCTGTCGAATGCGCGAAAAAACCGGAAAAATTAACCGAAATGTGTTGCGAGCAATCGAAAAGGAAACTCACGAAAGAAATGTTGTTTAATGGACTCACTTAATTCTACAATATCCAGTTCCGATCCGCTTTGAAACAGATGCAGATTCTCCGAGTAACATTTTAAGGACAGATCGGGATTGTCAATGTCTTCGACGAATGTCCTCTCTTTAGAAGAGTAACTGAAACAAAGTAGAAGAAAGGAAATTACACAGATCCTTAAGAAAGATTATTTGGCTTAAACTTGCCTTAAGTATTACTAGTTCAAACACTCAGCAAACTCTTTAGAATTTGCAGAAATAATCAATTGAAATTTACATTAGCAAGTTATCGCTCTGTTTGTTTAGAAAATGTGTCCGCTATAATATTTACTAAAAAAATAGATATTTAGGTATCAAAGCAAAAAAGAGAAATATAAATGTCATAAATAAACAATGAATCCCGAGCTTCTGCAAAACACCGATGAGCAAGTCGGCTGACTAAGTGAATGGAGAACTTTTAGCAGCATTGCAAATTAGCTAGAACGCTTCCGGTGAGCACGGGAAAGCGTGTTGGAATGCGAGCTCAGAGTGTGGGAACGTGGAAGGAAATCTTTCACCTCATCAAGGCGAGTATTCAAATCGAAATGACCTGGACATTTCTCATGCGGAATCATTCTCTCGCATGAAGATGCTCAAGAGCAAGTCCATTCGAGTGGGAATCACCCGAAACAAGACGGTCATTTCACCTCGCGATCCCGATAGTTATGTTAAACTGGAAAGAGTTTTGTCTGTGTGAAGGAAGTGTTTCTTGGAGAACGAGAGTGCATTTGCCAACTTTGCTTTTCTCTGTCGTTAATATCTCAAAAATTGCAGACAGAATTTTTGTTGTACAGGAGACACCTCTATAACTCTGGTATATATTATTGAATCTTCGCAAAACTAGTGTCGATGTTAATGGCTCAAGAGCACAGGTTAATTCAGATAAAAAAAACTGATTAACCGAGTTAATTAACTGCTATCTCGAAATTTCTACATAACGCCTATCGATTTTTTTTTTCTGAATGGATTCCTGGTCATAAAATTAGCCCCCCCTCGCCAAAAAAAATTATATAATTCTTATGATAATTTCGAGAATTACAGGCTTCTGAAAAACGGCGTATCTAATGTTAAATGAGTTATATAAACTTTTGTTAATATATCAGAAACTATTATAGGTTTCTCAAAAACTTTTTCGCACGCTAAAAGAACATAATCTTATTACATAAAAATTGAAATAAATTTATAAATAAAAGAAAATGATATTTTTTACAAATTTTTAAACCCGATTGTGGAAAAAAAGTGAATTGTAACATTGTAAAAGTTTTACATGAGAGCAAAGCTGATGACGTCGAAATCCAAAAAATTGTGTGTAGCTATTTTCGAGATTATAGTGTTGGGATTCTCAAATCGCATTCGCCGGTGGAGGGCGCTCTCCTCCCCCGGGGGTCGGGGATTGTTTTTAATCAGTCGAGTTGCGAACTCGAAGGCTAAAGGAACGTGTTCGTAAGGCGCCGGCGAGTGAGGCCGGGGATCCCAACGAAAAGTGTAGCTGTAAGATTGACGTAGCTGACCGCGAAGGGTCCAGACGTATCTTTCTGTCTGTGCTGTTGCTGGCCGCGAAGGGTCGCAACAATTAGTTTCTAAGTGCTGTCCTATCCGTTATTCTAGTGTTCGTCCTGAATGTTATGTAAATAAACTGTTGTTTGTTATCACTGGAGAACTGGTAATCCATTTAAAAGAACCAGCAACAACACCCTTAGAAAAAGTTCACGAACATCACAGAGATATTTAAAAGAAACCGCAAAATTCGTACAAGCGATTGGCAACGCCCACTTGTTGTGGGACTGCGTGCCATCCCTTCGAGAAACACGAGCTTCAACAGACATTATAAAATAACAGTTGGATGAATGTTATTTTTGATTTTCAGATTAGACGACGTAAATATAAAAGGGACTTTTCTTTTTTTCAAAAAATGAAAAATTTTTAATCAGTTGACGTAAAATTTACAGAATGTCAAGTAGAATTTTTTATTATAATAAAGAATAATTATATTATTGAATTACTAATTTTAACAAATCATTTATACTTTATTTTCTTCCTTCGTTTTTCCTGTGTCAGTATTTAATTATCAATGACAAATTGTGCAAATAGAGCATATTTATGAATTTTTTAAAATAAAATTTAAGCGTAATCAAATAATTTGAACATTTGGGAGTTCATTTGACAGTTCAAAAGAAGTTGATCAACACTTCCTATTTATAAATGAAGGTCAAAATTGCTTACAAATTTTTATCTCACACTTTGTAAGTTATTTTTATCAAACTCTTTCAACAAAAAAAGAAATCTCTGAAATAATACACTTTATTTTTAATGCTATTTAAAGAAGTAATTTTATCACAGGAATTTCAATTTTTTTAAAAATATTTTTCAAAAGTTTAAGGGTGTTGATTTTTAAAGAACAAAGGTTTAATATGCAAATCTGAGAATTTAAATAACGAATGTTATTTTATTTTCATATTTCGAAGAACAAAATGTTAAGACATATAAAATTATTTCCTAATTGACCAGCATTATCATTCAAACTAGTCTATTAATCACTTCTTCTATCGCATGATATTATTTCAAAAATAAACTAAAATATATTGAAAAAAGGCAAGAATTATAGACTTAATACAAGAGTACGCTAAAAACAAACAAAAAAACAGACGTTAAAGGAAACTCCAATTTTAACTAAACAATAGCGCTAATTATATATATACTAGCAGTACCCGCACGGCGTTGCCCGTGGAATCGGGACTTCAACAAATTAAAAAAAAAAAAAAAAAAAACCGCCCACAATGACACGAAAAAGCTTTGAAAACAAAATCAAAACAGAAGATAGACATTATTGATTTTCCCGCTTATTTTGCTTCGCGATTATGACATTTGAGCTGTAGGAAAACAGTACAGAGTACGTTAATCCAAAACTGTATTAAAAATTGTAACGTGAAAATCATTAATAAACAGCAAGAAGCAACTTAAACAACATGTGTTTTTTAATAAACTTTAGAAACAAATCAAAAGTATAAAAAATATAAATCAGAACGCGGGCCCCCCCCCCCACCTTGATTAAAAAATTGTCTACCATGAGCTTGAAGTATAAGGCGAAATTGATCAGAACGTAACAGACAGACGCGCACAAAGAAAAAATAACCAAAAGGAGAAAAAAAAAACCATTTGCCTAAACTTGCTTAAATGGTTTAATAATTCATTCAAACTAAAGCAATAAAAGTAATTCTTCATATTCCCGTACCTACCCTCATTCATGGCAGGAAGCCAAATAAAGCCATAGCTCTAATTTTTTCCGCCAGATGGCGCACACTTGGATTGAACGGGATTTCCGTATTCCGATTCCTTCTGAAAAACTTCTCTGACCCCAACAACTAAAAAATTAATTACAAATCGACTTAAATTGGTATTTTAACCGTTCTTGTTTTAAATGAAGGAGAACCGTTTTATTTATTAGCTCGAAAATTTTCAAAAAGATAAGGAAAATAGAACGTGAGATGGAGTCATTTGATTTTGAAATCTTAAAATTTCATTCGAAAACTGACTATTATTTAAAAATTTCTCAAAATTCAGAAAATTACGTTAGACTTTCAAAACAAACGTCATTAAAACGATAATTGTTTGCTCTATTTGATGGTGCATCGATTGTTTTTTTCCGATCATTATTTCTCGTGGATCGGCCAAAAATGTGCTAAAAAGCACCCAAACCAACACAAAACATTAAATAAAAAATTTTCTAGATGAAATTTTAAAATTCAGGCTTCGAGGTGCATTGAGTCACCGTTAAGACTACTTGTGTGCCAAATTTCAAGTTCGTAAGTGCGATAGAATCGTCTGGACATCGCACGCAGGCACGCACACAAACATTGCCTTTTATAAGTATATATATATATATATATATATATATATCCTATATTATAACTTCAATTCTATTAAATAATTGGGCCCTAAAATAGATAAATTGTTTTGTTACGATATAAATGGGGTGTGAAATCATTTTTAAGGGAAAGCGCCATGCGGTTATGGTCAGAAAAAATTGTTTAGATTTAAGTATCATCAACTGATTTATCTGAAGAAAAGACAAAAAGCTCTTTCGCTATTTTTAAGTAAGAAGGAAAATATTTTATTATATCTTCAGGCATAAAGTTTACTATAATAAAGTTAAGTATAAAGTTTACTATATAAAGTTACTTTACTATATTATTTTTATTAAAATAATTTAAAATAAGATTAGGGGAATTTTGTTGGATTTGTCCAAAAGTTGACTAGTTTGGATAACAAAATATAATAATTGTGTTCATGCATTGTCTTATACATATTAATAATAACCAATTTAGATAAAAATGCCATAACATTATGTTCACAAGGAAAATTATAAACACATCAATAATCCCCTGCAGAAACTTCAATTTTAAGCAAACTATAGCGCTCATTATTCAAAACTCCTCTCTCTGTTTTTGGTTTGACATTAGGGATAAAAATCAGTGTTTTAGGCCTTACGGCGTTACTGATTGCAAGAAAATGTCAGACTTTTTATATTTTAGCAATTCACAATAACTTCATCCCCTGAAGAAACGTTATTGTGCTTTAATTGCGTTTCTCATTTTACGTTTTATACTCTTTCATTTTACGATTTATACTCTCTCTCTCTCTCTCTCTCTATATATATATATATATATATAGTAATATCAACCATTATATAACATGTTATATCTAAACATTCATCAAAAATGCATTGTTTATTAATTAAACAAAATTTAAATTATGATCCTATAAATAAAAGTACTAAATACAAGCAAAGAGCACGCATATATATAAAAAGCGATGTTTGTGAGTGTGTGTGCGTGCGATGTATAGACGTAAAATATTGCACTTACATCCCTGAAATTTGGCACACAGGTAGCCCTGATGGTGACTCAATGCACCTCGAAGCCAAAATTTTAAAGTTAATTCTAGAAAACTTTTTATTTTATAATTTGTGGTATTTTGGATGATTTTTCGTGCTCATTTCTCCATTAAATTTTTTCTAATAATCGTAGCAAGAAAATAGATAAACCATAAGAAAGAACAAACAATTTCCTTTCTAATGAAATTTATTTTAAACATTTAAAAGTTTTTCCAAACGAAAAAGTGTCTCTACAATATTTTCTCTAATTTTAAAAATATTTTTGGGTATAATTTACAACAGTACATTTCATTGTTGCAACGCAATTCAAACCGTTTTCATTGTTTAAACAAATATTTAATTGCGTTTTTCTTTTTTTCGTTGTTGAAAGCTGAGTTAATATCTTAATACATTTTGCTTTCATATTTTCTTTCACAAAACTTTTGTGGAATCTGTAAATCAAGCTCTCTGAAATATTACGTAATTAATCCATACATATAAAAGACAATGTTTGTTTGTGTGTGTGCGATGTTTAGACTAAAAATATTCCCCTTATAGAAAACAGGCAGCCGTAATGATGACTGATTGCACCTCAAAGCCCGAATTTTAAAATTTAACCTAGAAAATTTTTTATTCAATGTTTTGTGTCGTTCTGGGTGATTTCTCGCACTTTTTTGGCAGATCCATGAGAAATAATGATCATAGAAAAACGATCGATATACCATTAGATAGAGCAAACGATTATCATTTTAATGACGTGTGTTTTGACCGTCTAACGTAATTTATTGAATTAAAATATGGTCATCTGGACGGCAAGAACTATTTGTTGGGCAAAACTCACAGGATCGTCATGATTTGTTAGCTTTCATCAAAAGCAAAAAACACTCATGAATCACAAAGGCAGAGAGTTTTGGAGAAGTCAAGTGTCGATAGAGTGGCATAAATGAGGACTTCCTCATTCCCACGTTCTCATTTGTCTCGAAGGCTCGTTTCACGTTCGCAGAGTGCAAAACGTGCAGAAATCCGTAATCCGCGAGAAGATCTTCTCTTGCATTGAAACAAGGCGGATGGAGCACGGCCCATGTGGAAGAAAAAATCCACGTATGAAGGATGGAATTTGCACAAAGAGACACCCACGCCATTTTTTGAAAGAAACACAAACAGAATAGGTCGGACATGCTCTATATCGTCGTAGGTCTTCACAAGATGGGGGATTTACATCAGACATCAGTTTTCAAGTATTAGAAGAGTATGTGGACAATATTTGGATTAATAAGAGATTGTACTCTCTTTTTCTTTTTGTTCTTTCTTTTTTTCTGTTGTTTGTGTTGTGTCATTGTTAACTTGTGTGTTAACACAAATTTTCAATGCGCGTATCAACATAGAGTATTGAAATTTCGTGAAGTCTATCAATTACGTCTGTAAGTATATCCATAAAGGATCCGACACGGCTGTGTTTGAACTCACCAGTGGAGAGAATGGCCTAAATGAAATCCACCGGTATCAAATGGGGAAATACATCAGGAGCAACGAAGCAGTGTGGAGAATACTGAACTTCCCGATTGACGAGCGACAGTCCACAGTGATTCATCTAAGCGTCCACCTTGAAAATGTTCGAAGAGTCTTCTTCACGACAGATGCTTAACGTGCCCTAACACCTGAGGGAACAACACGCACATCTTTCTGCATATCTTAAAAGATTCAACATCAGAAGCAGCGATTCCTGTGGCTGCGGAAACCCTTTACACTATGCTACAAGTTGCCTGTTTACGACATCATAACCACCTAACAAAACTGTCAGCTGACCTAGAACCACTTTGGTGGAAAGGAGTTATGCACAGCAACAATTCTAGGGCGAAAATCAGAAAACTCATCCACTTCATCGCGGAAAACGAAACACTCTTATTTCCAAAAGATGGTGACAACAACCAGCCACAGACCCAACTAACCCTATGTACTCATATTCTCTCTTCTTCCATACATGAGGCACGACCCTCACACATTCAACAACACAGCGACCTGAAAGACTGAACTTAAAAAAATATTATGTTCTCTTGTTCTAAATGTCCTGTTTTTTGTATCTTTATATAGAAGTTGGTTTTTTTTTTTTTTTGCTCTGGCTTTTTCAATAAAGTTTCACGCATACCCAACCAACCGACAGGGAGCCGTCCTGGTTCCGAGTTGAGGGGTATGCTGTGGTGTTATGCAGACTCTGCATCCAAGATAAATTTACACGCACAATGAAGTACCACACTTGGAACAATAGAAAAAAGACGAAAACAACGACTGACGGAACAAGCGTAAGTAAGATCCAGCGATGCTCTTGGGCGTGTCCATCCAATCCATAGACGAAAATCAAAGAAATTATGTGTGTTTTTATATTTTCAGGTCCATTTGAAATCATTCAAAGTTTCATTCGGTATTTTTTCTTTAACATTTAAATTATTTTTTTTTTCAAAAATAATGGTTTATTTTGTAATGTAACTTCAAATTTAAATTATTTCGTTGGATGGCTTTAATTCAAAATATCAAATGTCGCCAATTAACTATTTTAAAAAAGATTCAAAGAATTTATTGTGTCAGCGTAACTGAATTATTATTCCATTTTAGCGGGCAAACTAACTGGTTGCACCGAGATACTAAATTTTTTTTTATTCAGTTAAAATTCTAATAGCATCGTTTGAACAAATTTTATAATTTCATTGTTTCTTTTTTTTAAATTTTTCTTCACTTACTGTCATTGCTGAGAAAAAAATAAGTGGGCGAATCAATATATATATATATATATATATAGAGAGAGAGAGAGAGAGAGAGTATAAAACGTAAAATTAAAAACGCAATTAAAGCACAATAACGTTTCTTCAGGGGAAGAAGTTATTGTGAATTGCTAAAACATAAAAAGTTTGACATTTTCTTGCAATCAGTTACGCCATAAGGCCTAAAATACTGATTTTAATCCCTAATGTCAAACCAAAAACAGAGAGAGGAGTTTTGAATAATTAAAACAAAAGTACGAAGTGAAATAACATTAGAGAAAAGTAAGAATAAATGTTACACGTACCACAAGGGACGGATGTTGACGTGGCAGTGTGATATGAAAGTTTGTTATTTTATTTTATTGTTTTTCTATTATGTTTACTTGTTATATATGAACATACGAAACAAAGTAAACAAGACATATCAAAATGCAATTCGAAAACTAAAAATTTATTAATTAAACAAAATAACCAAATCTAAAATAAAATCTAAAATATTTAAAACACTATAGATTACTAAGAGCAAAAGGTAAGTTTAAGCATTTAAATGTTAACATATAAATGAACTCTGTTGCTATCAAAACAATTGAAAAAAAGGCAATCCAAGTATATGGAGTTTTCAACAATTAAATTAGTTTCTTGCCTGTGGACAAGCTTAGCCAGGTTAAATCAATTTTGCTGTACAAACCAATCCTGTTACTAAAGTTGTTAAAAATGACAGGCAGGGTAATTTACCCTAAAATGAAAGAATTTAGAATGAAGAATCATACATTAGCACTAGCAAAATATCGTTATATGGAAGTACCTAAAATAAATCAATGAAATACATCAATATATTGCACTGAAAACAATAAATACATCATTCAGTAAAATATCCATACTTATTCACTAAGAATTATAGAATCAGTGTTTTTACTTATCCTTTACTTGTAATCCAAATTTTAATATAAGCCGCCACTTAGCTTGACTTCACTGACTGCGAAAACTAGATTTCTGACTATAAATCATCTTAAATTAACCAAATAATTTAATTTAGTTTAATGCTAGCTGTTACCCTCGACTTCGTGCGCGAAGAATTTGAATTATTAATTTTTTTTTTAAATTCACGAAAGTAAATGTTTCGTTACATATTGAAACGGGAAATTAAAAGTTTTGACTGTTTTGACAATATATAATTGGACGACTAATAGGAGTGTATGCTGTTGTAGTTAGGTAATTTGTTTATCTATGCTAACACACTTTTGTATACTACGTTTTTTCTTTTACGTTTTTTGCACGGATGTAGAGGTTTTGTGGTCTGGACACACGTGAACACGCCACATATAAGTTGTCCATGGGAAAATATGGTTTTTCCAAATGTACGCCTGCCCCTTTGAGTGTCTGGCCCTGAACCTGGCAAATGCTAATTTTAAAGGGAATTGTTACATTTTGAACTTTTGGATGGTAAATTCTTCGGTGTTATCGGAATGCGTGAAATTAAAAATACTCTCTCGTTTTTAAAAACTCTCACGACGTTTGGACCTAGGTGTGCAATTTGTAACTGTGCGCAGTGTCGGTACATCGAGATTACGTTTCAATAGTACTGGCACACCGACTTTTAATCTCAGTTTGTCGGAAGAGTACCCTTGACAATTCTAAAGGAGTTGAAGAGCTTGTTATCTGTTATATGAAGAAGCTTATGTTAATTATTATTGCCCATTAGCATATCTACAGGTAGATATTCTATAATACCTCTCTCCATTTGTGACATATTTTTTTATTTATCTGACCTAAACTTTCATTAATCAGTGCCAAAATTACCAATTCAACAACCATTCTCTATTCCTCATATATTCTCCGTTACTGTAAATTACATCATTGTACTCAATGGTATCATCAGGCCCTTATAATCTGTGGAATATACCATCCATCATGCTATATGTCACCCACTTCTACCATTCAAAAGAATACATAAAACAAAATACTATATATTCGCATATTTTCCTTTAGTTATAATTAACATTAGTTTCTAAATTTTAATCTAAAAACTCTTGCAGCTATATCATATCTATCAATAGATTTCTGTCCCAACGTCAATTCATCGACAGCTTCTTGAATAAAATCTGATATGGAAAAGATACAAATATAAATAACTAAAATTAAATAGACTGCAAACTCGAAAAATGAAAATAAAGCGTCGAATTGAGTAATTTCAGTTATTATTCCATAAATAAATTGTTTATTTTCTCAGAAAGATCACATAATCAAGGTTTGCTTTATGATCAAGTGATGTTTAACATTAAAAATAAGTTATCCCACGCTTAGTTTTGCTGTGAAAGCATAACAAACAGACACACTTTCTCATTTAATATATTATTAAGGATTTATTATTTCTTAGGAAACGCAGGTAAAAATGACAGGTGATATGAACTGCGGTGATTTTTTAATCTAATTAAATAAGCTTTAGAATTCTTTAAGAACCAATGAAAACATTGCCAAACGATATTTAAAAAAAATAATGGCAAAGTAATTACACCGTTGCCTAGCAACTCATCAGTATCAACTCTATGTAGTATCATTAAATTTGATTTATTTTAAAATCGTCTGCGTGCCAACTTTTTATTAAATTTTGAAAAATTAATAAAATTGAAGGACAAATGTCACAGATATAAAATTGATATCATTAGAAAGATAAAATTTTGAACTTTAAGATGGTATAAAAATAATTTTTGGGGGATAATTTTCTCCGAACTTACAGCAGAAAAACGGTTTCGGTTACTTTTTAATTAACTGACTGTTTAATTAACTTTTGAGCTTTAAAAAGTTGACAGTAATCTTACCCTGGTCCTAATTAATAAGTGTGCAAAGTTTGGTTGAAATCAGTGACGTGGTTTAGGAGGAGATGTGGAACATAGATACAAACATACAAATATACAAACATACAAACCCACAATGACTTTTATTTATATTAAGATTAAAGAATTAGTATGATACCTATATTAAAAATCTCAAAACCTGTTAAATTATGTAATCAATTAATAATTTAAATTTTTATAAAATAAAGCATTTGAACATTTATGATCCAATCTTGTTTTTAAGGAGTTTTTCAATTTATAAATCCTGGCGCCATCTATATAGTAATTCAGAAACTAATAAATCAATAATCAATAACCAATTTGAGAGAAATTACACAATATAAGTAATATAAGAAAAAAACACATACCTATAAGCGAAGAATTATAAATATTCTATTAAATACTAAAATGAATGTTTTATTGACCTAAATATTTCTTATCTACATAAATTCTTAAAAAATTTGTTGGCGTTCCATATACCAATGCAGAATTATAAAAAAATTTTATGTTCTTAACTCTATTATCATTGCCTGTTACCAAATTATTATTTCTAATTATATAATTTTTTACTAAATTCTTGAAGACTGAAATGCTAAGATTACTATCCCAAAAAGGAAATTTAATGTTTTGAAAATTAAATGCTTTTGATTCAAGCATGTAAGCTGACAACAACAGTGCGCCGCTCGGGTGTAACCTCTTTAATCCTGGTCAGGGAGCCACGCGTAAAATGATCCCTTTAACTATGAAATGATAAAACCTATATTCGATGATTAAAGAAGATGGCGTCGACTAAAGTCTTTTCCTTGAACCAGATGCTCTACACTTCATATTTAATAATAATGTGCGTGGTGGGCCGAAAAAAGTCAAATTTGTTTTTTCAAGTCGTAATACCGCGGAAAAGTTGCTAATTGGGAAGACTAAAAAGGGGTAAAAAAGAAATAAAATCAGTTTATATCATCCGGTCGCGCATGTGCGCTAAAGTTTGCCGAAATTTGGAAAAATTCACATTTTTACGATAATTTTTAACAATTTTTAAATTGACCTCTTCCCGAATGTAATAGCTCAAATTCTTATGCATTAGAACCACAGAAAATAGTGTTTAAATATTATTTAAATCCATCAACATCTTCCGGTCGCGCATTGCCTGCAAATTTAATGAAATTTTGAAAAAAATTTACAAATAAAGGTAGATTACAGTTCAAGGGGAAAAAATACTACCAACTTACCTGTTTTTTTGTTTGTTTTCTTTATTGAATACAAGTTTAAATGTTTAAAAGCAAATTATTTTAGACCATTAGTAAAATTTATAAACAGATTTTTTTTAAATTGTTTTTGTGTGAAGAGTTGCAAGTCCAAGAAAATGACGTTGAACATCTCCGTTTCCACTCATTCTTAGCTGAAGGTACTTTGAAATCTGTTTAAAAACCTAGACGATAAATCAAAGGGTCCGAAATCTCGGAGAGGGTCAATCGGTGAAAGGCCAAGCGGAAAACGTCCGGTGATTGGCTTCAAGAGTATTGACTGTCAGATCCCCACAATAGACAGAAGTGTACTAAGTAAGCGTGAGCGATATCTACTCGATATTTCCATGGCAATGAAGTCAGGAGAAGGTAAAAAGAGAATTTGGCTGTACAAGATCCTGGTCCCTTGTCACACTCGAGGTGGTTGACAACAGCAAATAGAACTCTCATTGTACCTAAGTGAAGAAAGTACTTCTTCTAGTCTGGACTTCAAGAAATAGTTGTATTTATTTTGAAGTCTTACATGCCAATATGGTTTAGTATTAAAACAAGTAAACACTTTACAGAGGGACCAAAACTTGTGAACCAATAAATACAATCTTCAAGGTACCTGCCTGAAGATCTACGTAATCTTGTCGACCCTGTGATCAAACGAAATGGCTTTTTCGCACATCCAGAACATTTAATGTTAGCCACGACACAAGATAATACAAAACTCATAAGAGAGCTCGGACTTCGACGAATTCTAAAGGCGAGACAGTTAGATCAAAAGAGAACAACTATCAGAACATTCATGCCGCCAAAACTCAATTTCACGGCTCAAGACTGCTCGGAAATAATTAACTGGACGGACTGTGATTTATCTTCTCCCCCATTATTAAAAGATAGCAGTGACGATGAGATTCACATATTCAAAGTGACTCAGCACCTAATTAGGATATAAAATTCAAGACATGCACAGCTCACAAAAGCTGTCGAACGATGTGTGAAACTCGTGACAGAAGCCTCAGGAAAAGTTTGCGGAACTGAGCCTAGGGATGGTCTTATCAGAACGACTCTGTTGCGAAGGTCATCCATGCCTAACTTCGCCCATAAATCAGATTTCAGAGTACCTTCAGCTAAGAATGAGTGAAAACGGAGATGTTCAACGTCATTTTCTTGGACTTGCAACTCTTCACACAAAAACAATAAAAAAAATCTGTTTATAAATTTTACTAATGGTCTAAAATAATTTGTTTTTAAACAGTTAAACTTGTATTCAATAAAGAAAACAAACAAAAAAAACCCAGGTAAGTTGGTAGTATTTTTTTCCCTTGAACTGTAATCTATCTTTATTTGTAAATTTTTTTCAAAATTTCATTAAATTTGCAGGCAATGCGCGACCGGAAGATGTTGATGGATTTAAATAATATTTAAACACTATTTTCTGTGGTTCTAATGCATAAGAATTTGAGCTATTACATTCGGGAAGAGGCCAATTTAAAAATGTTAAAAGAAATCGTAAAAATGTGAATTTTCCCAAATTTCGGCAAACTTGAGAGTACATGCGCGACCGGAAAATATAAACCGATTTTATTTCTTTTTTTACCCCTTTTTAGTCTCCCCAATTAGCAACTTTTCCGCCGTATTACGACTTGAGAAGAAAAATTTCAATTTTTTCGGCCCACTCTAGCGTGCATGCATGCGTGTGTTTTGATTTCGTCTTTAAAATTTTATTTTATGACATTCTGGGATTTTTTTTATTTTGTTGAAGTCATTATGCCGCGCCAGCGCCGTGGGTGTATTGCAATTCTCTGAAGTCTATCAAGCACGTCTGTAAGTATGTCGAAAAAGGATCCGACACGGGTGTGTTTGAACTCAGCAGTGGAGAAAATTACCTAAATGGAACCCACCGGTATCAAACAGGGAGATGCGTTATGCCACGGGCAACGCCGTACGCGTCCTGCTATAATACAATCTGGACGTCCAGTGGTCGAATCTAGGCAACCAGTTTCCTTGATTGGACCGATGGCACATTTTTTAACCCCTTAACAGTTTTCTTTTCTTTACTAAGATGCCCATGCTTCTTTGGAAAGGGACTGCCGTTTTCATTTATTTAAGAAGGCATAAAATACTTGAGATGTTTATGGATTCTACGTCATTTTTGTGTCAAATGGTAAAACTAACATTAAATTTTAGTTTATAAGCCTAAAAATACGATAATTCGATGCACGTACGACGTAATGGCATGGCGGATAAGGGGTTAAAACGTTTCCTAATTTATAATGCATTTCCTAAGAAGTTAAATAAATTGTACTGAAGATGAATAATCTGCAAATATATATATATATATACCTACTTCTTGTATTTTGTTAAAATTACTTCTTCAGCACTATACTTAAAACTAATGTGGTTCGAACTCGGCCACTTGCCTCTATTCCTAGTTCATATTTAAACTAGTTGAACTTATGAAGAGTTGATATTTTATACCCAACCCATTCCTTTCAAAATGAATTATTATTATTGAAAAAAATTGCAGAGAAGGATATTCATACTTATAATACGTGAACAGTTCCTCTTCATTGTTGTAGGTATCATTAAATAAATAACCCTCTATGATCTCTCTGGTCTTGGAGTCTTGCACAGGAACCTGAAAACGTAATGACATTAAAGTTGTAATGGCACTCTGTACTACAGATATTTATGGAAAAAACAGTGTTCACATTTTGTCAGTTATTTCAGTTATCATACACAGGAATGACGAAGAAATCAACTTGAAAGCATCCTGTGCTTGCAACCAGTGAAATCTAGACGTTAATTTTAGCGGGCCAGAGTGTTTATCTTTGGAAAGTAAATTTATGCCTTCTGGACATTATCAGATCATTGTAACTAATTGAAAAGCTAAGGAAAGGAAATAAATACAACCAGCCTGGTAATTCATTATCTGTACGATTTGACGTATTGTTTCCAATCTTTGGCAGATTTAGTTTAGTTTCGTTATATTTGTTAGACGTTTTGTAAAAATTTAGCCGAGGTTAGTAGTGTCCCTAGGTATTTTTCGAATTACATACAATGATCTCAAATGATTAGAACCCGATCGGTGCGAGTTTAATCATCTGCGGTTGGCCATACTTTGAATGCAAATAAAACGGGCTTTTGATACGCAACTGCAGTGACGGTTTGTGGACATGATTTTGTCAGTTGGAGATGAAAACGGGAGAATGATATATGTGCACGAGATCGGGTTATGAGTTCTGGCAATATTTTTCGTATTAGAGAAGTATCTTTTAAACTTATTTTATTGTTTTGGTTACTCCAGTGAAGAGTATTATGATTTGGATTAATAATAAACCATTTGTAAGAAAACCTGATCTCGTAACTGCGCCACCTCTACGAAATGTTCACGGTCAATTCCGCTAAAAGGTTGAAACACGCTCTCGTCGACAACAGCGTTGACGCTCCGTTTTGAAGCAGCTCGAGGTTCCCGAATTACCCAAAAATGGAAACGCAAGAAGAAATTCCTTATAAGGTGACAGGGAAACAAAATTCAAAAAATGCAGGTGGGAAACTATTTACCAATTTGAAAAGATTAAAATCATTCATAATTTTCATCAATTTTTCCTTAAAAGAAAATATATAGTCACCTTTATTTATTTTTTAATGCCTTCTTCGCAAAGATTTGATATATTTTTCGGGCAGATCCTCCAGTGTCATTCATCTCAAGTTTTCGCTTCATTTCCTCACCAAATTCAGTTTGAATTTACATTGAACTATACCCGGTGTTGCTCGGGATAAAAAAAAATCCCTTTTCGGCAAGCTTGAAGGCAAAGGTAGATTCCTTTACGTTAATGTTACAAAAGTCATGAAATATTACATATTGATCAATACAGACATAGCCAATGACTTTATTATTTCTACACATCGCAATATTTACGCTGTGATTCTGTTTTCATGACATTTAATTTTTCGCTATATCAAGGTTTTATCATTCCATTTTTCATTCCAAAAAGTTATGATAGATTTATCGGTCAGTACATTGGTCAATTTTTTTATATCTCAACACATAATCATTCAACAGGTAGGAGTCATAAAGAAATAAACATCTCAGCAGTGCAAATATCTCCTAGATAACATTAAGCCAGCCTATCTGAAACAGTGACAAGAAATTGACTCTTGACACGAATGAAGAAAGACTCTAGATTTTAAAATTAATTTATTTAATCTAGGTTACAATATAATTGTGCGAACATTACTTTGTTATATGGTAAAAACACATGATATGGAAACACTTAAATACTACTAAAATGGGCTCATTTAGAGAACTCCCTGGTTACAGAGATAATAGTCACTAAATTCTTAACATATAAGAGAATAAAATTATTAAACATTGTGTGTGGCAAATTTAATACGTGTTTTTAAAGCATAGGATATGAATGCAGCCAATTTGAACAGTAAATTTAAATCTCCATCGACGGTTAAACTCTTATTTAAATATCTATTGTTTTTGGCTACTTTATATTGATTTTATTAAAGAAATCATGGTCCCGCCATGTTTAGTTAAATATCAAATTAAAGTATTCTGTCAAAAAACCTATTATCAAATTAACTATTAAAATTATTTGATTAATTAAAATTAACTATTTACTTAAATAAAGTTAAAAATTAATTGTTACAAAACTTCACTAAAACCTTTTTCATGACTCATACTATATGCCAGTAATCTTTATCTTATAATTATCTAGTAATTATATTAATTTAAATAAAAGCCACTGTGGCTATGTATGTATGTTCCACATCTCCTAAACCACTGGACTGATTTCAATCAAACTTTTTATTTAAGAAAAGAGAAAGGTCACCTTCAACTTTTCAAGACCTAAAAGATTCTTAAAATTTCACTTAATTAAAAATTAAGCAAGGCATTTCTCCGCGATGTCTTTCATTTCCATAAAAAAATTTGTTTCTCTCATTTTAATATTTTTTTCAAAATTAATTTTAAATTGAATTCGTAACAATATTCTTGTTGATCAAAACTAATACGAAGAACTGTTTCCAGAAGGAAGAATGCTAAAAGAAAATTTTAAAAGTAGACGATTTAACAATTTATATCGGGACCAGCTATTGATTTATTTTCACGCTTTAAATTAATGAATAATTAAATAGTTAATTTAATTGTTTCAAAATATTCATTAAAACCTTTCATTGACTTTAGTAATCGTTAACAAAATTTGAAGTACCTTTATAACAAATAATAACGTATGAAGAAAACGGATGTTTTTAAAAATCGTCTGGTTCAATTGATATTCTCATTTTAATTGAAAGCGTTTTAAATCAGAAAAGGAATTTGTGTATTATAATATTTATAATACACAATAGTAATTTTTACATTGAAAATATTAAACATGAGAACATTTTAATCCGGAGCAAAGCCAGGTATATCAATTAACAGTTATACTTAACAAAATTTAACAAAGACATTAACTATAAATTAATTAGTCATAAATTAATTATATATTATACCGTATAAAAAGTGAAAGTGAATGCGGTTGATGGGAACTCATAACTTCTAAGTAATTCTTGCTGTCAAAAAACTTTCAGTATAAAAGTAGTTTGTTATGATAAGGTGATAATTCCCCTAATTGAAATTTTCTTTTTATCTTCAATCTTAACGAAGCTATGGGGAAATGATAAATTGGGGGGGGGGAGGGTATTGAATATCGCTTTTCAGCTCATAACTTATAAGCAACTCTAGCAGACAAAAAACTTTTAATATAAAAGTTGTTCGTTATCATAAGGTGATAATTCGCTTAATTGAAAATTTTTCTCTATCTTTAGTCGTAACAGAGCTATGGGGAAATGATAAGTTGAGGAGGGGATTGAAAATGGCTTTTTAGCTCATAACTTCTAAGAAATTGTGGCTATCAAAAAAGTTTCAATGCAAAAGTTGTTTGTTATGATAAGGCAATAATTCGCCTGATTTGAATTTTCTTTCTATCTTGAATCGTAAGAGAATTTTGGGAATATGAAATTTTCAGTCCCCCACCATTTCCACCCCCTTTGAGCTGGTTAGTCCATCTGTAAACTCGGCCGAGATTTTCACCGTCCTTACAACATATCCGTCGCCAGTTAAAATCTAATCAAAATTACTCTAGTTATCGTGTTTACAAAATAACACGGGCCGAAGCGTTATGTATATACTTCTCTACTAATAATAATAAGGAAAAGAACATTTTGCCCTCTATTCTCATAAGTATTGGAGCTACAAGAATGAAAGAGGGTGGAAGAAACTGCAAATGACGAGAGCTTTCCAACAAGGGGTAACATGCTTAGGTTAAAACGTACTTTAAGTTAGGGGGAGAGGAGCGGAAGGGTGGGAAAATCACTTTTCAGCTCATAACTTCTAAGCAATTGTAGCTATCGAAAAAGTTTAAATTCCAAAATTGTTCGTTATGATAAGGCAATAATTCGCCTAATTTGAATTTTCTTTCTATTTTCATTTGTAAAGGAATTATGGGAAAATTAAAATTTCCACCCCCTTTGAGCTGGATAGCCCATCTACGAACTCGACCGAGATTTTTACTATCCTTACAACATATCCCAAGCTGGTTGAATTTACATCAAAATTACTCCAGTTATCGTGTTCACAAGATAACATGGGAAAAAGCGTTATATATATATATATATATATATATATATAAACGTTTTAACGAAGGGTGGTTTTGGGTTCTAGGGGTCATGATCGGTGAAGATCTGCAGAAATTTTCTTAAAGTCGTGTTATGAGAACCATTGCAATAGGTAGAGTTCCTATAAGGAATCTACCTAATATTTTCAAGTCCAAGTACTTATAACACATTCAATTTAATAAAAGAGATTTTCGTGGAAGCGTCTTTCGCTGATTTTCGTTAATCCACTGACCCTTTGGAAAAGCAGCGAAACACCCCCTTCTTCTTTTTCTCTTCTTTGTTTGAACCACCTGGCAAGAATCTCGTAGTCCTTCGTACTCCATTTTCGCCTCCCCGTCATTGCTACGGCAACAACAGAAACTTTTCCATATCTTGGATTTTATTGCCATTACCCGGACTACAGTTATCTTCTCTTTAGTGTTTCTGTCACTGACCGTGAAAAACCGCACAGTGTTCTTCCTATTCCTCCTTAGGCCCTCTCCCACCGGTAGGATGTGGGCTCAACAATCTTGAAGGATTTTAAAAACTCATTATGATCATTATAAAATTTTTAAAATTAAATGAAACACCGCTGAAAGAGAGTAATCAACGTCATTGCGTTGTGGTGCAAACATATTGAAAGAGGTATTTGCTACGAAATGAAAGCTAAATAAAATTTGTTCCTTTCTGTTAACATTCAAAGAAAACAATATTATTATCATAACTTTCACAATGGTAAAAATACCGGAATGAAGGCTTCGATGAAAAGATAAATTGGTTTGAATTTAATTACATTAACAGAAAGCATTGTGGCAATTTGTGTAGGAAATAAATTTGAAATGTTTATTAAATTAAGGAAAAGAACGCATGGCATTAAGTTGGAAACATTAGGAAGATAATTTTCTGCTCTTTAAGGTGGTATGTAAATAATCTATTTTTCTGAAATTATTGGCGAAAAACTGAGATAAAACGCCGAAAATTGGCTTAATTTTCGTTATTTAATTAAATATCTTAGGCAGTAATTTTTTGAAAGTTTGAAAAAATAGAATTAATCTAGGAACGGACTTCAGAATGGCATGTGCAAATTTCATGTCGAGACTATTCACCATTTATGAGGAGTTCTTGCGACAGATAGACCGTTAAAACATCTTTTTTCTCCCTCCGTTATTCCTCTTCCTACGGAAGGAACCGGACTAAGTAGCCTTGAAGGCTTAGCACACACTCATTAGCATCAGTCAAAAATTGGTGAAAATTAAACAAAACACCGAGAGAATAATTCACTAACGTCATTGGAAAACTGTGTAACCGTATTAAAAGCTGTAAATCCTACGACAACAAGAAACTGAAAGTGAAAAGTCTACTCTGTTTTATATGCTCAAAGAAAACATTATTTTCTTATATTAACTTTAACACTGGCAAAAGCCCGAGCGCGAAACAGTAAATTGGCTTGAATTTATTTCTATAAGAATGAAAAGTATTGTTACAAATTGCGTTAAATATATATTTTTAAACCTTAATAACAATAATAGAAAACACTTTATCGCAATGAAATTAATATCATTAAAAAGACAATTTTCTGCTCTTTAAAATGGCATAAAAATAATTATCTAATAAATATTTCAGAAGTTATTGATAAAAAACGTCTAAGCATTAGGCTTAACAGCGGCTAATTTTCGTTATTTAATTAAATATCTTAAGAACTAATTAACTCTGAAAGTTGAAAATAGCACCATTGACCTAGAAATGTGCTCTAGAATGTTGTGTACAAATTTCATGTCGCTACGGTACATCGTTTAGGAGGAGTTCTTCTGAGCAACAGACAGACAGACCGACAGATACATGCATTTTCTGCTTTATATTATAGATGATGCTTTCCAATCTTATAATTTAAAAATGACCGGATGAATCCGCAACGGCTCTCCTCTTAATAATATACTAGCTGTTTGGCCCGGTGTTGCACGGGCTATCTCAAATAATGCGTCTCTGGCGGAGAGGGGAAATGAGGTCATGTGACACTTGCCCAACATTCTCTCCTAAATAAATAAATAAAGAGAAAAGAACGGGTCAAACATTCCATCCGCGAAAACGCGTCGAAGTCGATTTATTTTTTAAATAATCTCAGAAAATGCAAAAAATGTTATTTTGTAAATATATATATAGAGAGAGAGTATAAATAGTAAATTGAAAGAGTATAGAATGTGAAATGAAAAACGCAATAAAAGCACAATAACGTTTCTTCAGGGGATTAAGTTATTGTGAATTGCTAAATGTTTGTTTGTGAAAAATGAATGTTTGTTGTTTTATTTTATTGTTTTCTATTATGTTTTGCCTCTTTCATATATATATATATATAAAAGATCAGGCTTTAAAAAGGTGAAAGGCAGTCCATTTTGATCATAGAAGAGACCATTTTTGCTTAAATCTTCTTTTATTCAGGCATTACATTATTCCTTCATAGGTAAAGCACTTAATTTTTACGTAGCTCCATGACCAGTATTCAGAAGTTTACGCCCGAGCGGCGCGTTGTTGTTGAAAGCTTACATGCTGACGTGAAAAAAAAGGGCAGAAATGAATGCGCAGAACGCTTAAGTACCCAGAAGAGGGAATTTCCCCTTTAGAACTCGTGACTTGAAAGGAAAGTTGTAGTGCGTTAATTATGATATAAGTAGAAGTATTTAAAATGAGGTGTCGTTAAGATTATTTAGGAAAGTTAAAAAATTAAAATGTCACATATATATATATATATATATATATATATAGAGAGAGAGAGAGAGTATAAAACGTAAAATTAAAAACGCAATTAAAGCTAAAACATATATATATATATATATATATATATATATATATAATACCGTGTGTTGGCGATATGAATGTCACACACGTATACACGTGCAATTAAATATTTGTTTAAACAATGAAAACGATTTGAGTTGCGCTGCAACAATGAAAAGTATTGTCGTAAATTAATTTTGAATTAATTTATTTTTTACTTATTGTAATTTCGGAATTTAAATGGTCAAAATGGATTCTTTGGATTATTTCCCATCTTTTGGTACTTTCGGCGCACCTCTCTGTTCAGCGGTTCGTTTGAAGATAGCCTCACATACATGCATACATACACATCGAATTTTAATAGTGTAGACGAGCTGCGTGGCCCGGCGATGCACGGGCTATCTCGAATCATGCGTCATTCCCTGCCGGAGAGAAGAAGCGAGGTGACATGAAACTTGTCCAACATTCTCTCCTAAATAAATAAGGAGAAAAGACCGGTTCAAACATTCTGTCTGCAAAACCGCGTCAAAATCGACTTATTTAGAAAAAAACCGCAAAAAATACAAAAATCGTTATTTAGTAAAAAAAAAATTATACCGTGTCTTGGCGAAATGATTGGTCTATCCGATTCCGGATTTATTTTTTTGTATAATCTAAGTACGGAGGGAAGGAAATAACGTGGCGTTGCTCGGGATCCATTTTATTTAATATGCCCGCTTCCATGTTATTTTTCTACAAATATATTGTCTTTTTTCTAGAAATATTTCCTTTGAACCCTACATTTTTGAATTAAAACTTTCAAATCAAGCCTCTTTATTACCTTAAAACAGTATGGTTTGGAGGAAAACAAGAGAGGTTTGGGTAAATGAAATTTTATTTTAAACTTTTAAACAATAAACCCTATAATATTTAATACAATTTTAAAATGAACAATTATACTTCCAAGTTTATAAATTAAAACATAATATTAAAACCGACTCTGACTCCATCGTTATTTTTAACCGACTCTGACTCCTCCAAAAAAGGTCCACTCCTCGACTTTCCACCCCTGATGTAATTAAACAAATGTAACTACCATTTATTCGAACTGAAGTATATACACATGAAGCAAGATGCACTGCCTACATGAAATCTCAAGGTAAAACCTCACTGAAAAACCCTATTTAATAAAAACCCTATTTGAGTGATTTGATTTTCCCTGTTTCTGCGCATCAATTACTAAAATTCGAGCACAACGCCATCCATATTGCATTGTTGAGGGATGAATATTTCATTGTTGCTGTTTTCAACAATGAAACAGAAACACGCAATTAAATATTTGTTTAAACAATAAAAACGCTTTGAACTGCGCTGCAACAATAAAAAGTATTGTTTTTAATTAATATCTTTTTTACTAATTGTAATTTCGGAATTTAAATGGTCAAAATGGATTCCTTGGATTATTAAACATCTTACTTTCCGCGCGTTTCTTCGTTCAGTGGTTCGTGAGAATATAGCCGGACATACATACATACAATCGAATTTTAATAGTGTAGATGAAAATTGTAACACATTGTTCTATACTTAAAAGTGAATGATTTGACTTATGAATTGTCTTAGATTGTAGTTTAACGAAAGCGTGGATTATTGTTGTATCGTTCAATCACATCTGGAGATATAACGAAAAAATAATAACCTTTAATAAGGGGCCAATCATTGCTAATCAACCATTTTTTCGAAATGTCTCATTCTTATACTTATTTGATATAATAAATTACGGATTAATCTGAAGCTGTAATTGAAATGGGGTGTTCCCATTTGAAATAGTATACAGTGTGCGAAAATTATTATAAAAATAATTCCTTACCCCTGAATGTTGCCACTCACGTTTAAGGATAATATTATATAACTTTTAAGTTATTCTGTTTATCTACAAATACCACTTCGTCTGAAAATAGTTAACACTTTAATCTGCGTGCTAGTTATTGTAGCTACAACTAACAATAAGATCTTTTTTAAATAAATGTTTCAAAGAAAAAAAGCCAGGCGATAATATTGGCATTAAACTAGTATATATGTATTTTAATATTGATATAATTTAACACATATATTTTATACTTAAAAAATTTAATATGTTTCTTGATACTGAAATTATTTAATAGATATTTTTTAAATTTTCGTAGGGCATAATTAATTCATTTGATTTTTGTTTACGGTGTTTTCCTCGCAAATATCAATAATACGAAGTCAAAGCAAAAGTGGAAAACACTCAAAATACAGTTTTTTAATTTTGGGTATTTATAGATCACTTTTATTGTTGCCTGTCGGCCTAGTAACACATTGGTACAACTATTTCGGTTCACATGTTTTAAGTGATTTTTTTTATATTCGAGATAAACAAGAGAGTCTACTCCCTATTTTTGAAAGTATTCTTCATTCCAAACCAGTTCACAGTATTACATGCTTAAGTGGCAACGTAGGGCCGCAAAGAAGGGAAATAATTCACATTGAATCGGATTTTCAAAGGAATATTAAAATACTCAGAAAGTATTGTTCATAATTCATTAAAAGAAGCAAAAACAGATTAGCTTAGTTCATAAGTTTTAGTTCATTTAACATAAAATATGTGTCCACCCTGTTATATTTTATTCATGTGGCTCTCTCTTCAGGTCCAAAGTTTCGCCACCAAAACGCAACAGTAGTGATGACTTGACTTAAGCCCAATCCTGATGTTTTTGATTCAATAGAAATATTAAAACGAACGAGGTAGAATGTGACATTTTTATTTTTATTATCAATTGGGACTTGGCAGCAAAACTGAAAAATTTTTTATTGAGGCAACTTTTATGCCTTAGAGCTACTGCGAACTGCATTTATAAACCATTTAGACAGTGTTGCTGTAAATATGAATTTAACTCTTCGGTTTAAGCATCATTTGAAATTTGAATTCAAAATAATTATTACGGTTTTAAATATGCATTATAAGCATTTTCACCTTCTTTTGACTCAATTAAAGAACCACGCTTTTTAACATCAACTAATAAGAATATGTTGATAATAAGAATAGTTATAATTCTTAAAATTTAGCAAAATTAATTAATTAAATTTTGATTAAAATAAAGAACAATAACATATTTTGCATTAAATAGAAAGGCGCATATGCAGCCAAATCTAACGAAATACGAAAACAAATAAAAGAAATTTAAATTAAAAGAAAACAAATTAAAAGAAAACAATGATAAAATGAAAAATAATGAAAACAATAGACGTTTTTGCGTGCAAACGCAGCTGCAAAAAGTAATTGCTTCAACAGAAATTTTTTAAAAAAATACAACAAGAACTATAGAGAAACCAAAATTTACCAATACTTAGAACAATTTTGTTAAGAAATTATTCAGAATGAAAAGGAACTAAAATGGCTCACTCATCAGAAACCACACGCCATTTTTAGTTCAAAAATGAACAAGATTTTCTGTGGAAAGGAAAGACAAAAAGTCAAAATTTATTCCTTCCTGTGGTCTGAATCTTGTCCGGCCACCAAATAAAGAACATAAATCCAAAATTTTTAAATCCATAATCAAAAGAAAGAGATAAAAATTTACCTTCTTTCAGAAGCAAGCCAATCAGAAAAGTGACGCAATAGATACAAAACAATCAACGATCTAGAAGCTATCCAGTAGCTCCATCTATGAATAAAAATTTGAACTATTTCTCAGGAGAACAAAAACTAATTTTTAAAAAATCAAGTTTTAAGGAAACAAAAAGGGAATCCGTTATCCTTTAAGTTATTATTTAAATTACCTAGGGCTTTGACAAAAGAAGAGTGGTTATTACAGATGTGTTTAATCCTATTAATTTGAGAATAAATAGAGTTTTTAATAATTCTAAAATCAAGATTTGTCTGAAAGTTGCAAAGTGAAATAGCCTTAAAATTAAATTCCTTTCTTTTGTCATAAATTCCAACCAAAATATCTGAATTCCCGATTTCAATTTCTAGATCCAAAAAATTACATTTGTTTAATTCATTATTAGTTTTATTTAATTTGAGTTCTTTTGGATAGCAACTAAAAATGGAGTTAACATTGTTATGATTAAAGACTAAAAGGTCATCAATGAAACGAAAACCATAAACAATTTCATTTTTAATTAAATCCCTCTCAAATGAGTGGAGAAATAAATCGGCTAGTGCACTTGAAAAACAACAACCCATAGGAATACCAAGAACCTGCTTAAAGTAGTTAATTCCATTAAAGAGATAATTTTCACAAATATTAACCCTGCACATTTCTAACCATTTGTTTTTATCAATTAATTTAAATTTTTCTTTTAATTTAAATTTCTTTTATTTGATAATAAGAACTCATTTGTGTATAAACAAACAGAAATCACTGTTGCAAGCGCAGAAAGGCTCAACTAAAAATGAAACTGAGTCCCTACCGTTAAATTTGAGGTATCTTCACTGCAGAGAATTGGGTGATTCCTACAAAATTCTTCCATATTACTTGGCTTTTCGCACCGATCAGGTTCGTAAGAACAGAAATCCTTGAACGAAATACTGAAAAAGAATCAAAGTAAAATCAGTTTAAATCGAATGCCGGACTTTTGAAATTTTAAAGCTAACAGTGACAGAATTTATTTTCGAATTTTGATTCAACGGAATAATTTAAGAAATGAATATTCAAGTTTTATTTCAATTTAAAAAATATATAAACTCTAAACGAAATAAATTTTGAATCATATATTGTTTGCTAGACAGAACGTTTCTTGCACTCTCTACTATTTGTGCCGATTAGATTCAGAAGTAAATGGAATACCATCCGAACATTTCCCGAAGCACTTTCCCCAAGAAGTGCGAGATAGTTATCAGCTGACATTTATATATTATCTAATTGCTAATTGACATTTGTCCTTGATTTGAAGAATGTGGTCCAAATAAATATAAAGATCACTTTGTTTCAGTTTTGAGGATGAATCACTGAAAACGAGCGTTCTAAAATTTATTGTCTGTGAGCGCATTTTGCTTTCTCCCGTTTCAGTGCAAATAAATATGAATAAAACTCCTACAAAGTTATAATTTTGTTTTTATACAACATAATACTTCGTTCAATTTAATATATTGAGTGTCTAATGTTGGTTTGGAGAAGGTTTCTTAAGAGACGCTGTTAATGTAGCATTTTGTTTGCGAAGCAACACTGCATGTTTACGAAAAAGGAAATCTACACCCAACACTAAAAGACTTGTTCTCGAAAATAGTTTAGAAGTCCACAAAATGCAGTCAAGACTTACCCGAGAGGTTTATTGCTAACTAGCGGCCTTCGGCGGCCACCTGGACTATTAGACGTGTTTCTTTTCAATTTAATCTGATATGCATAACTTGATATTAATGGTTCCCTGAGCAAAGTCTTTCTGAACTTCAAGATGTGATCGAGGTTTAAGCCGTGTTTCTTACCTGTTCTGTTTGTGTACATAAACTGAATAATGGAATCAAATAACATAACGTCATTTTGGCATGCAAACGTAACTGTCCACGTCATCTAACATGTAATTACGCGCTGTCGAACGAAGTAACTTCACTTTCTTATTTCTTATATAAAATGCGTTTATTTTAATTTATTCAAATTTTTTTGCAGAACGTATTGACCAATCCCTTAGGATATTAAGTAATACATCCGATATGCTCACAGATTATAGCGGCTGTTCTTTAATTTTCTTCTTGACAACGTTCAAATCACTTAATAGATTCTTCGACATCCTAATATAGTACAAGTAAAATACTCAGTATCATTTTAATGTGGGAATCTATTGTGCATTTTAATTTAGAAATAAGTAAAAATTAAGTTGCCGCGTTCGAAAAAAAAAATGTTTAAGCATTTTTCTCCAATACATTTCCAAAATAAAACATTTTTGATTAGATATAAGCTGAAAGCTTATCAATGAAGTTAACTAAAAGTTTTATGAGCAAATCGTTATTATTCATCTAACGTGTACAAACTTCTAGAAGGATTAGGTTGTCGTAAGACATATCGGGGTCACAAAGAATGAAGGGTCGGAAACACCTCTTCAAAAGATGAACTGCTGAAAGACTGCTATTAAGGCTAATATAAGAAATACTGAGAAAAATTTATGTGACCCCAAGTCTAAGGATTTATCCGTTCAAGCAGTTACCAGACTATTTTGAAAACCATCGTGTGAAATCTTTCCGAAATGCATGCGAAATGAGTCGAACAGCGGCTGAAGAAACAGTTAGGTTTTTTTAAAAGAAAACTAAGCGATTCCTTCGATGAAATGAATGGCAAGCGCGATAGAGTTTAAAACTTCATATTTTTGCACTTTCTACAACCTCAAAGCATTTTTCTGAGTAATGGGCAGAATTGAGATTTATCCATTTATCGCCTGCACGCCATCGCACGAATATTGCATTTTTGATCCGGAATTGTTTGCAATTCTATTTTGAGTTAATGCTGTCTAAACTTTCCAGAAGCTCATACGCGATCAGTTGATTGGACTTTTATATGCAGAAGAACTCTCACGTGTTCCTGAAGCAGAGGGTGATTGCAGGGAGCTTGAACTCCTTAGCCATAGTAACTTCCGTAACGATGGTGGTGGGGTACTTGTAATAAATACTGAAGAACTCCGCCGACTGGATTATCAGGAAAGTCAGGCAGATAAGGAAAACAATACTCTTGAATGTTTTCCAAACAACCATTTTTTCTATAGCACGTCTTCTACTGGTTTTCTCAAGAGCGGATTCTTCGTTCGCAATGGAATCTCTCCTCGATTCAGTGACTGTTTCTTCAGTGTTTGATATTCTGATGCTTCCACCAGCCTAAAAAAATTATTCAAAGTAAGTACAGACACATATGTCTCTCATCGAACTTCGGCATTTAATTCAAAAACACTTTTGTTGAAATCTGGAATCAATGTTATGAAACAGTTTTATTATTTTTTAAGCCTGCACTTTTCATAACGCTTAGGCCCTTTAATAAGACAAAATTTTCAGTCGTCAAGAAAAATGAAAAGGAAAAGAGTCCAAATTTAAGGAAAATGATTAGTTCTTTGCAGATGGTTATTTATTTTTCAATACTGATAGCAGGATTTATTTTAATACTAGCTGCTTTGGCCCGGCGTTGCACGGGCTATCTCGAATAATGCGTCATTCTCTAGCAGAGAGAAGAAGTGAAGTCACTTTTCACATTCCCAACATTCTCTCCTAAATAAATAAGGAGAAAATAACGGTTCAAGCATTCCATCTGAGAAAACGCGTCGAAATCCAATTGTTTAAAAATAAATCTTTAAAAATACAAAAAATCGTTATTTTACAAAAAAAAATAATTGTCCTGGTGAAATGAATGGTATTTCAGATTCCGGAATTATTTTTTTGTCTAAATATAGTACGGAGGGAAGCAAATAACTCGGCGTTTCTCGGGATTCATATCTTTCATACGCCTGCCTCCAGTTTATTTTTCTATAATTAAAGTCTTTTTTTCTTAGAAATATCTCCTTTGAATCCTATATTGTTGAATTAGAACTTGCAAATTAAGTCTCTTTATTACTTTTAAACAGTATGGTTTGAATGAAAACACGAGAGGTTTGGAAAAAGAAATTTTATTTTAAACTTTGAAACAATAAACCGTATAATAATTAATACAACTTTAAAATGAACAATTATGCTTTCAAATTTTATAAATTAAAAACATGGTTTTAAAACCAACTCTAACTGCAGCATTATTTTTAACCGACTCTGGCTCCTCCAAAACAAAGCCGACTCCTCGACTCTCCATCCCGATGAGATGAAAGAAATGTAACTACCATTTATTCGAACTGAAGTATATACGCACGAAGCGAGATGCACTGCCTACACGAAATCTCAAAGTAAAACCTCACAGAGAACAACAGTTTCAGTATAAACCATATTTGAGCGATTTAATTTTCCCTGTTCCTTTGCATCAATTGCCAAAACCCGCACACGTCGCCGTCCACATTGCATTGTTGCAATGGGTTGCGCCATTCTCTGGCGGAGAGAAGTGAGGTCGCGTGGCACATGTCCAACATTCTCACCTAAATAAATAAGAAGAAAAGAGCGGTTCAAACATTCTGCCCGCGAAAACGCGTCGAAATCGACTATTTTAATAAATACAAAAAAAATTTTATTTTGTAAAAAAAATTATACCGTGTTCTGGCGAAATGAATGGTCTATCTCAGGGAATCCGAGCCATTATTCCGTCGCGTGCCCCTTAATTAAGTTTTATATTTTCGTGGGGGCCGGGGGGGGGGGGGTGGGCGCGCCGGCGCCGCCAACCATTCGTCTGAGCAAAGAAGTTTTTGTCAATAATGTTAAGGGCTTAGGTTAGATTAAGAGTCAAATGACTCGAATTAATAACATTTGTAACATTTTCTTTACTTAATTTTCTTTTTATTGCATTTTTGCAATAGTATTAGTTATAATAGTAGACCAATGCGAAAAGAAATGAAATTAGAATTGTAATAATTTCGCATTAACTTATAAGGATGGCTAAAAATTACACTCCTTATTAATCAACTATTCAAGTGGTATATTTATTAAATACCAAGCATTCACTTGGAGAAAGAAAATTCTCTAACTTCTTTTATCCCTTATGTTTTCTTGCTTCCGCCATTGACAACTTTTATTTCGCGTACCCCAAATGGTCTTTTGCGTAACCTCAGCGGCACGCGTACCACAGGTGGAGAACTTCAGGTCTATCTGATTCTGGAATTGTTTTTGTCTGACTTTTGTACGGAAGGAAGGAAATAACCCTAATAAATCGGGATCGATGCGTGGCCCGGCGTTGCACGGGCTATCTTAAATAATGCGTCATTCTCTGGCGAAGAGAAGTGATGTCGCGTGACACATATCCAACATTCTCACCTAAATAAATAAGAAGAAAAGAGCAGTTCAAACATTCCGTCCGTGAAAACGCGTTTAAATCGACTTATTTTTTTAAAAAAATCCTTATTTTGTAAAAAAAATTATACCGTTTCCTGGCGAAATGAATGGTATATCCGATTCCGGAATTATTTTTTAATTATTTTTTTGTCTAACTTTAGTTTCGGAGGGAAGGATGCAAGACGGCGTTGCTCGGGATTCATATTTTTTCATATGCCCGCTTCCAGTTTAGTTTTCTGCAAATAAAGTCTTTTTTCCCTGGGAATATCTCCTTTGAATTCTATATTGTTGAATTACAATTTTCTAATCAAGTCTTTTTATTACTTTAAAACAGTCTGGTTTAAGCTGATTTGGGCCCTCAGGATACGTGTATGTGAAAGAGAGAGAAAGGAAAGAATTTTTTCTCTAGAGAAATTCCTGCGTCTTTTGTAAAGCAGAAAAAGCAAGTAGTTTTATTTTCCTCACACAACCTCTTCTCTGCAAGGTCGACCTCTTCTGTGCAATGACCACTCATATCACCCTCGGCAAGACGGAAGAGATGACCCCTCTCAGCAGGAAGGCCGCGCTCCTTGGAAATTGTTAATGCGAATTATTTGTATGAATTTAATGTAATGTTAGTGCTTTTCACGGTAGTAAAACTGATGAACAAGCGAACAAGGAAAATAGTCTACTTCGGACCGTTGAAACTTACAGGGCGGATAATCTAATTTGACAAAATGGCATCGGTGAAAAAAGGGGACACTCGCCTTTTCCTTTGGGTGGGAGGTCTATGGGAGTGCTTCTTTGGTTATGTTAACAAGGTTGTAAAAATGGTAAAGGGCCCTTTCTTTCGTGACAAATAATTGGGGTGTGGGGTGTGGTATTCCTGTTTCCAGCCAGCAAAGAGAGAGAGTAGAACATGCATATCTTGAAAAAGGAGGAAAAAAGAGAGGCGAACTCAAATGTTCCCTATCTTTACATTCTTTTCTAGTATTAAAATACTGAAAGCCTTCGACTAATAGCTGTATAATTCATCTTATTAACTGTATGGATTAAATTATGACAGCCAACTTTAAATTCACCAACTTATTTAATTTTTGGTAAGCTGAAGCCATTAATTGTTACAAAAAAACCAAGAAATAAATTAGTTAAAAAATTTAAAAACAATGGACAGGGAATGTATTAATATTTGAACTAAATTTTGATGTAGTATGTTTCGCATCTGATGAAATTAATGACTTAGGATTTTTACATTTAGCAGATAAAAAAGGCTAACAATCTTGTCAATGAAGTTATTTTTTTATTTTGGTCAAGCATAATTCTAATTTAAATTACAATTATTACATTTTGTTAAGCTAATTATAGAGTGAAATTTAACCTAATTAAACACAAAATGAATAATATAATCTCCAGGAAAAACTTTCTTTTCGTAACAGGAAAGATGAGTTTTAAGATCATTGCCAAAAATTAAATTTATCATAATAATATTGTAAATATGTCTAAAAAATAAATTTATTTGAAGTAATGAGGAAAGAAAAAAGTTGTACTGAAAAACTGGTGAAATGGAATGCAATTTATTGCATTAAAGAAAGTTTTTATATCGTAAGATGAAAATAAAATTTTATATTATGCTTCTTCTTTATCAGAAGACAAATATAAGATTTATTGATTTGAAGCAATGAAAGTTGATTGACTTTCATTACAACATTTCAAAGTATGTATTGTTAAATATTATGCTTAAAAATATTTTTTTAAATTGCAAAATTAAGGAAAACATTGCACAGCAACTAAACTGGCATCATATTGAAAGTTAAAATTTTTGAAATTTAATAATGTGTAAAAATTATTTTTATGTGATAATATTTTTTGAGTTATAGTTGAAAAAATTCCCGATTCTTGCTTAATTCTTAATTAATAAAAATTTAAAACTTTCCGAGATGCATATTCCTACACTCTTATAGTATGTTTGAACCAAATTTGGTGGCTCTAGATTCAACGGACTGTAGAACATCAACAGACAACAATCTAAACATACATTCTCTTTTATTATTTGTTGACATTCGCATACAAAAGTATGATCAGAAGTAAAACACAGAAATAACACTATGGTACTTCGTGTTAGATTTTATTGCTTAAAAAAATAAAATGCAGCTATAACTTATAATTTTCTTGTTTTCAACTGCATTGTTTGAAATTGATTTAGTACAAAAGTTTAATTTTTTATATGTAAAGAAGAATCGTTCGTCTTTTATAAAAAATCTACAGTTTTGTCCAAACTTGATGAAATTTTTCACATGTGCTCTTCAAAACAAAAGGAAAATCAGTGTTTCAAAGTCCTGTAGTTAATTAAAATTTCAGTTATTAAAAATTGAGCAAGATTTTGTTGCTTTTCCTGTGATATCTTTCAGAACTCATTTCAGAAGAATGATTTTTTCATTATTTTAGAAATTCAAAAAATTATTTTTGTAATGATATAAATGTAATGACAAATTACGAACATATTATTACTACAAATCACTAAACCAATAATCATTAAAAGAATTTTCTTCCCTGACTCTTACGAAAAATACACTACTAAAGGACAACATTTCTCCTTCACGCTTTGTCGCTAAAACCGTATCAGAAAAATGTAACCTAAAGAATTTAAAATAAAAAATTCTTCATAATATTTTCGTTATTTTACTCTGGAAATTAATTTTAACCCTGTGGGTGAGAAATTTATTGGTATTAGACTTGGTGGCAACTTTTAATTCTTGGTGTGTATCTTTAAAAATAATATGCTATGCTGTTATCAATTCCTTGCTTTAATTTGAACTCATTTAATCCTGCTTCGTAGAGCGAACTATTAGAATTTAATTTTAGGGTTGGCTGGACCTTGAAGAATGAAGTCAAAATAAAAATCATCACTGAGAGTTTGTCTTCTATCCCTACATTAAAAAGTACTAAAATCAAATACAAATTTGTAGGATGTCCAAAATTAAATTTCTGAATCCAAAGTCTTGTCAGTCTCAACCGGGTCAAAATATACTGGAAAGCCTGTCAATGATCTCGTCGCAGAGAAAAAGTGCTCCTTCTCTGTGGAGCTTGCAAACCGTTTTGCTAAGACCGCGACCGAATATGATTAAATATTAGTATATCCGTACACTCATTCTTTTATCAAAGGGATTTATAAACAATGCGTGTGAGGATTATAATCCCAATGCTAAGAATAACCGCTTAATAACTAATAAATACTAATTATCCATGACTCTTTCTCTTCATTAGAATTTAATTGGAATAATATCATTATTTAGATTTAGTTTAGCTGAGAGTCCCGATTATGGTTAAGTTGGGTTTCGATATTATGCCGACCATTATGCTTGTTTTTACTCTTTTAATCAGGATGTTCGTTTTCCTGTTCTTAATAGGCCTGCATCGATTGAAAATATGTTAAAAGAACTTTATCTGTAAGGAGTGAAATCCATTTTTGAGATATCACAGCATATTTGTAATAATATTAGTATTCGTAAGGAATGATATTAGTGAATTCTGTTTTTCAAAGCTTAAGATAAAGAACAGATTTAGGAATTCATTACCTGAAGAGAAATTGTAATTCTCTGTACATTGCTGTCTATTGGAAAGGAATTGCTAGATGATTTGGATGCAGAAGTAATTATTGACATACCATCTAGTAAACTCAACAGCTGACTAGATATCTAGTAAACTCAAGCGCTTACTGAGTTCTGTACTTTTGAGTTGTTAATCTTTTAAAGTAAGAAATATTCTTTAAAATTGTTGAAATTGGTACATGGTTAGCTCTATAATTTCAGTTTGGTTAAAAAATTCTCAAAATAACAGTACAGTTCCAAAATTACAGTAAGCTATACGCCCACCAAAAATTGTTTAGAATTCAATCATAAATTTGTTTCTGTGTAGGTTCCTATTTGGTAATTCTTACTTTCAATAATATGTAATAATACATGCATACTAAAATTAATAATTTGACTAGCTAAGCGAGGTCCTGTTTTCACTGGACCGTTCGAGTGAAAACAGTTTGTCAGTAATTTACTGACTTGTCTAATACAGTCTGTTTGTCTGTAGTTTGTTTTGTCACGATGAAACGTGCTGTTCGATTTTATTTGAATATGGCATGAATGCTCTTTGATGCCGGCCAAAACGATTGTATGTGTAAAGATTTATGTTTTTTCATTCCGTTTCAAAGATGTCGGACGCTTAAATGGTTGCGTTTCATGCAATGTTAAGAGTTTTTCCAACGATTGTAACCAAACGAAACTCCGTTCATAATGCCTCCAAATATACCTCTAATAATAACATACATTTCATTGGGATTTTGTTAATATTGATAAAAGCAGACATTTAATTGTACTTTAATTAATAATGATAAAAGCAGAGACTTGCGCAAATAATTTGAATTCGGAAAATAAATGGCTAAACTTTTAAAGATTGAAATGAAGACCGCTTTTTTTTTGGTGGGGAGGGGCGAGGTCTACTGTTCATAGAATTACTAGTACATATAACAGCTTTTTAGATGATAACAATATATAATAATTTATATAGTATATCATGTCTCTTTATTGATTTTAATTGATTATATTTATAATAAAAAAAATTAAAAATTATATATAGAGATAAAATATTGTTTTTGATATGAGTGGTCCCCCATTGACTGCTGACAACCGCTATTTTCAGACCCACTGATCGTATTCAAACCGATCTGACTACAGAATTATATTCAACTGACTCTTACTCCTCCAAAAAAGGCTGACTCCTCGACTCTCCACCCCTGATGTAATTAAACAAATGTAACTACCATTTATTCGAACTGAAGTATATACGCACGAAGCGAGATGCACTGCCTACATGAAATCTCAAAGTAAAACTCCCGTAAAGCAACATTTTTAGCAAAAACCATATTTGAGCAATTTAATTTTCCTTGTTTCTTTGTATCAATTACCAAAACCCGCACACAACGCTGTTCATATTGCATTTTGCTGCTTTCAACAATGAAAGAGAAACACGCAATCAAATATTTGTTTAAAGAATGAAAACGATTTGAATTGCGCTACAACAATGAAAAGTATTGTCGTAAATTAATTTTGAATTAATTTCTTTTTAACTAATTGTAATGTAGGAATTTAAATGGTCAAAATGGATTCCTTGGATTATTTCCCATCTTTTTGTACTTTAGGCGCGCTTCTACGTTCAGCGGTTCGAGAGAAGATAATCTCACATTCTCACATACATACGAATTTTAATAGTGTTGATTTATAATGTTTCCATTAGTTCCGAGAATGATAATGCTGTGACACATTGACATATGTTACGGAGATCGACAGTTTTTACGCTGTTCCTTTGAATATATATTTAAAATGAGAAGAAAGTATTTCTAAGGGAGGCAGCTTTTCGAAAGTACTGCGAATTTTAAACAGAGAATGAAATCAAATGATTATTAAGTATCGTTGTATTAAGATGTATGAAAGTTCCGCAAATCACATATCAATATTATATAAAATGGAAGCATTCCCTATTGGCACACAAATATCGAAGAATGCCTTCAGTACAACGGGCAATGCTGGAATATTCTGATACGACGTCTCTCGTTATTCAACGCAATTTTGGCGAAAAACAGGCAAGAACCGCAATTTTTGCTATCCAAGTTTCGCCAATTTCAAGATTTATTACAATTGTAGCAACCGCTCAGTATTTTGTAATGACGTCAACAGTCACTTGTTCTGTGATTGGGGTAAAGGAGGTCTTCTCCCCCCGTCTGGAGGGGGAAGAGGCCTTTTATGACCTCTCTTCTGCTCTGAATGGAATGAAGGAAACTTTTCCAAGAAACCTGCTATTTAACTTTTAAGGCCAGGATTCGCTGGTTGATTTTTCAAAGTGAAAATCGACTATACTGATTTATTTAATGAAATCAGAATTTGTCATCGAGTTTGGCCTTACAGGATTACGAATGCAGTAAAGCACCGTTCATGCGTTTTTCATTTATACGTCGTTTCATCACAGTCTTCATTCATTCGCATGCATTGTAATTCTTTTCGATTATACATCTTTTCGTTTATACGTCGTTTTACGTCAGTTCCTTAAAAGACTTATAAATAGTGCTTAAAAACAACAATATACAACAGACGGATTTTTTTTTAAAAAATGCATTGATATGAATGTACTCAGATACTCATTCGGTTCGAAAAAGATTAAAAATTATTTATTTATATTGCATCCAAATTTTGTTACTTTTCTGAAACATTTAGAGATCTTGCTAATTACCGCCGGATTTTCAGAAAAATCTTTCTCAAGATAGAAAATAATTAAAATCTATCTATAATCAAGTATAATTTACTTCGATGGTCATTTTATCCATCAAACCCAAACTAATAAATAAACTTAATTATGATTGTATTATCGATGAGTTTGCTATAAAAAAATGAAAGATAAATGAGGAAAGATTACATATAGTAATTTTATTCTGACAAGTCGCATATTAAATTGTATTTTATAAATTTATGAAGTATAGTATTTATATTTGTTATTTCATTTATGGACAATTTTTTCTGTGGTAGAAATGCTAACTTTATAAAAATCTAATTATTTATCATTTTCATCTATTCCTTAAGTCCTTGCCAGATTTTGCAATGCAATAAATAGCAAAATGTAATATAGGCAAGAAGCATTTATGTAGGGTTGAGAGGAAATGCCTAATAAAAAAGTCTCGGATTCGGGATCAGAGGATAGCAATATGAATGGACATTTAGTATGCATTAGTTATTAAGCGGTTATTAGCATTAGACATATAATCCCTCACACGCTTGGAGGGTGACAAATTTATCCAAAGTTCACTAATTTTTAGGCAAATCCTTTGTTAACAAATCCCTTTGATAAAAGAACGACAGCATGGAATTTATTTAATAACATTTGGTGGCAATCTTAGCTAAGCGGTTTGCAAGTTCCACATTAAAGGAGCACTTCTTCTTTGCGACGAGAGCCTTCCCTGGCTTTCCAGTATATTTTGACACAAATGAGATTGAAAAGATTTTGAATTAAGAAATTTAATTTTAGACATCCTATAAGTTTGTATTTTATTTTAGTATTTTTTAATGTTTGGATAGAAGACAAAATCTCAGTGACTTTGACTCCCTTCTTCAAGGTCCACCCTACACCAAAATTAAATTCTAATAGTTCGCTCTACAAAGCAGGATTAAATGAGTTCAAACTAAAGTAGGGTATTAGTAACAGCATAGCATATTATTTTTAAAGATGCACATCAAGAATTCAACTTTGCCACCAATAACATGGTACGATACCATGGATGTATATTTCATAATTTAAACAGAAACTAAATGAATAAATTACTCGCCAATAGGGTTAAAACCAATTTATCGAGTAATATAACGAAAACACGATTAAAGTTATTTAATTTTAAATTCCTTAGATTAAATTTTTCTTACTCGGTTTTAGCAACAAAGGAGAAATGCCTTCCATTAGTAGGACATGTAGTTACATTAGTAGTTACTGAAAAATGAAGGAAAATTACGAATACGAAACAAAGCTAATGTGTATTCCAAACTGAAAAAGAGATTTCAAATTGGTCTTTAAAAATGAATGGGGTACCTTAATTAATAGAAAAAAATAAGCTAACATTCACAGACCACGAATAAAAAAAAAGGAAGGACATTTTTGTTTCTTTTACTTTCTTAATGAAAAAGCATTAACAAATATTTGAAATAGACTACATTGATAAATTTACTTAAGAAAAACATAGAAATATATATATAATTTAAATGATACAGTTAATGTTGGTTATATGATAAAAACTGAAATAAACTGCAATAATGAGGGCCAATTTCCCCCAAAGAGTGCAAATTAATCTAACTGTAGCAGAATATAAGCTAATATTTACCATGAAACAAAAAATAAGACATTTTTGTTTCCCTCTCTCTTTTCAAGAAAAGGCATTAACAAGAATTCAAAATAGACTGCAATGTAAAATTTATAAAAGAATGACATGGAAAAAATATATATAGTTTACGTGATCCAGTTAATGTTGGTTACATGATACAAAATATATTATTATACAAAACATTATATTTTATAAAATTGAAGTAATAATACCGCTCAAATCTAGGTACAGGTCCCAATTCAGCCTTTTCCCCTTTAATTTTGCAGTTTCGTATTGTTAATAGATGGGGTTTGCACTATAGCTTGGTAAATGAAAGGTTTTAAGTTCAAAGACAGGGTTTCTCTTTTTGTAATCATGGAAATTTCCTTATCGAAGTAGTTCAGGAATTTTTTTAACATTGTAATCAAATATAAAATATCTCTATTAATAATAAAATAGAATCTGTGTGTGTTGGCTCACTACAAGGCAGACCGTTCAACCTAGAGGTATGGAATTTAGCAGAAACGTACTTTGAAGGGTGGGAATGTGCATGTGGAACCTTTCTTGTTTGAATTTTAAATAAATTAAAAATTAAGCGACATTTTGGCCTTTCATCTTATAAACTTAGAAATTATTACACCACAAAAATCACTTTTAAAATCATCTGAAAGTGCGAAAAATTACCTTTTCCATTATGCTAATTAAGGGATTGTACAATTTTTAGCTAATAGTAATGAATTTTTTAAATTATTTTTGGCATAATTTGCAACAATACTTTTCATTGTTGCAATACAATTCAAACCGTTTTTACTTTCTCGTATACGAAGTATACAAAGAGAAAGTATTGGAATTGTCAAAAAATTCGAACTCTAGATTTTGACGAATCTTCACGTTTCGGACCTCCCGGAGTCCGAAAAACACAATTTTAGAATCATGTCTCTCTGTCTGTGTGTCTGTCTGTGAACACGATAACTCGAAAACTATTAGAGCTACAGGGATGAAATTTGGTATGTGGTCTTTAAACATAATTTGTAGGTTTCTATCAAATTTTGGACAAAATCCGTCAATGGGAAGTCTGTCTGTCTGTATGTCCGCGGTCATGTGAACACTATAACTCAAAAACTTGAATAGCTAGATGGATAAAATTTGGTACACAGTTTTATCGTCATGAATGCAGGTCCGTATAAAATTGTGGGCCAAATCCGTCAAAAAGAGGCGTTCAAATTGCATATTCAATTTCTTTTAATCCGATTCTCATGCGCATGCGTAATGGCAGCAATCTGTTATTAATAATGTTTACAAACATGAATTGTAACAATTTTTTTATTGTTGTAAATAAAATTCAAACTCATCTCATTATTTCAGGAAATCTTTTATTCACGCGCTTTTGCAATTGTTACGGTTGTTGTAGTATAAATTGTTTTCTTGATAATTCAATTCCAAAGCAAAATTTTCGCTTTAGTATTCATTGCATTGCCTATTTTATCGCACCTGCTTCCAGGAATTTTTTTTTTTTTTATAGGAAATATATTTTTTGAAACGTGGCAACAGATATTTGATTTCAGGTTTGTTTGTTTGTTTCACTTTCTCGTATACGAAGTATACAAAGAGAAAGTATTGTAATAGTCAAAAAAATTCGAACTCGAGATTTTGACGAATCTCCACTTAGAAAGTATACGAGAAAGTTTAGGGGAAACCACTCCCGCTGGTTATTATTTAAACAAATATTTATTTGCCTGTTTCTCTTCTATTGTCGAAAGCTATGGAATTTACCTTCTTTTTTATTTCATAAATTTTACTCTGATCTGCAAACAAAGTTTCTTAAAGATAATTAGCATATTAGGAAAAACCTAAAGTATGTTGAAAAATGTTTCAGTTACTCTTATCAGTATATTTTATTCCAGTTACCTGTAGCTTAGTTAAAATGTGCCGAGCCATTTTATTATTGTAATAAGTTGCGTATTTTACAGAAGGAATAAGAAAGTTAAGTTGGCCCCGACATTATGCAATTAGATGTTTCATTACACGGGCAGCTATTTGTCTCCAGGACCGACCTTAATAGATGCGGGGCAAAAATGAAAACAGTTTTGGATAACCCGATATTATCTAAGTTTTAATCAATAATACATAACAAATAAACAAGATGAATTTTTAATTAATCGTTTATTTTATTTTAATAATTAATATAAGCAATAATATTTATCGCATATTGGTTATATATGCGAGAAAAATATGAAGGAAAATCTATTTCTGAGTGAGTTTCACTTTTATTTATTTAGATTTATAATTTAAATAAAAAAAATTTGACTTTAATTATCAGGAAATCATTGCCAACAATTTTAATAACGTAGATATTGAATTGTTGAGTTATTTTATTAATTAAAAACAATGTTTACATATGCAGAAAAAGTTATTTTATCTTTAGTTCTGTCATTCCTATTGAATTCCGAATAAATATTTCGCTTATCTTATATTTACAGCTAACATTTCAATAGGAGGTGTAGACAGCCTCATCCAGATATTCTGTGACTGAATCTTAAGAATAAGTTTTGCCGCGAGTTCGCCAAATGATTGGGCACTCATTCGGAAATAATTGAAAAACTTATCAGGGTTTTGTCGTAAATCCCCAAAAGACGTATAAATCCTACTCCTATTAAGCCTAGAATCAACAAATATATGTACCCAATATCGTCTATTTTGTTTAAATATATATTTCTTGAACACTAGGTACGCAAATGCAAAACGGTTTCTTTCGAAAAACGCCGCCGTTTCCCGGACACGTGAGAATTCGTACTGAATCGGTGCGACAACGCCCGTGGAAAAAATCTAGGAAGGGCGAGTTTCCATTGGTGATTTATTGCTTTATAGCCTTTCCCGCGCTGCACTGTTCATTCTACTGTTCTCAATGTATCTGATGCCGGGTATTCCAAGAAAAGTTGGAGTGACCCCGACACCCTCGAGCGAAGCAAATCCTTTGCCATCGCCGCCGAGAATTTTATTACATTAGGCAACGATTTTCCGGCTTTTAACTTCTGTGGTTTCAACAACGGAGACACCAAAACACCCCCCTTTGCCTTGGTGTATGTTGCTCTCTCTGCTGTTAATACAACGAGTAAACTGTGAATCATGCAAACAAAAGAAACGGGGTGCTTCGCCATACTCTTTAAGAAATTTATGGAAGGGATCATGAGTAGTCGATCATAACGACACATAGAACTGAATAATTATAAAATATAGAAAAATAATAGAATACATGCTTAATACATGCATTCTATTATTATTCTTGCTTACATACTTGCTTAATTATAGAATACATTCTATTCCTGTTGTGTGCAGAGATGAAGTAAACAGTTCTCTCATGACAACTTAACACACTTAAATTCGGTAAATTATTATAATTTCTTTTTTTAGTATGTACTTACACTATAAACCGACAAATGAAATTGAGAAAGATGAAATGGACTCTCAAAGAGCTATTCACACTATGCGGTTTCAAAGCTTGAACTGATATAATTATGAACCTGAAACTTTAATTTCTTTTCTTCTTGTTGAGGAATTTTGGATAGATATCACTTACATAGCAATTATATTTTACTTTGCTTCTTTAATAGAATGGTTAGTTTGAAATCATTTAAAATTTAGTCTACATTAACTTTTTCCTATATTACTTTGTTTATGGAAGTCATTCTTATAAATTACAGCTTAAATCTTTTTTTTTCAAAAAAAAAAAAGCTATCTATTCAGTTCCGTACCTTCCATTTTAATTAATTTCGTTGGATAGATTTAATTCAAAATAGCTAATGCTAAAAATTTTAAACGTGCAAATTAAATGAAGTTTAAATGAATTGTTAAAATGATTATTAATTATTTAATTATTTAAATTCATATTAGAGGGCGAACCAGCAACTCACCGAAAGCAATGCGCTAGTTATAAATTAATATATGAAAATAGCTCAAGTATAGAAATAGATATATGTCCAGATATGTCGGGTAGACCCTCTGAAACTCATGAAAGGATACATGCTGAAATAAGTGAACAATTGTTAAACACGAACTTTTAAATACGTATTAATACTGGTTTTAATTCGATCAATTACATTCTCATAAAAAAATTCATGCAAACTTTATTTCTAGAAATTTCCTATCTTTTTGAAAAATGAATATAAATAAATAACGTAATTTAACTGAAATATGTGACCTTTCGCTCTAATGAGTAACTAAAAATTAATAAAGAAATAAGTTACTTAGATTTTTAACTTCATCAGAAACCTATTTTACAAAGCTTCAAAACTTCTTAAAAATTGGAAGTATTTTTCAACATCTCAAAGCAATTATAATAGTCAAAGCATAACTAATAGGTCTTTATACTACCATGTAAATTTATGGGTGTTTTCAATTTATAAATACATAAATAACAAATTGTGACGTTTTGACCCTTATTTATAAAAATACATCTGCCCTTAAATAAAAGATTTGTAATTGTCTAAAATTTTCAAAAATATAAAGATCTAAACCACAATTATTATGTGCTTTTATTAGCATGTAAATGCTTATAATATCGTAATTAAATTAAATTTAATATATATTTGTAAATTTTAAAAAATGGAAAGGAATTGGGGAAAATTTTCTACTACCTTTCACCTTATTATCAGTATTTGTAAAAAAGTAAGGGTATTTATTATTGTAGTATAACCCCGAGAATCCAAAATTTCTGATTATACGAACATGTATATATATATATATATATATTAATTTTCTGAAAAATTTACAGAAAAATGAAGGAAAAATAACATTTACGAATCCGAAACAAAACTGAAAAAAAGAACTCGAATTGTTCTTCAAGAGTGAATGAGAATCTTAGTGAGTAGAAAAAAACTCAGATATTTTCTTTTTACCCTCAACTTGTTTACCTCTGTACCGTAAGAATTGCCGCCTGCTCTTTCCGTACACCTTCACAGAGCATAAAGAGTCAAAATCTACTGCATTTGGTACATCAAGAGTATTTTACCGAATTTCCCGATAATCTGAATTCCCCGAAATCCGAACAACGGTCATTCCTCAATTAGTTCGGATTCCCGGAGTTCTACTGTATAGTTTTATAAATGTACGTACTGTAATAAAATGCTGCTTAATTGAGAAAAATCATACATTTATTTTTTGTGTATAGTTTATGAATTTTTAAAAAAAAGGAATACCGAAAAGATTTATTGTATTTTTAGGAAGTGTAAAAATGGAGAAAATTAACCAGGTAAATATAATTTTGCCATAAATTTGAATACCAATACATGTTCATGAATTTGCTACAGCTCCTAAGTGCATATCAGACAAATGCTCTTATTAAATTATAATACAAATGCTCTTATTTGATTTCATTCTACGATAAAATTTGACACTGTATATGGTTATTTTAATTTAATGTACACCTTAGTTCCAATGAGTGATTTTTTTTAAACTGTCACATAGTCACAACTATATCACTATAAATAACATTTTCTATCTAAAGTCATTTGTATCCAGTAAAATTATTTCTATCTTTTAAAAAAGAATAAGCTTAGGTAAAAAAGATTACACTTATATACTTCAAGTAATTAATTCCTGCGCTGATAAAGAAATTAGCGCCGAATGAATATTATTTTTTAAAAAAAGACAAAATAAAATTAAAACAGTTTAAAATCGGTTAAGAAAATAAGAAATTTACAAGAGCATTCTGAATAAATCCTCTTGTGCGAAATCCTATGAAAATGGTCCTTTAAAACGCAAACGAGCCTTCATCCCATGAAATTTTTGGAGCTCTATGGAAATCTTATACATAATGATACGCTCGTTAAAACTTTATTACCCTCTGTACACTGAATGCATTGAAATAAAATACATATATAAATGCATCACCAATTGAAGATAGTGATAGAATAATTAGAACACTTAACTACGATTCGCGAACAAATTTATTCTAGACGTTCAGCGTTCGAAGTTCTTAAGATTTCAAGTTGTTTTAGATGACCCTCGTTAGAATTAATCAGAATATACATTTTCATTTTCGCTTCTTGTATGCAGAATAATACAGGCTTCCGTAACACTAAGAAGCCAGTGACTCATTCTCAAATTTCTTCGGCACGAATTCGAAATGTACAGATATTACAATATTGTATTCATAAAAGCTCCATACGATTTTCTCAAATATACTGGGTGATAATTTTGGTGTAAATTTAAATCTAAGTTTTGTTTTCTGATTGATTTGGGAGAATCAAAGACGCTTTCCTGCTTTTGATAAATTAACAATTATTCGGCAATATATTTATCAAGAAATTTAAATGTAAAATGACTCTCTCTCTCTCTCTCTTACTAAGATTGTGAATTCTGCAGATTCTGATTCTAGAGCAGTGGCTAATACAGGAGGGGGCTGAGGTCATAAAAATTTTATATCGTCGTGACGAATGCCGACCCTCATGGCGTATACAAGCCAAAATGCTTTAACTTTAGACTTTATTCATCTGATAATAAGTGTCATAAAGAACGCTACAATGCTTTCGTTAATTTATAAAAAACACAATGAAATAACTAGCCAAAAAAATTGATTTCGACAGCGTCAACGCTACAAATACGAGTGGAATGACTACAAAAATGGGAAAATTTTCGACCCTGTCAAGTTAAAAAGAAATGTTGTCACAGTTTTTGTATTATTATTTTTGAAAAAAGGTAGATTAAGAACAAACAGTTGCAATGATTTTTAAATAAAACCAAGAATTCGGTTTTAGCTCCGCGGGGGGCTGCAGCCTCATCGCACACCCCCTGATCTTTCCGTCAAGCGATTTGCAAACAGCCGTGGGACCTCTAGTTCCGCTACAAGGCATGTTGGCTGTACATTCTTTGGTTGGACCCTTACAATAGAAGAAGGGGGAACTGTCTTTGAAGGCCACGCGTGCCTGCAATCACCCCTGCCTCTTCACCCCCACATAAGGATAAGCTTTTGTCAAATTTCAGTCATGGATGGGGTCGGAGGTCAGCATGGGGACGCGATTCTAAGAAAGTTTCTGACTAACTCAACAGAGTTGAAAAACGTTTCGTTAGAAAACAATGTTATTTTGGAAACTGATAATTATAAATGAAAGTTCTTGCCTTATTTTGGAATATTAAGACTAATACTTTAAAAATTGGAAAAAATTATTCAAAGCTGTTTAAGAGGAAAGGGAAAAAAAATACCTCTTCCGATGTACAAAAGGCATTAATGTTATACAAGTTACGGTGCAGAAATATATTTAAGACTTTGTGTTATCAAACTGAATATTTAAAACGCAAAAAAATTATGTAAAATAGTTCTTAAAATACCACAAAAAAAGTCTAAAAATGTGCGAACAGCCTCTGTACCTAATATATAACAATAAAATCAAATGTATTTTAGAATGAAAAAATGTGTTAAAAATACGCATGAGAATGTGAAAATTATCTTATCCTATATTTAAAGTCTGAAAATTTATCCAATAAATTTATAGAAAGAGTTTAATTCAGTTTGGGTTAAAAAACTTACTTTTTATTATTTTCTTTTTATTAATGATTTTTTGATTTTATAGAAATATATCCATACGCTTATAAAAAAAAATTATTCATTTGAAATATCTATAGAAAATAATTCACATTTTTTTCAAATTGTCGATTCAAAAAGATTGTGGTGAATAAGTTCCTAAAAACTAAAATTTTCAAGGCTTTCTGAACTTATAAATATTTTGATATGTATCTAAACTTACGTATGTACACTAAACTTACATTTTAAGCGCAGCAACATCTTCGTCACCAGTTTAATGCTTTTTTCCCAAACCAATTTTAAAAAAGACTGTTAAATTATTTAATATAACCATCAAAAAGCAATATAAAAACTGTAAATACTACCGATTTATCCAAAATTCTGATTAAGACCGTAAATATGTATGATTTTTAATTATTACATTATTCTTTTTATTCGCTTTCGTAAGGTCACAGTAGCCTAGTAGTAAGATCTCGGCTTCGCAGCCTTTGGGATCCAGGTTCGAATCCCGATTCACTAACTACCGCCGTATTTTTAGGCCTGGCACACGTTAAGTATGTCTGAGTCAGATGTCCTTATGCGGGTGGGGCGCGGAAGTTTGGAGATGGAGGTGCCAGCTCAGGTGTCCTCTTCGTTATGCAAACGCAGTTCAAAATTACCAAGTCTGTCCCGAAATAAACCTCGAGTTGTTTTAAATGGTTGTTAATATAACTAAACTAGACTATAATAAAGTATTTTTTTTCACAGCTGATCTATTAGATTAATTGAAAGATTAGATTATAATTTTAGGCTTTGTTTCTAATTAACCATTTTTATAAAACTTCCTTTTCTTTATCATTGATTTCTTTGTGCTTTTACACTTGTTTGAATTTCTATTGATTTAATTTATAATAGCAGAATAAGAACTTTTATGTATTCTCGTTCTTTTATTGTAGGTATAGTCTTTCAAAGGTTATTATATTAATAATAAGAAATAAGAATTATGATTTTAAATATTAATAATTTTAAAAATATTAATAATTAATTATAATAAATATTAATAATTTTTGAAATACTTTGAATGAAATATTTTCAGAAGACCTGCCGCAGGTTCGAAACCCGATTCCACTGAAGATCCGCCGTGTATAGGGCCTGCTGCACGCTAAATCATACGTAGTGGCCAAACGTCCTCTCGTTGGTTTGGCGCGGAAGCTTGGAGAGGGGGCGGGGGGTGTCAGCTCAGGCATCGTCCTCGTCATCTGACCGCGGTTCAAAATTACGAGGTCCGTCCCTAAATAGCCCTCGTGTTGCTTCAAAACGGGACGTTAATACAACCTAACCTTAAAATATGTATATAATACAATCAAATTGTAAACTGTCTTGCGAATTTTATGAACTGTCATAGTATTAAATTGCTGACATGATTTACAATCTATTCCTTGATAAAAATGTTTGGGAACTATACTTAGCGTCCTTAGTGATCATGAATAAATAACTTTTTAAGGTCTTTAATTCACTCGAGTTACTTATCTGTTTTACAATGTATCCCATAAAAAAACAAAAATTTTCTCCCTTCTTGAATTTTTTAAAACTAATTTTTAAGTATTAAGTAAGTTTATTAAAATTATTAAATTTTTTAATAATAAATATTATTAATTTATTTATTACAATTTCATATTGTTTATGTATTCATTATGTATACTTTCTTAAAACTTGAGTATATCTAAGTTTTCCAAAATTATTTCAAATTGGGCACCGCATTTCCTAAGGCCGGCCCTGAACCGGAATGATGTGAAGTTTTTGGAAGGAAAATTTTTTTATCTAAATGATTTGGATCTATTTCAGTTTTACTGGTATTATCTGCATACAGAATCATACTTTTTTTTTTCAAAACACCAATTCAGATCTGTCATAGTCTGGGCCGCATTTGCCGTCAGTGGTGAAACTGAAATTGAATTTGTCAAAATGAATTCATCGTTATATCAGGATATGCTGGCAGATAATTTGTTCCTGATATATCTTCTGATAACATCAGGAGATTGAACATTTCAACAAGACAAAGTATCTGTGCATAATTCATTATTCTGAAAAATCCTAGATGAAAGCGGTATCCTACAAAATCCTGGTAAAAACAATTTCAATTCAGTTCAATGGCTATATCGGAGTTCCGACCTGAATCCAATGGGAAAACTTTCGGGAATTCTGGTTAGATATGTTTACAAGAATGGGCGACAGGAGAGAAGCAAATTTTTTCTTAAAACCACAATAAAAATTTCTGGAATAAAATTGACCCTGATATCTCTCAAGTTCTTTCTGGTTCTATGAATCGACCAGTAATACAAGTAAAAGAAAAATGAGGTTCAAATATCACTTACTAAAGAATAAATCATATCGACTCTATACATTTTCCCAAATCTAACTGTATAGATTTTTAACTAATTGCTTATAAAATCACAATAAGTAATTAAACTTAAATTTATTTTCGCTGTGATTTCATTATCTCCCAAAGTATCATTGCATTTCATAAAAATATAATATAAATTTCTAGTTTTTTTGTCATGTGTTTTTGCGACTTTATACTTTTTTCGACGAGTGTACACCAACAAAACAATTTGCCAAATTTTATTTATCTATCTGTTGAGCTTTATGAAATATCGTGTTTTCATGCGCGTACACAGACGGACAGAAAGACTGTTTTTTCACCGGCGAATTTCGTCGAAAATCGCTAAAAATAAACAAGTTGCAAATATCTAGATCTAACAATTTTAACCCTCTGAGCGTTTCACACGTATTTCTACGTCGACCTTGGACTACCTCATAAGCCGGATATTTACGTCTCTTGTGAACTGTCTCTAAAGTGCGATAAACGTATTTTTCCGAATTTCTTCCCCCTTCCTTGGTTTGACATTTTGATTGATTAGCTGAGTAGGGTAGCGGTCGACACAATGAGTGCTGATAAGAATGTACTTACTGCAAATTAGAGATACCACAGGATCCAAGACCCCACACCCCCTTTGGCTTGGGGCATTTTAACGCTATCTGCATTGAGGTCTTCTTTCAGAAAGAAGGTCAGTTTTGGATTTTTTTTTCTAGTTGTGTGTGTCCGAATTTGGATTCTGTATAAGTTCGGTTTAATATTTGTCAGCCTGGATTGAAATTGTATTATGTTTCAAGTGTTTTCCCTGTAATACACTTATGTTATATAAGATTTTATTTCAATGCATCAATGTTTTAATCGAATTGTTAAGTAAAATAGATTTTGTGGTCCAATCTCTTTCAATACCCCATTCAAGCATAGAAAAATTTGAGAAGCCGGGGGTGATAAGAAAAGAGGGGGTTGTTTATTTCGTTATATAACATTGAATTGAAAAAAAATAACTTTAAGGTTTAGGTGTGATTTTTTAAAACTATAACAATTTTTTTTCTAGATGAGTTTTCTATATTACACTACTTAGAATTTCTTTTAAATTCATCAAAATGAAATAAATTCCGAAAAAAAAAAATTATTTTTTCAAATAATTATTATTCAATTTATTTTTTGCTCACTTTGAGCAAACATTGAAGCAAATGTTAAAGAAAAGGGATGAAAATTTTATTTTTTATGTTTTAAAATATTGTATTTTTGTTAGAGAAAATTTTGGTTTACATGGAAACGTAAAGTTACTAAATTTAACGTTTGCACAACTAAACATAACGCAACTAAATTTAACGTTTGAGTGATCTTAACAGACTTTTAGTTATCTTATTAAGAGTCTGATAACATCTGCAGTTTAAGTTTATTTCAATAGTCAGTGAAAATGTTTATTTCTTTTTTAAAATGTAAGAACACAAAACCATTTCTAAGAAAATATCAATGCTTACTTCAATGATACTCTATTTATGCACTAGTTCCTTGAGCGTTATAGTTTTGCTGATATGCATTCTTCATTAAGTGATCAAATCTAAATGCCTGAATTGCATTGCTTTTGGTAGCTCTTATGCCAATTGCGAGCTGAATTTTAATAAATGCTATGAGACAAGAATCCACTAATATGTGTTACAAACCTATGATGCATCCCGACACGTTATTAACGAGTTTGAAGACAGTACTTCTAATAATAATAGTAGTCTCAGGCATTGAATTATTTCCAAACTCCACCGTCACATGCTAGACAGTGTGTTTTATCACAATATCTTGTGTGTGTGCTGTGATTTGTAAAGTATAATTTTTTTAAATAAAATTCTGATTTATATACAGGTTTTTATTTTCATTCTGAACTTTAATGGATAATAATGAGACTCTTATTTATTTTCCAAGCTGTATGATATATTTGAATTAGATCTATAATTTTATTTTTTAAGAAAAACAGTAAAGTGTCAGTTTTATGTTAGTTAAATTTCCTTTATATTTGGTATGAAAAGGCCCAAAAATGTTTTTGAATATCACACCGATAACGTCCAAGACATTTATAAATTGTGAAAAGGCACCTGATTAATTTCGAATAGGTGTTAAATTTTTCTCCTTATTCTTTGATTTTGCGAAGTTTGCAAAAAATTGTCTGTAGAAAAAAAAATTCAATAACACTTTACTTCGTAGCTAGCGCATTTTCGTAAAATTGATAGAAAAAAAGTTTGATCGTTTTTACTTTCTAGTAAACGAAGTATACAAAGAGAAAGTATTATAATCGTCGATCGTAAATTTCAACACGAGATTTTGATTAATCTCCACGTTTTAGACCTCCCTGAGTCCGAAAAACACAATTTTGGAATTTTGTTTGTGAACACGGTAATTCAAAAACGGTTAAAGCTAGAAAGGCGAAATCTGGTGTATGGACTTCATACAAAATTAGTATATATCAATCAATTTTTGGATAAAGTCCGTAAACGGGAAATTTGTCTGTTAGGGTTCATATGAACACGATAACTCAAAACTCAATAGCTAGATAGATAAAATTTGGTACACAGTTTCAAAAATTAGGAATGTAGGCCCGTATTAAATTTTGGACGAAATCCCTTGAAACGTTGACTGTCGGTCGGTTTCTGTAATTTCATGCTTGTGAACACTATAATTCCCAAACGCAACGACTTAGATAAATGAAATTTGGTATGTGGTCTTTTAACCTTAATTGCCCAATTTTCGTTTCAATCGGGTAAAAAAACTCTAATGCCCCTAAAACTCAATATGCCATTACTTTTCGATAAAAAAAATTATAAATAAAGAATTAAATTTAATTTTGAAAAATTCGCGACTGGATGCTCTACCTGGACTATAGTATCCAAATTTCAAATTTCAGGTGAATTAAATTTCCGTTTATTATAATAGAAGATAATCTCTTGCGTACTAAATAAAGGTTATATGAATAAGCTATTTCTTCCGACATTTAGTGCATTGGTTTTCTAAATGTAATCTTTAGTTTGAGGATTATTAACTCGCCCTCTTAAAAAGCATATCTAACTAGTTTCAGTACAAAAGGCTTGAAGTATATTGTTTTATTTAAAACATTATTCAGGGGTTAAGAAGGTTATTTATAATCCTTCATGTGTATTAATTATTACTGGCTATTTTGGAATATAGATTATTATGTGACTATCTATATAATAAATGTTTATGTGCATACAAAACGGATTACGCCAGTTAAGCTCCGTTTCTATTTGTGATCGGCTCTAAATTTTTTACTTTTTGCCGAATACTAAATCAAGAAACAATATGAAAAGTTTTATAGTGCCATCAGAGATTAGTAAAATATATATAAATGGCATTGTAGTTAAACCTTAAAATTAAGGAAATAATTTTTACATTCGTAGACTAATATGCTGACGTGTAGTAAATTGAAATCAAGAATATAAAAAAGACAACTAATAATATGAAGTACAGCCAATATTTAAAATACAACTATTAATAAACATCAAATAAATTGAAGTCACATACATCTAAAGAATATCAACTTTCATGCAACTTCAATGATGTTCATATTTTTAGAAACTCACGACATGAAAAATAAGTAATATAGCCTTCAATTTTTTGGCCCAACTGTCTGGCATTTGTCTAGTCTAACGGTGTTTATTTTTGTCATAGACACGGGCAATATGCAGAATGAGGGCTCTCGAAGACATGAAGTGTAATTTTGTCACACGACAGGTGGTATCTCCGAAAGTTACCTAGTTTGAATAGGTTCCAAGCTGAATAGAACGGATTCTTGCGGTTAGTCCGCCCCTCCAAGGGGGTTGCTGACTGTCCACAGATAAGAGGGGGGAAGAGACTTGATCTGCTGCGCTTTTGGGAAAATCTTCTGTTGGGAGGAAGACACTTTTAAAATAGATAAAGGTTCTGCAGCCGCTCGCTTTTCGAATCGCTTTAGAAAGAAGACCGAACCACTCGGAGGGTTAACAATACATTTCATTGTAGTAAAATTAAAACGGTTCATTGCTTCTACAGATAATTCAATTGCTTTGTTTTCTTTAATTGTTAAAAGCTATAAAATGTAGATTCTGTTTATTCTTTCATATTCTTTGCAATCATAAATAGTTCTTCAGTTTTCATTTAATTTCAATAAATTATTTTGTATAATCTAGAAACGAACTCCTTATTTTAATGTTAGAATCACATTCGCATTTTTCATGAAGCGAATGTTTCTAAGTATCAAACGAATGAAAGCGTTTCAAGCCGTGCTATGACCTCACAACCACCTCTTGTACAAGATAATTTGGTGAGGGGAAACTCCCCATGGCAGTTCAATAGACCTGTGTGTTAAGCAGGAGTCTGGGAGACGCTACAACTCTTGCGCCTTCCTTGGGAGAAATGAAGGCCTGGAGTGTTTCGTGACCCCCTCGTGCTTACCCCTTAGTTTAAGGGTTACCGAAAGAATTTCAACCATTAACAGATTTCTCCGCCAAACACATTATCATTCGCGCCGAATGCCGCAGAATAACAAGACGGAGATTCCAGAATATTATTCTTAAAATATTGGCCGTTTTTCCTGTGCTATTAGGGTTAGATCAAATATTGAACGTCTCGATAGCTTCATAAATGGCAATGACACGTACTTCTCTCCATCATATTTGATAAGTTCTATTAGAATTATCAGTAGATTAACCCATGAACACCCAAATAATTTTAAGCATAGATTTCAATAAATTTATTTTAAATTATGTTTAAAACACTAAGATTAAGAAACTGTGCAGTAAAATTTAATTCGGAAAAAAAAATTACTTTTGGTTTTCTTTTTTCATGTTAAAAAATCAAAAAAATTATTTAAAAAAACTTTTTTACAAAAATATTGAAGATTTTTAAAATATAGTAAAATTGAATCAAAAGAAAAATTTCAAAATAATGATATTCTGACATCAAAATCCGGCTAACTGTTGTTGTATTCCTGATGAAAACTGTTTTGGATATTGGCAATACCTATTGACTTGCTAGAAGAAGCAAAAGAAAAACAATGGAATGCTTTCGATTCAGCCACTGAAGTGAAATGCAGCTGCCCCATAAATTGGACGCTGGGCGGTAGAATCAGCATATTCAATTAGTTCAGGTGGACTAGTGCGAATAATCGTCATTTTTTCCGTTAATATGTGTAATATGGATTTATCTTTATTGTAAGTGAGCTTTCACTTTTAAAGCTTCTACCACGTTATTTCAGCCTAATTCTTTCCAAACACTTCTTACTAGTATTATAGTAGAACATACAGGGTGTCCCAAAAATGTGTAGCAAGCACTTATTTCCTCAAATATTGTACCTTGATATATACTTCCCATTACAAAGTTTCATCAAACAAGGTAGGAGTTTGTATGAAAACACTTTTGGTTTCTGTGGAGGTCGTTGATAAAAAGTTTTTAAAAAATTTAATTTTTAGACGGCCCCCACAGAGTAAAAGTGTTAATGAGTAAAATGTTCTTCTTACTCTCATCCACTCATAAACTAAGTTTCACGATTCTATCTGCGAAAAGTGCAGAGAAATAGTCGTTTCTAAATATTAAGGGGCTTCTCACAAATTTGCATGCGGATGTTAATTGCAGAAATGCATATTTATTTGAAAAAAGACAAATTGAAAAGTAATAGAAACGAGAAAAGAAGACAGAAGTGAATGAAAGAAGCAAGGCAGACATAGAATGGGGGTTGGACACCAAATACTTTTGGAAAGCACCAAAATTTGCTCATCGCGCACAACTAAGTGATATGAAGGGCGAAGATGAAAAGCTATCCTTTCTGTCTTTGAACTTAACCAGGACTGGATATTAGATTGCTCCTGTTTAGCCAACTAATGCTCTTTCCTTCCTCTCGACATCAGTCTCGCCTAAGTGTCGAGTTCGCGCCCTTGTTTCGCTTTTCTTAGGTTTCTCTCTCTTTGGCAGTTTTCAGGTTTCGGATTCACTTTCAAGGTCTCTGAAAAGGTACTCGGATAGGCGCTACGTATCTGTATTCTTGTGTTAGAAGTCATCACCGAAAAAGATACGACGGTAATTTTATGAGATCAACAACTTAAAACTTTGCTGTAACAACTTTAATTACTTTTAAGATAATTACAACTACAAGTTTGGGCTAATTGGAGGTAAGGATATTATTTAAATTGTATTCTATTAATATTAATGTAGCTCTGCTTGTTTCTCAGCATCTGATCCGCCACTTCTTTCGATACTTGTCGACGGTTCACGTATTCAGCTATTTTATAAATAAATCAATTAATGTATTATTTGAGCATTTTTAAACTTAATATGATCCGCCGACCGTTAGAACGCTCCATACCCTATGGGTGAGTGGGTCGACCTGGTTAATAAATAAATAAATTTTATATGAGTTAATAAATGCATTATTGTTTCCTGATTTCACCCTTTTAATAACTTATTGAAATATGTGTATTATCCGTGAATCGCACATCCTATTATTCGATCAAACAGCAATCATAGGTATGAAAAAGTGGACTAAGTCAATAAATTTGCCTTCTAATATCTCTAAGTTTTGCAGATAAAATAGTGCAACTTTGTATGTTCATAGATGAATGTAAGTAAAACATTTCACTGATTGACCCTTTTACACTGTGTGAGCCAAAATTTAATTTTTAAAACTTTCTACTATTTATTCCCAAAGAAGCCAAAGTGTAAGTATATCAATAAATCTTATTTGATGAAACTTTGAACTTGGATTTATATGTCTAGGAACAATATTTAATGAAATTAACGGTTGTTCTCCTTTTTTCGGCACACCCTGTATGTATATACAGGGTGGCCACTGGAATTACATTCCGGGCCTTTATTTCAGAGCGACTGCAGCTATAGTCATAAAAGCGGTGTCTAGGTATAGTAAAGTGGCTATAGGGTATTCCAGCAGAATGCTTACAGAGCCATCTTGTTGCCAACAGCAGAATTGGCTTTTCTATCTGAAAAACGGAGCGATATATAGAAAAAAAAGGTCAATTACGATATTGTAGAACATTATCAGTTTAGTACAAAAGACAGCTTGTTCGCATTAATGCTAAGAACAGAACACTTAAAACTTCACTCTGTTCGTGATTTCTAACACTGTTACATGACGAAACGTGTGAGAAAGAGAAAAGAAAATCAATTATCACAAGATAACTTTATTTTTTGGTGTTCGCACTGCTCTTCTTCAGCTTTAATACATATTTCGAACTTTGTTTGAATTTGACGTTGTGTTCTTTTCAGCATATTAAGTGTCAAGCTGACACAAGCAATAGTAATACTTCGGCGGCAGTCTTGCAGTTTTGATGGAGAGGTCGCACACACCTGCTGTTTGAGGTATCCCCGCAGGAAAAAGAAGATTGGGGTCATTTCTGTCCGAACGATAGCATTATCTCCTTTCGCCCTTGTTCTATAACGACACAGTTTCGGAAATTGCCAACAAACGAATGTGCGTTTTAAGCGTTCTATTCATGGTATTAAAATCAATAAGGAGTCTTTTTGTTATAAATTCATGATGCTCCACAACATTGCATTTGACTCTTTTTTCCCTACATTTCTCCATTTTCGAGATAGGAACGCTAATTCCGCAGTTTGTCACCAGATGGCGCTGTAAATGCTCTCATGGCGTACCCCATAGACATTTTACTATATCTAGACACCACTTTTATGACAATAGCTACAGTCGTCCTTAAATTTAGCGGGTTTAAATAACTTTAGTTTACACAATAAGTATATATATATATATATATATATATATACACTATATGCCCAAAAGTATCCGGACACTTGCAGATTTTCACATTTTTTAGAATTTCTCCGGAATGGTTTAACCGACTACTATTAAACTTCGGACATGTAAAGAATAGACAATAACTCACATTTTACATTGAAGATTCGGTCCTGAGGGCAATTAGGGGACCGTCTACAAACTGATGAAGACAAAAAAGTGTTTGGCCCACCCCGCTTCACAGAATACAGATAACAAGATGAAACTTTCAGAAATGGTAATGTTTAATGTGCATAATATTTACAGGAATTTTTGTAAACTCAGCTCAAATATTTGGGAAGACATAAAGGTTTTCTTAAAAAATCTCAAATTTTTCCACCTGTTTTTTGCTTATAACATGCAGAGTTTTCTGTTATATTATACGAAACTTACAGAAAAGATGACAATATGTTAGAAAAGCATTTGTGTAAAACTTTGGAAAAGAATTGTTGAATATTACAGGAATTATGAGCATTTTTAGTAAATAATGTTTTACTGCGCATGCGCGAAACATAGCGTAATTTTTCTTTCACAACTTTAAAGCCAGATATATAGGGCAACTTATATAACAATATTCAGTTCAATATCAGTAGTATTCAGAAAGATATCGGCATTACAAAGAGCAGAATTTTAGCTCCTGTCGAAGAGAAGCTAAAAGATGAGGGGTTGTACACAAATTAATATTTTTTAAACTTATATCTTTAAATAGTTATATTGAATTGTATAGTGGTTAGAATTTGCTAAATACCCATGAAGACTTATCAATTGCGTGCATAACTTAAATTCCAGCTAATTAGGCACTATAAATAACGAAAATTTTATTACTTTAATTATAATATTTACAGGATTATTAACAAATTACATATTACAATTTTACGGCCAAACGATATTTTTAAATATATTTATTTTATGGCGAAACGATTTTTTATCTAATTAATTTCTTTTCTTAAAATATTTTAATAATTCTACATATATATTTTTTTATTCGTTACGAATATTAGATGTGTTCATGGGTATTCAACAAATTCTCACCACTATACAATTCAATATAACTATTTAAGGTATCCGAACACGTTCGGAGCACTTTTTTCTTAAATTGTGAAATAGAAACACCAAAATATGTTTTTTAGATTCGAATTTAATAAAGATTAATATTAGCGTATGATTTTTGAGTATAAATTATTATAAATTTACAAAATTCTTGAATTTCTGCTGCTTTTTAGAGGAAATTTCCCAAAACTTCAAACATGCTACAGGTCCAACTTTTGTAATAATTCAAATAAAACTAATACTAAAATAAACTACATACTATGGACTAGTGCTTGTACTAGAATCTTAACATTCTTTGGATAAATAAAAATTTTAGAGCTAATCGAACAATCATTATAAGATTTTCAGCAAATTTTCTATGTCATTTTTCAAGTAAAAGACCATAATTTAAAAAATATTTTTACAATATACATTATTCTAGTACATTCACTAGAGAAACATTTGAAGAAAGTGTTCACAAAATTTCAGAACATTCGAATGATAATATCTTAAGTTATCATGTTTGAAGTTTGAAAAATATGCATAAAATCTAATTTTGAGAAAAATCAAATTTTAGTTTTTCCACGCGTTCAAATTATGTATCTAAACTTTAAAAAAAATTCCTAAAAATATACTGACATCATATTAGCTTGCAAAAAAGGAGTTTAAAAGAATTTTTGACAGGTTTCTGTCCCTTTAAATGACAACTTTCGGCTAATTAAACGCCCACTTCCGGTTTTCGGTTTGTTATAAAACAATTAATATCTCATCTTCTAATTAACGTACCGACAAAAGTAAATATGTTTTAGAAAGGTAAATGAATGAACTATCGAAAACATCAAAAATTTAAAAAAATGGAATTTTGGTCGAAAATCGACTTTCGAACGTGTTCGGATACCTTAAAGATATAAGTTTGAAAAATATTAATTAGTGTACAACCCCTCATCTTTTAGCTTCTCTTCAACAGGAGCTAAAATTCTGCTCGCTGTAATGCCGATATCTTTCTGAATACTACTGATATTGAACTGAATATTGTTATATAAGTTGCCCTATATATCTGGCTTTAAAGTTGTGAAAGAAAAATTACGCTATGTTTCGCGCATGCGCAGTAAAACATTATTTACTAAAAATGCTCATAATTCCTGTAATATTCAACAATTCTTTTCCAAAGTTTTACACAAATGCTTTTCTAACATATTGTCATCTTTTCTGTAAGTTTCGTATAATATAACAGAAAACTCTGCATGTTATAAGCAAAAAACAGGTGGAAAAATTTGAGATTTTTTAAGAAAACCTTTATGTCTTCCCAAATATTTGAGCTGAGTTTACAAAAATTCCTGTAAATATTATGCACATTAAACATTACCATTTCTGAAAGTTTCATCTTGTTATCTGTATTCTGTGAAGCGGGGTGGGCCAAACACCTTTTTGTCTTCATCAGTTTGTAGACGGTCCCCTAATTGCCCTCAGGACCGAATCTTCAATGTAAAATGTGAGTTATTGTCTATTCTTTACATGTCCGAAGTTTAATGGTAGTCGGTTAAACCATTCCGGAGAAATTCTAAAAAATGTGAAAATCTGCAAGTGTCCGGATACTTTTGGGCATATAGTGTATATATATATATATATATAACAAATACGAAACAAACATAGCAGAAATGTAAAAGCAACATATACAAAATAAATATTCATAAAACAAAATGTCAAGAAAAAAATCTGCGGTAAGAAAAAGCCGAAAGTGTAATATATATATAAAAGGGGAACATAAAATAATATAGAAAAATATAACACAAACGCAACGAATGCGCAAAAATGCAGCAATTCAAGAAGATTTGTGGAAAATATATCAATATCATGAAAGTCAAAAAATGTTAAAAATAAAATGGGGAGACTGTAGTAAAACGGTAAAAGCGTATAGATGCTCATCAGGGAAAGTAAAATTTATACGAACAGTTAAAAAATTAGTGAAATCATAATTTCTGCGAACAGTGTTGGCATATAGCTAAAAAACACTGTCCTTTACCCCGAACATTATGATAAACCAAGAATTTGAATGAAATACAAATAAAAGAAATGAAATTACGAACCAAAAACTGAGAGATGCTACCAACGGGAGACGTGACAAAGGGACTAACTGAGCGCGTCATGTAGGGACCGGATGTTTACGAAAATATCAAGTTACTTCTGAGGTTGGGGGAGTTTCGATGAAGATTAGGAAAGCGATGGAAAAAAAGGATGAAAGCGAACTACAATGAGGAAACGATGAAGATTAAAGAAATGATGAAAAAAAGAAAGGAGTGTATTTAAAAATAATGTGTAAAATAAAAAATATAAGGTGTATAAAAATTAAGGGATGATGATAAAAAGGAAAGGAGTGTATTTAAAAATTAAGGTGTATATAAAATTAATGAAAGATGAAAAAAAGGAGATGAGTGTAGTTAAAAATTATGGTGGAAACGGTAAGTGTTAAATAATATTTGTATTTGAAATCCGTTAATAAACGACTTAAAGATGCGTTTTCGAGGTAATCACATTAGACCTATCTGGCTTGAGAGACCCTACCACAGTATTAGAACTGCGCCAGCATAGCTCTAATATGCAATCCTGTACTTACATCTTAAAGCCATTAATTAAAGGTTCGTAGAAGGAGGTAGGAATTTCATTACTATTAAGGTTATTTATAAGGTGTTGAATTTGTTTCTTGATTGAATTTTTATCGCTGCAGGTTTTGTTAATTCTTATGAGTTGATTAATGATAGTGTTTTTGTAGATTTTAGAAGAGATATTTGAGTTCCAAAAAATATATCTATTGACATTGAATTTAAACTCGTTTCTTTTGTCATAGATATCTATTTTTAAAGTATTTTGACTATCAATAATTAAGTCCAGAAAAATAACTGGTTGTTGATAGCTATTGGTTTGTATTAATTTAAGTCCATTTGGATACAGAGTATTATTAGTTGTATTGAAATCTTTATGGTTAAAAATAATGAGGTCATCAATGAATCTAAAGACTGAATTCGAATAAATAGCGAAATTCCGTTCAAAAAAGTGTAGAAATAAATTGGCCAGAAGAGAAGAATAGCTGGTCCCTTGTGGGATGCCTTTAATTTGCTGAAAGATATTTTCCCCGTTGAAAATAAAGTTATTGTAAATACAGTAATTTGTAAGATCTTTCCACAATGTTATTGGGATGTTAAGTAAGTTTTTTAGGTCGTAGAAATAGTTCATTAAGACTTCTTGTAATTTATCTAATGGGATGCTTGTGAAGAGGTCTTGAAAATCATAGGTTTCTATTGTATCCATTTTATTATTTTTAAGGAATTCAATAACTTTATCATTGTTTTTAATTATCCAGGTAAAATTTTCGTCTTCAATAAACTTGAGGATAATGTTGAGATATTTGGAGAAGATTATTCCAGGTTTATACATATAGGTGTTCGTACCGCAAGTAATGTATCTAAATTTAATAGGCTGTTTATGGAACTTAGGATAGATGACAATATACGGAAGATTGTTATTTACATTGTGGCATCCAATTTTTTTGTTTAATGCTGAGATTTTTTTCTTAATAGTGATGATATTGGATTTACACTGTTTAAAGGTTTCTGAAGACTTTGGTTCCATATCTAATAGTTCAAGATAAAATTTCTTGCAAATTAATGCGTAGTTGCCGGCTGCCCTGTCAATAGGGGTTATAATGAAATGTTGTTGCAGAGTTTCGATGCTTTCCTTTATACTACGTAATTCGTAGGTGTCAATTCTTGCATTGATTAGTCTGTAATTGCTTTTTACGAAGTGTTTAAAGTTGAAATAAATATTCCATTTCCATTCGGTGAAAAACTGCACAGGTGTGTCAAATTTATGAGCTACTTTGAGGCAAAAATTATCAAGGTCATTGAGAAAACTTTTTAGTATGTGTTTTAACGAAATTTTGAAAATAGGACGAAATTTAGTACCTTTCTTTATTCATTATCGACCTTAATTCTTCGTTTTCAATAATATTAAGGTTGCCAGTAAGGATGTGTTTATGAAAAGGGTCCACATAATTGTTATGTTTTTCTTCATTGCAATGACATGGAACATTGATTCTATTCGTTTCTATATTTTTACAGAAAGAATTATAATTGAAGACCCTTCTTCCAAATGTTGTGTCATATTTAAGGCATTTGTTTATTTCAATATTTTTTATTGGGAATAAGTTAGAATTTTCTTTAAGTGCAGAGTTTAATTTAAATTTATCGAATATTGGATTTTTGAAGTTAATTGTCATATATAAAATGGTTTGATCTGACTTTTTCTTATGAAGCTTTGCAATCCTTGCCCTAAATAGATCATTGAGGAGAAGAAGAAAGTGTTGATTATCAGTTCTGTAAGTATGTAGAATATTTTCAAAAGTATGGCATAGTTTATTTTTAATAGAGAAGATGAAATTTTTTACTGGTTTGTAGTTAAAACTTTTATTGAAATCGTTTTGTTTTCAGTTCTTGATAGAGCGAATAATTCATTTCTTCTATTGATAATCTATTATAATTTTTCTTATTTTTACCGTTACCTCTGCAGCCTCTTTTGTTTATGTTATGGCTAGTACCGAAAAGTTGTGATGCATAACAGTTGTTAAGATTGATCATTTTATTTTGAAATATGTCATTAAGTCCAAATGGGGCAATAGTTTTCAGTTTTAGCATGTAGAAGTTTTCCCATTTCTAATCTTGTTTTTTTATTTTTGTTTTTTTATCTGGAATAATATCTAGCACATATAGGCAAACTTTGCTGAAATCGTGCTTCTGGAAGTGATTGAATTCTATGTTGAATTTTTCTTTGTTATTATAATGTTTAATATCGGAGCGATGTGAATTAATCCTAATGTTAAGGGTATTGCTGGTTTGTCCTACATATCCCATGTCACATAAACCACATTTTAGGTAGTATATCGCATTAAACATTTTACATCCAAAATTAGTTGAAGTGTCTGAGGAGACAAGATTTGGGTCGAAAAGGGGGCAAGTTTTACATCTTGAGTCACTGCATTTTCTTATTTTATAACCAAAAGAAATATTTTCTTTGACATTACACGAAAAAAATGGAACACCGGGGTAACGTGATAACGATTCAAGGTAGCCCCCCGACGCAACCGAGTACCGAGCACAGGGCTCCTCTGAAATGAGTGAACCCATCTTGCCATTATCTGGAGATTTAAAGGGCATAATTTCATAGAGTAAAAAACCCGAAGGTAAGAAGTATAACCGAATAAAGTGTGCGCTAAGAGCGGCGACATCAACATTCAGTGAAATATAACAAATACGAAACAAACATAGCAGAAATGCAAAAGCAACATATACAAAATAATCATTCAAAAAAACAAAATGTCAAGAAAAAAATCTGCGGTAAGAAAACGCCGAAAGTGGAATATATATATAAAAGGGGAAGATAAAATAATATAGAAAAATATAACACAAACGCAACGAATGCGCAAAAATGCTGCAATTCAAGAAGATTTGTGGAGAATATATCAATATCATGAAAGTCAAAAATATTAAAATAAAATGGAGAGACTGTAGTAAATCGGTAAAAGCGTATAGATGCTCATCAGGGTAAGTAAAATCTATACGAACCGTTAAAAAATTTAATGAAATCATAATGTTTTCTGCGAACAGTGTTGGCATATAGCTAAAAAACACTGTCCTTTACACCGAACATTATGATAAACCAAGAATTTGAATGAAATACAATTAAAAGAAATGAAATTACTAACCTAAAACTGAGAGATGCTACCAACGGGAGACGTGACAAGGGGAATAACTGAACGCGTCATGTAGTGACCGGATGTTTACGAAAATATCAAGTTACTTCTGAGGTTGGGGGAGTTTCGATGAAGATTAGGAAATCGATGGAGAAAAAGGGTGAAAGCGAACTACATTGAGGAAACGATGAAGATTAAAGAAATGATGAAAAAAAGGAAAGGAGTGTATTTAAAAATTAATGTGTAATATAAAAAATATAAGGTGTATATAAAAATTGAGGGATGATGATAAAAAGGAAAGGAGTGTATTTAAAAATTAAGGTGTAAATAAAATTAATGAAAGATGATAAAAAAATGTAACTAGTGTAGTTAAAAATTAATGAAAGATGATAAAAAAAGGAGATGAGTGTAGTTAAAAATTATGGTGGAAATGGTAAGTGTTAAATAATATTTGAATTTGAAATCCGTTAATAAACGACTTAAAGATGCGTTTTCGAGGTAATCACATTAGACCTGTCTGGCTTGAGAGACCCTACCACAGTATTAGAACTGCGCCAGCATAGCTCTAATATGCAATCCTGTACTTACATCTTAAAGCCATTAATTAAAGGTTCGTAGAAGGAGGTAGGAATTTCATTACTATTAAGGTTATTTATAAGGTGTTGAATTTGTTTCTTGATTGAATTTTTATCGCTGCAGGTTTTGTTAATTCTTATGAGTTGATTAATGATAGTGTTTTTGTAGATTTTATAAGAGATATTAGAGTTCCAGAAAATATATCTATTGACATTGAATTTAAACTCGTTTCTTTTGTTATAAATATCAATTTTTAAAGTATTTTGATTATCAATAATTAAGTCCAGAAAAATAACCGGATCTTGATAGCTATTGGTTTGTATTAATTTAAGTTCATTTGGATATAGAGTATTTTTAGTTGTATTGAAATCTTTATGGTTAAAAATAATGAGGTCATCAATGAATCTAAAGACAGAATTCGAATTAATAGCGATATATTATATATATATATATATATATATTCCAAACAATCAAAATTCAAGTAACATTTTCAATATAAATACTTATTAAACTAATAATTAAAATTAAAAATAAAATAATGTTACCTTATTAATAATCATACAATGAAATACAAAAAGATAGATTAAAAACTAATGTATTAATACTAGTTAGATTATTATTACTATGAAAAAGACAACCCAGAAATTGGAATTCCAACAATCAGATGCTTATCAGCCTTGGGAACTGATATGTCGCATTAATCCGAATTTAAAGGCGCCAACCCTCTACGAAAGCCAATTCTTGGAAAAAACAAATAGTATGGAAGTAAATATCCAAAATATTTCAAGATAAGAAACGAGAAAATATAACTAAATGCTTACCAATTCATAGTCTTAGCTATTGTAATGATATGAGCTATATACAATATATATATGAGGAGATGGCGACATATTTTAACGGTTTTCGTATGTCGTTGGCAGAAAAAAGCACTTATTAATATCATAGGCGAACTTCCCTTCCTGATGAGCGGTTCGTCATGATATTTTTCATTTTATTATAATTTTTGTCTATTTTTTGCCATTGTTTCTTGTATGTTCTTGAATTTTTGTCTTTTCTTTCTTTGTTTTGATATATATATTTAGTTAAATATTTCAATTAATCAAAACATGTGTTATATTTTCCATATATACAAATATTAAGTTAAAAATTAAAATCAAATAACCTTATCAAAAATTATACAAATGAAATACAAAAGATAGTTTAATTAAAGACTTTCACACTATGAAAAAAGACAATCTAGAATTGGAATTCCTATAATCAAATAACCTATCAGCCTTGGGAACTGATATATCGCATTAAATCTAGATTTTGTGGCACCAACCCTCTTCGATAGCCAATTGTTGGAAAAAAGAAATAATAAAGGAATAAATCCCCAAAATCTTTCAAGATTAGAAACGAGAAAGTATATAACTTACAACATACTGTTACAGTCATGTAAAGTCGCTTCCCAGCAATGCAGGTCTTATGGTTGGGAAGAGGGTTTTACAAGGTGAAGCATGGAGTGACCTCAGCGACTCTCGTGGCACGCATGACCTTGGCGACAAACTTGGCGACCATTTTGGCGACTTGGCGACAAATTTGGCGACCTTGGCGACAAATAGATTATTCTCGAAAATGCAACCCTTTTCTCGATATTTCTATTAGGGGCCGAGATCTAGGATTTTCATGAAAATTCTATGTGACGTCACGGCCTAACGGGGAGAGTATATAAGACCGCGTTTGGACCACAACAGCGGTTTTTATCGACTGGTTACTTCTCTTTGAAGTGCGAACGTCTTCGGAGTTCTATCCGCTGTGTGAACTAATCAGCTGGTGAGCTGAGCTGCTATTGTCTTTACTAGTTATTTGCTGACTGTTTGTGCTGTTAGATATCAGAGTGCTGAACTGTCATTACCCGTGAATTGTTGTCTATTTACTTTGGTAATCTGAGCAAGGACTATTGTTCCCTGTACCTGTGTTACGTGTTTTCCTGCGTATTTGTAAATAAACCTTCATTCTCCATTATCCTGCGTGTTGGACTGTTTATACCATACACCACAGAGAGACCTTTTGCAACACTGGTGCCAGAAGCGGGATAGTGTGTATGGTGAATACGAGATCTCAGACGAAGATGGCTGACAACGCTGATCTACTTGCTCTCTTAGCCGATATGAAGAAATCTATGGAGAAGGGACAGGAAGAAATGAAGGAAGAAATGAGAAAAGGACAAGAAGAAATGAGAAAAGGACAAGAAGAAATGAGAAAAGGACAAGAAGAAATGAGAAAAGAACAAGAAGAAATGAAGAATGAGATCCAATCACACGTCGAAAGTAAAGTCGGAGAAATTAAAGATCATGTCAACAGTTGCATAGAGAAAATAGAAGAAGATGTCCAAAGCGTGAAAAGAGAGATTGGAGAGGTAAAGGGCGAGGTTGAAAGGAAGATCGAGGAAGTGGAAGACAAAGTACAAGGAAAGATAGAGGAAGTCAAAGAAAAAGTTCAAGTGAAGATCGGCGACCTAGAGAAGAGGCTTAGTGAACTCGAGGACAGACCAATCAATTTCCCGGCAAATCCAGACCTCACGTATTCCAGACCAACGGTCAAATCCCTGACATTCGACGGACAGACGTCTTGGACTGTTTTCAAAACTCAGTTTGACGTTGTGAGCTCTGCGAACGGATGGAATAATCGTGTGAAAGCCAGTCAACTTGTGGCCTCTCTCCGAGGATCAGCGGCGGAAGTTCTTCAGGGAATACCTTCTGATAAGTTGACGGACCTTATGGCCATCGAGAACGCTCTAGAAGCCCGATTCGGAGACAGTCACCTTACCCAGTTTTATAGGACTGAATTGAAGGCGAGACGGCAGAAGCCAGGTGAAAGCCTTCAGGTATTAGCCGCCGATGTGGAGCGACTAATGAGCCTGGCCTACGCCGAGTGCCCTCAGGATGTCCGAGACAGCCTAGCAGCCCAGTACTTTGTTGACGCTATCAGAGATGAGGATACTCAGCACGCAACAAGGTTGATGGATGCCAAAGACTTTGCGGAGGAAGAAATGGACTCTACTTGGAAGGATCCATTTGCGGTATCCCTTGTTTGATGTTAGTGGACACCGGCGCCAATGTCACTCTCGTAAGGACAGACTTGGCCCAGAAATTGAAGGGGAATTTTATTTATACGGCTCCTAACATCTCTTTAAAGACCGCTACTGGTGAAAAGGCGGAGATAAACGGGAAACTGGATGCAGCAATTGAATGCGGATCTAGAAAATTCCAACACAAAATCTACGTAGCTGACATCACCGATCCCTGTATTCTCGGCCTGGATTTTCTACAAAAATTTAACTTCATGGTGGACCTGGAAAAGAACGAGATTCGGACAGGAGGAGAGGAAATTCCTTTGTTTTCAGCCAGTGCAGAGGATTCAAAGTTATGCACTGTATTGGCTAAAGAGAAAACTATTATACCAGCAAGATCGGAATGTCTTATCCAGGGAATCCCAGAAGCTTCTGGAAAATTCAGATACGCCGTAACGGACTTCCCTAGCGAAGTTTCCCAGAAAGGTGTCCTCGTGGCGGCCACACTCGTTGATTTAAAAAAAGGAGCCATCCCCGTTCGAGTTCTGAATGTGGACCATAAACCCAAGACCATCGACAAAGGAGCTGTTATTGCGACATGTGAGCCAGTGGTGGATATCGTTGCTCGTCCTCAAGAATTTTCCGAATCACTACGCCTCCCGTCAATCTTGGAGAATCTTGAAGGGCTTAATGAAGAACAACGAACAGCAGTGAAGGAATTGCTACAAGAATTTCAGAACTTGTTTTCTACTAGTGACTCTGATGTCGGCCGCTGCAATATGACTCAGCATAGAATTAATACAGGTAATCATCCACCAATCAAACAATATCCAAGACGTTTGCCTCTTGCAAAGAAAGAGGAAGCGGAGCGCTTAGTTAAAGAGATGGTGGATAACGGAATAATAGAAGAATCATCAGGACCTTGGGCTTCGCCTATTGTGCTTGTTAAGAAGAAAGATGGGTCGACACGTTTCTGTGTTGACTACAGGAAGTTAAACGAGATTACGATAAAGGATAGTTATCCTCTTCCACGGATAGACGACACCCTGGATGCTTTGAACGGAAGCCAATGGTTCTCGACATTAGACTTGAAAAGTGGATACTGGCAAGTCGAGATCCAACCTGAAGATAAAGAAAAGACAGCCTTCACCACCGGACAAGGACTCTGGCAATTTAAGGTAATGCCTTTCGGACTTTGTAACGCCCCTGCCACATTCGAACGATTAATGGAGACAGTATTGCGTGGACTTACGTCTGAAGCCTGCCTAGTTTATCTTGATGACATTATTATAGTAGGACGAACATTTCAAGAACATCTTAATAATATTCGTAAGGTATTCCAGAGACTGCAAAAAGCTAACCTCAAGCTAAGTCCAAAGAAATGCAGATTCTTCCGAAAGGAAGTTTCTTATCTTGGACACATAATTTCAGCGGACGGAGTTAAAACCGACCCAGAAAAGACTAAGGCAGTAGTTGATTGGCCTCGTCCAGAGACAGTACACGATGTCCGAAGTTTCCTTGGACTTTGCACCTATTACCGTCGTTTTGTAAGGAATTTCTCTGCAATAGCAAGACCCCTACATAAACTAACTGAAGCTAGATCAAACTTTAATTGGACTGAAGAATGCGAGAAATCTTTCAATAGTCTAAAACAGGCTTTGATAACGTCCCCTGTCTTGACCTATCCCCGGACTGACAAGGAATTTATCTTGGATACGGATGCTAGTAATGAGGGAATAGGAGCCGTGCTCTCTCAAAAGATTGGAAACGAAGAGTGTGTCATCGCTTACTTCAGCAAGAGCTTGGGTAAGCCAGAAAGAAATTATTGTGTCACGCGTAAAGAATTACTAGCCATCGTGAAATCTATAGAGCATTTCCATCACTACCTCTATGGACGTAAATTCCTTCTCCGGACTGATCATGCATCCCTTAGATGGCTTTTGAATTTTAGGGAACCTGAAGGCCAGATAGCTCGCTGGATCCAAAGACTGCAAGAATATGACTTTGAAATCCAGCATCGCAAGGGAACCTCTCACGGAAATGCAGATGCGCTCTCTCGAAGACCCTGTAAAGAGAGTTGCAAACATTGCACGAATGCAGAGAAAAAGTTCGGAATGGAAACGGACATTTCCGTGAAAGTTTTAACAACTGAGGATGCCTGGTCTCCAAGTGAGGTTCAAAAGGCACAGCTAGAAGACAGCTATTAGGCCAATTCTGGAGAGGAAATTGAATTCGGAAGATCGACCATCTTGGCAAGAAATCGCTCCGGAAAGCCCTGCAACAAAACGATATTGGGCTCATTGGGACTCCTTACAACTTAAGGATGGTGTTTTATATCGTAAGTGGGAGAGTGACGATGGAAGTTCTTGTCGCTGGCAGCTAATTCTCCCGAAAAGCAGAATTCAAGAAGTTCTGCGAGAGACTCATGACAGCGCAAGTGGAGGCCATTTTGGAGTTATGAAAACTTTGAGCAAAACCCGAAAGCGATTCTATTGGGATAGACTTCGCGCCGACGTCGAAAAATGGTGCAGAGAATGCCACGCTTGCGGAGCCCGAAAAGGACCCAAAACAAGAACTAAAGGCCGTTTACAGCGCTATAATGTGGGCGCACCTTTCGAAAGAATGGCTTTGGATATTTTAGGACCCCTTCCTGTAACGACAAAGGGCAATCGATATGTACTGGTATTGATGGACTATTTTACCAAATGGCCAGAGGCAATCCCCATTCCAGATCAGGAAGCCTCGACCGTGGCTGAAGAACTTGTTCGAGCATGGATTTCGCGGTATGGCGTACCTATGATATTACATTCGGATCAAGGTACAAATTTTAATTCCGCTCTCTTTACTGAGCTCTGCAAACTTTTAGGAATTCTGAAGACTCGAACGACGGCGTTACATCCTGAGTCAGATGGCATGGTCGAGAGGTTTAATCGAACGATTTTAAATCATCTATCTTTATTTGTATCGAAGAATCAGACTGACTGGGATACACATTTACCACTCTTTCTCTTGGCCTATAGGAGCGCAGACCATGAAGCGACCGGATACACTCCAGCAGATATGCTTTTTGGTCGAACACTGCGATTGCCATGTGATATCCTATTTGGACGACCAAGTGATACGCCTTCCTCGCCGAATGAATACTTGAATAATTTAGAGGCACGTTTGGAAAGCGTACATGCGTTTGCCAGAGAGCGAATTAAATTGGCCAGTGAACGAATGAAGACTCGCTACGATTCCGGAGCAACCGGCCATCATTTTAAGGAGGGAGACCAAGTCTGGATGTATAACCCGAAGCGACGGAGAGGTCTGAGCCCGAAATTACAGCAGAACTGGGAAGGACCTTATACTATCGTCAAGAAACTGAACGATGTTATCTACAGAGTTCAGAGGTCACCTAACGCCAAGCCAAAAGTAATTCACATCAATCGGCTAACCCCCTACCGGGCTACTGATCACAGTTCGGTGTAATGAGACTGCCGGGACGTCAGTCTTTGAAGAGGGGAGCAGTGTTACAGTCATGTAAAGTCGCTTCCCAGCAATGCAGGTCTTATGGTTGGGAAGAGGGTTTTACAAGGTGAAGCATGGAGTGACCTCAGCGACTCTCGTGGCACGCATGACCTTGGCGACAAACTTGGCGACCATTTTGGCGACTTGGCGACAAATTTGGCGACCTTGGCGACAAATAGATTATTCTCGAAAATGCAACCCTTTTCTCGATATTTCTATTAGGGGCCGAGATCTAGGATTTTCATGAAAATTCTATGTGACGTCACGGCCTAACGGGGAGAGTATATAAGACCGCGTTTGGACCACAACAGCGGTTTTTATCGACTGGTTACTTCTCTTTGAAGTGCGAACGTCTTCGGAGTTCTATCCGCTGTGTGAACTAATCAGCTGGTGAGCTGAGCTGCTATTGTCTTTACTAGTTATTTGCTGACTATTTGTGCTGTTAGATATCAGAGTGCTGAACTGTCATTACCCGTGAATTGTTGTCTATTTACTTTGGTAATCTGAGCAAGGACTATTGTTCCCTGTACCTGTGTTACGTGTTTTCCTGCGTATTTGTAAATAAACCTTCATTCTCCATTATCCTGCGTGTTGGACTGTTTATACCATACACCACAGAGAGACCTTTTGCAACAATACCAATAGTTATAATTATTGTTGGGACTTGAGCATTATCCTAAAGACAGTTCCACATTTAAAGTGAAAATATTATTTCTAAATTAAGCTTTTAGTACTATAATAAAACACTATAAAAATATTAATTATAAATTAAATTTAAGCCTTTATAATAATATATATTTTTTTGAAATATGCATAAAAATAAATAAATGAATATATGATGCAATCATATTCTTAATCCAGTGGCACCATCTACCTATGAAGTGATTTACTAAAATCTTTGTTAATTCCATTATATATGATCACATCAAAAATAAATCTAAAAGACTTTTAATTTAATGGTGTAAAATATTTCTTATTAACATGATCAAACGTGAAATTTATAGGATACCCATATCTCATAGCATTTTCAAGAAATGTATAAATATGAGACTACTGTTTTAATCTGTCTGTGACTAAAATAGTGCTTCTCTGAACATAATTTAAGACGATATTTCTATATATTTGACGACTAATGTAACTATTCCAAGAAGGTAACTTGTTTATATTGAATTGAAAAGTGTTTCTATCATAAATCTCAGTGCTTAATTTATTCTCAACTATTTTTATTTCAAGATCTAGAAAATCTGCAGAAGAAAAACCTTCATTAGTTTTTAGTAATATCAAATATTATATAATGTTACCGCTAAAGTGCAGAAATCAGTTATTCTACAGATTATCTAGGCAATGTGCAGATTAACTAGGGGGATTCGTTAAAGTGCCGAAAATTGTTTCATTTCTCAAATTACCTAGATAATGTGCATATTACTTACTAGGCACTCGTTAAAGTGCAGGAACAACAGTAACGTTTCTGTACTCTTAAATCAACATAATGTTATTTATTTATTTTTCGATATCTAAAAAATCAAGTTAATACAATCAAACAATCAACAAATTAGTTGATACAATCAATCATCAATCAATTAAAAAACTATAATACAAAGAATCAAACGGTTTAAAATATATTACAATTAAGGAAATGAATTCGCAAAACATATGATAAAATTATACTTATTTATTAGTGCAATCTAAAGATTGGTGACACTTTGAATTACATAGCAATTGGTTTTTGCGACAAGCACACCTATTTGTGGTACATTTAGATTTGCAGTCACATTTTCTGAAACCCTGCCCAGTACCAAGGGATTGTTTTATTGCTGTTTGACATAAAGATATTTCTACAGCAGGGACATCTTCTTTCGTTAAAAATCTCTCTTTGCAAACACTGAATTCAAATTTTGCATACAATTGTTTTAAAACACCCGTTTTAGTACCAAGCTTATAAAAGCCTTCCTCCGTTTTACTAAGAACCACAGCTGAAATCGAGCGGGCATCAGTTTTTCCTCTGTCTACTTCGGGTACTTTAATTCTCACAGTGACACCTTCATCGACATTCAGGTGCTTTGCATTAGAAACCGCTAACATTTTCTTTGCTTGCTTTTCTAAACCTTTCTTGGCTTCATCAAGCTGTATTTTCTGATCCATATCTTTTTACAGCCATTACCATTTCTTACCATACCCTTCCTCTTTAGGATCTATTTCACAACAAATTACGTGAACAAATATATCGTACGATTTACACTCGTGAGCACCTGATGCTGCTTTTGAGCGAACAATACAGACCACGTCTTGTATAGTCCTCTTTACAGGCTCTGTACGAAACTGTGATGGCGATTCTGCTGAAGTTGAGGGTAACTCAGTGATGACTTCTTCAACATGCAGAGGCGATTCCTTGGAGGTGCAGGGTAACTGAATATTCTTCATAACTGTATCCTCAATCAATGGTGTAGAAGGTTGTTTAAGATTACTATCGATAAATTCTTGTATTTCTATAGGTGATTCTATAGAAGCAGGGGATAACGGAATGTCCTCTTGAAGTAAGATTTGACTCTGATCCCATAATCACAGTCCCTTGTAAATCTTCTAATTTTTCAAGGTCATCCTCAGTATTTATCGAATGTAATACACTTTGTGGTATAATACAAGACAATCTCACTTTCTCGGGAGAACCGGACATCAATCGCGAGAGTCACTGAGATACAGTCTAAAGTCACTGTTAGACTGTTAGAATGAGTAACTTGGCTGCGACGAAGTTACAAACGGTGAGAATACTCTAAGATTACAGTTCTAGCATTAGAGTTCGGTGAACTATGAGAGTGCAGCCATCCACAGATAACTCAGCGTGAGTTATGCGAAATACCGAGGGTTGGTATGAAATATCGAGGTTAACCAAACGCTCGATAAAATGCAGAACGGTCCACCAAAGGGACACCTTTCCAGCCGAGATGCTTTCGGCTACACACGGGGTCAAAAAACGCCCGTTCGTCGCTCTGAATTCCAATTCCTGGAACTCGGATTCACAATCCAAACGTCGGAGGTAGCATTCCGCCCTTTTACTTTCGTCTCTTCCTTCTCTCCTCTTTCCCCTCTTTTTAAACATCTTACCTTCGAAAGACAGGGGGGGGTGTTGTCTTGCCCCCTGGTGATTCGTTCTCAAGCTGCACAAATCATCCAACTGCAGTCGTGTGCCTTCTTTCATGGTGTTGATTGGTTGTGGTCAATCTTAAACGGAGGTCTTTGTCAGCTTAAACGAGGGTGGTCTTGCCACTGAAGGCTAAAGGAACCGCTCTCCACTGGGCCCTTCTTGTGGGCTTGCGTAAGGTTGGCAGATTTCTGACCCACTTACACTCATCTTGTCTCGTTCCCTCGGAACTTTCATCCTCCGGCTTGTGTGGTCTGAACGACCCGTCGTGGGAAAAGGGGAGACATCGCCATATTTACAATATGTTACTGTAAAAGACCGAGATCTGGCAGGTGTCGACAATCATCGGTGAATGTGTTCACAGTAATATACGCATTTATATTCTTAAATGATTATTATTTAATATTGTGATATATACATATATATATATATATATATATATATATATATATATATAAAAGAGGCAAAACATAATAGAAAAACAATAAAATAAATAACAAACATTCATATCAAATTCGAAAGGATATGAAAAAAACGAATCGAAAATAAATCCGAGTAAAGACAAAAATGCGAATAGTAACAGATGGAAAAATATATAAATATATCACATACACAATTTCAGTTCACATTTTATACTCTTTCATTTTTCGATTTATACTCTATCTATATATATATATATATCTATATATATATGAGGGAAGAAAATGGGTTGGGACAGGGGGACAGCAGCCAGTTTATCTTTGAAGCAAGGTATTTTGAAACCTGTGTAGGGGTGAGTGAATGGCCGTGGGGCGACACTTGAGCTTAAATACATACGATTTGAAAAGGAACGAAATATCAGCTGTTTAGACAGGCAGTAGATAGTACTAAAGCCTCAGCAGGAATAGAATTAGAGGTGTGTCCGTGTCCATTAATGTTATTATGTTCTATCGAGGTAATATCTTCTATCGAGGTGAGAAGTCGTCGTCCATTCAAGCAGAGACTCGAGACGAATCCGGTATTTTCCCCCAAGAACTGCAATTTTAGGAAGGGTAGTCTTTAGACGGATATATAAACTCCGACTTGTTTTATGTTTTGTCATTTCTTTTTGATGTTTACTGCTCATGTGCTCTCGACTTAGCGTTGCTCTCTCCACTCTCGACACGTTCGTTTTTTAATTGCGTTTCAAAATACTTATGAACAATGGATTCAGAAGAATACTCAGAATCGGATTCTTCCTATGAGGACATTTCTGATGAAAGTGATTCCAATGAAGATACATTGGATGCCGCTAGAAACTGGTGTAGAATTGACCAAGAAAACCTTGCACCACCCCCACCAAGATTTCCTTTCAGTGGCAACCCAGGACTGAATACACGCATGGACGGTTCTTCTCCCATTGAATTTTTCTGCATTTTCTTCGATGATGACATAGTAGGTTATATAGCGAGCGAAACGAACCGCTATGCAGAAGATTTCATTGAGAAAAATGATTTAACTCCAAGCTCAAGGGTTCAGAAATGGAAAGATGTCGACTCAAGTGAAATTCGTGTTTTTTTGGGCATTATTATTTTGCAAGGTATAGTACAAAAGCCATTGCAAAAGTGGTATTGGTCGCAGAGGCCATTGCTTAGCACTCCATATTTGAAGCAACTTATGTCCGAAAAAAGATTCAGCATCATCATGAAATTCCTTCATTTCACAAATAATGAAACAATCGATTTGGAGACACATCCCCAACCTGACTTACGAAAAATCTATGAAGTTTATGATGCCATAAACAGAAAGTTCAAATCAAGTTACGTTCCAGAAAGGGATGTGTCAGTTGATGAATCCTTATTATTGTATAAAGGAAGATTGGGCTGCAAATAGTACCTACCAAAAAAGAGAGCCAGGTTCGGGATTAAATTCTATCAGCTATGCGAATCTTCCAGTCGTTATATTTGGAATAGCCTTATTTACACAGGAAAGGATATGCCACTGTGGAATGAATCCCCCAATTACAAATCTACAACGAACATAGTTATGACACTTTTGGAGGATCTTCTTGACAAGGGCTATTGTGTAACTTTGGACAATTTCTACACGTCACCAGAATTGGCAGAACTTCTGTTATCTCACCGCACTGATGTTTATGGTACATTGAGACCTAACAGAATTGGTGTTCCCGAAGAAATCAAAAAAGGGACTCTTAGAAAAGGAGAAATAGTTGGATTTCAGAAGGGGAAGATTTGTGTAATGAAATACATGGACAAAAAATCCATCTGTATTTTAAGTACTGTGCATAATACGGTAACTGTCGAACAGGACAAGAAAAGGAAAAAAATTCACGGAAAATCGGAAAGAATAGTTTCCAAAAAACCTCAAGCTATAATTGACTACAACCTTACTATGGGAGGCGTGGATAAGGCTGATCAGTGTTTGTCATATTACCCTACTGTAAGAAATCAGCAAAAGAAGTATTACTTAAAAATATTTCGACAAATTTTAAATCAGTCAGTGTGGAATTCCTTTGTCCTCTACAAAAAGAATGGGGGCACCATGTCCCATTTGGACTTCCGCCTTCAGCTTTTTGAAGAATTGGCCAAAATATATGGGGAATCGAAACATTCTTCACAAAATACTACATCTTCTGACCGCCTCACCGGACGTCACTTTCCATCTCACATTCAACCAACACAGAAAAAGAAAGCCCCGACAAAAATATGCATTGTTTGCAGTCAGAAGTTTAACGAAAAAGGTCAGCGGGTAAGAAAGGAATCGAGATACCAATGCGCGCAGTGTAACGTAACCTTATGCGTTACACCATGCTTCGAAAAATACCACACAGTTGAAAATTTTTAAAAAATCGGAACTCTTTTCTTTAAAATTTTGGAAAAACGCATAATTTTTTTGTGTGCTCATAATTTTTTAACTTATTCATGAAATAATTAATTAGATACATTGTGTTTGAATATCCTTGTTCATATCGGAAATCTGTTTTACTTATATGTTTTAAGAAAATGAAATAATGGATCAAGTAACTCAAAATGACTGTCATACAATAATTCTTTGTGTATCATCTAAAATAATCAGTGCAGTAATAGTTTTTTCATGTACCATATTTTTATATTACTTGATATTTGCATATTTAGAGTCAAAGTGTGCAACTTCATTGTCTTGTATATACAATTATGATAATAGTTTTATTAGTTTGTCATTCATTAGAAGTCTGATTATATAATATTGCATTACCTGCTAATTTCACAAAGTATTTTGTATCAGTATTGCATTCAGTTATATTAGCACGTTATAATTTGCGTTAGATACTATTTTCAACATTAATAAATTTTGGTATAAATATAAGATATATAAGTATCTTAGCTCATTGCAGAATTATCTTAACGGCATTTTTCATATTTACATGTTTCAAGGAAATATACTCAACGTCCATATACTCGAAGTCATTGTTGTAAAATAATCTTTTTATTCTGTTCTCTATTTAGCATCACAATATTACATTCAAAGTATTTAAGTTAATTTAACGCGTTTGGTAACTTGCATTTATATTTTCCTTTACTCTAAAATCTGTATCATTTATCACGTTTTTTGCCGACATGTTTTTATATCTTTTTTAAAATAATTTCTTTAATAGCTACAATAATTTTAAAAGTTTCATTGAAGAATTTAAATAAATATTTTACTTTCACTTTGAATATAAGGTTGGTCGGTTGGAGTTTATTGGCGCTGAATCCAGTAGCGGATTTTGACAATATGATGCCCAAGGAGCAAAATTATTTTGAGGCCCCATCCAAAAAAAACCTCTATTCGTGACAGGGTTACGGCGATTTAAATCAGTTGATTAAAATCAACTGATTTTTTAAAATAAATCACCGATTTAAATCACTTTATTTTAAATATCAAGTTAATCTGCTTTAATGAAATAAAATTGTTCATGTATCTTTAAATAGTGATTTTAAAACATTTTTAAATGTATATTTAAAGAAAGAATATATAAATCATAAAAAAATATTTCATTGAATTGATGTAACTAGAGTACTTTGCATATCTTTATTTTTGAGAACATAAGCAAATAAGATTTTAAATAAAACTCTAATGAGCAACACAATAAAATGCAAAGTATGAGGTGCTCCTTTTTTATAAAATAAATATTGTGAAAGGATCATGTTCACAAAGAAAGAACATAGTAAAATGCATTGAGTTTCATTTTAATATTGGATAACTATTAACTTCAGCCATTTCTCTTGCATACTCAATTTCATAATTGCCTCGCAGTTTTGGTTGGTATTATTTTTCTCTAATTAATCTCTTAGATATACAAATTGGTTGAATAGAATCTCAGTGTTGTGAATATCGATGTTTCTTACCTATAAATATGCAATAGTACGTTCTATATCTTTCCAGAAGAGTTTAAGGAGAAAACGGGACAAATAGCAATATGTGACTGAGTAGTGAAATACTGTGACAGTTCCGTATATACGGAACGTATGGCAACCCTAATTATATGTATATATAGATAAAGAAATTAAAATACCTTTGCATCCCTTTATCTTTTTTCATTTTACTCCAAACAGAGCTGCTTTTCGTTTGATAATATATAAAACATTTAAAAAGCAGTGATTTGTTTCGATTTTGCGTCTATCTAGATGGGTTGGACATAAGTGTCCAAACATTCAAATTTTGTATTAAATAGGAACAGAACTTCAAAATTGTTTTTAATATTTATTTTTTTTAATTTTCTTACGCTTAATAAAGGAAACTTATTCAGTTAAAGAGGAGAAATGAGCTCATAAATCACCAATTTATATTTGTGAACTATAGTAAATTTTACCATAAACTGAGAACCATTTTATATTTCTTCTAAATTTCGAGCTCGAATGAACAGTGTCAACTCTTTGCCCTAAAGAACAGAATGGTATAATCTAATAACAATACCGGCAAAAAAAGATGGAAATAATAAAATTATCCCCACGAAATTTTTATGAAAACAGCACTTGAGATGAATTAAGATAATTTTTCAAAAAAAAAAAAAATGTTATCTAGTTTAAGCTCTCCAAAGTAAATCATTAAAATCGTTTCCATCGTTCCTTTTTTCTTGTTGAAGTTATCTTGTTAAAAAATTTAAATGTGAATCGTAAAATAAAGCAATGACTTTCAAATATAATATAACAAATCAAAAGAATAGGTGGTTGACAGAACAATGTGAACACTTTTGAATTTGCACATTTTTTCAGATATCTCCCGAAAGACTGAAAGGATTTTCCTAGAACTTCGACCATGTAAAGAAGAGGGTTCAATTCACAGTTTACAGGGAAGATTCGGTCACGATAGCATTTAGGGGACTGACCAGAAATTGATGAAGAAAATGATTTAGGACTCACCCCATTTTTCAGAAAGCTGATAATGAGTAGCAACTTTCACCAATGGTTTCGCTTGATAAGCGAAATATTTACATGCATTTGTGTAAAAAAAGTACGAATATTCAGGAAGCTATAAAGGATTTCTTAAAGATTCCCAAATTTTCCACAATTTTTTTGCTTATAACATACAGATTTTTCAGCCAAATTATACTAAACGTACAGAATTCATGGCAATATGTTAGCGAAATGTTGTAATAAAATTTCAAGAGAATACTTTGAATACTAGTGGAAGTATGAGTAGTGGCTAAATTTTTAAAGATTGAAATGAAGAGCAGATTTTTGTGTGGGGAGGAGGGGCGAGATCTACTGTTCACAGAACTACTAGCATACATAACAGCTTTTTAGAGGATAACAATATGTAATAATTTATATAGTATATCATGTCTATTTATTGATTTAAATTGATTATATTTATAATAAATAAAATTTACAAATATATATACAGAAAAAGTATCATTTTTGATATGAGTGGGCCCCCATTGACTGCTGGCAACCGTTATTTTCAGACCCAGTCCGCCACTGCCTCCCCCCGTCACACTCTTGAAATGTCCAACAAAAGATACGTCGCCCCATCTGGGTGAGTGGTAGAACTGGTAGTGGCCCAAACAGGTTAATATTATTGAAGCGAGTTTTTTTTTTTTTAAATAAATCTGTTTAAGAGTATTTTGTGTTCATAAAGTAAATATAAGATTTATTGCAAAATATATCAAATTCCAAAATACTACTGTTTACAATTGTTCTTTTATATTAATATTTTATTACTATTGTATATTAATTAGTTTTTTTGTTGTAAACCTTAATCTTATTTCATACAAAATAAGTACACATATAATCATTATTATTGTTATGCTCACAAATGGCATTAAAACACATAGTTAAAGTTTAAAAATAAAATTTGAAATATGATCTATAACGTAGTGCTTTGTTTCTGAACTGCAAGTTTATATTTATGTAATATAGTTTGACATGTGACAAGGGGGAGGGAGGGGGTATGGTGAAGTGTGACACTTTGTGACAAAGGGGGGGGGAGTCAAAAATAT
>BGPR01000833.1:0-54196 GCA_013235015.1 Araneus ventricosus | reverse complement strand
CCTAACAACATAAATTTGAAAGGTAACGATCATTACAATTTGTAAAATTTTTTTAAATCTAAAATATAAGAAGTGAAAAAAAATTAAATCTTAGAATAGAGTATTTTCATAATCTATTATTGTTATTTGTTATTTAATATTTTATTCAAAACAAAAAGTCGTATTCGAACCACTTCATTTCCTAAATTATAACTTTTGAAAATTGAAGAATACTTTCACTTTAAGATTGCATTAGTAAAGATAATTTATCTATTAAATTCTAGAAAAATGCTAATTTTAACACTTTATTACATATTACAATGTCCAGAAAACTCCACATATTTTAATAAATGTAGCCAATATTAACAAGAATAAGTAAAGTTATTTCATACTAAGTTAATTATAAATTTAAAGTTATGATAAAATATGCTTAAAATTTTAAGAACAAATTGATTATAATTACCTTTATAAAATAATCAAGAAAAACCGATTTCCGTTTGGTTGCCTTTCGCAGTTCTTCCTCAGCCCTTTTTAACACTAACTAATCAAGCTCTTTATCATTTTTAGAAGAATTTTTATACTGCCGCCACACGCCATTAGTTTTACATTGAATATCCTTCAAAGGTTTATCTGATGAAGACTTTTTGAAACTATCAAAAAGTTTTTTATACAATATTTCTCGAAATGAAGACATATTTCCGATTTGATTTGTTTTAAACACTACAGTTAGTTATATGTACTGTGCTGTTTTAAAAACTTCCGAGACACCAGACAGTAGAGCTTTAAACCAATATGTTTATGAGGTTCAACCACTTCAAAGAGGGGTGTGAAGTGATTAGTTTTGTTTCGGAACAAATTGGCGGAAAAATCGTTCGTGAGAACATACGAAAAATTGTGCATTATGTTGTCGAAGGAAAACAGCATAAAACCCGGGAACGGGCGTGCAGGGTGTGACATACCCGAGCCGATCTTTTGTTTTGTCTATTTCCCGACCCCTCATTTAAAAGTGGACGGGACTCGGTATAGCTGAATGTAGGGTCATGACCTTGGACGGTCCAGAACAGCAAGCGAATTCTAAAAATAGAAATTCCGGTGTTCTATGTTTCGGGTATATTATACCCATTGCACCCATCCATTGAGAATCTTCGTTATTTTATTTCCGGTTTCAAGATATTGTTTTTCTTTCAGTACATATTAAGAAGATGAAACTTCAAACCTGACTATGAGTATATTTTTTTAATTAAATTATTTTTGCAAGTTACTACAGATTTTTGGAAATAAAGTGATTTTAATGCCTTACGTAAGCATCACTCATACCCCTCCCCCCTTTTCAGCAAAAATAAGCAGATCGCAAACCCCCTCCCCCCCTTTTCAGCAAAAATAAGCAAATCGCAAACCCCCTCCCCTCCTTATGTGCTTACGTAATATTTGAACGGCCCCTAATAATATTGAAGCAAAATTAAATAGTTCGTTTGATTTTTTTTAGTTTAAATATATAATCTGCTAATTCAGAACTTTAAGACTTTGGTCGTGCAGAATATTGTTTTTATGCTCATTTTTTTAAAATTTCACTAGGATGTAGCACACGTGATACACTCCATGAACAAAACAAAAAAAAAGGAAAAAAATCTGTATTCTGAACGAAATAAGATTTTTCATTTTTCATTCAAAACTGACTTTGGATAGCGTTTTTAGTTAAACCAAACAAAACTCAAATAAGCTATTCAATTTCTCTTTAGCGATAAAAATAATTCTTAAAAAATCACCTCAGATATTGACGCAACTCCACCTACAGACGAAAAAATCGTTAAAATTTTTTTCCTATTTTTTTTTTCAGTTTTCACAGACAGCATTAATTTTAGAACATAATAATGAAGTTTTGTTTCATTTGCGTCCATAGAACCTACACAATGTCCTCTAAATAGGCAAAAATTTTCATAACAGCTCTATGTTTCTATACTTTTAATCTCAAGATTAAAAAATATAGTTTTATGATTCTTTTGAGTTGTCATTATTTAAAAAATATTTTTTCGTGTAGTTACTATAATAGTTGTTAAATTTTAAATTGATGCTAATTAATGAGTTTTTTTATATATAATATTTTAGAAGTATTTTTGTGGCTTATAGCTAAATTCCTGAAATAAATGAGAAAAACCTAAAATATTTAGCATACTTAAAATTATATATCTGCTTATATATTACTCAGGAATGTGTATATTATTGCTTGAAAAGGGGTTTTCATAAAAACATAAAGTCATATATGAAGCATTTAATTTATTAAATTCAAACTCATAGGCATTCATTTATTAAAAATTTTGTTTTCTCATAACAGAAAACGAAGATTTTCTTAATTTCTAAACGCTGCTTTCGTTTCCGTTTTTTTTTTATTTTTATTTTCCATGATTTTTTAGACAAGCTTACGACTTATACAGAAGAGCTTCTGGCATACATATTGAAGTTATTTTCTTATTAGTCTTTAAATATTTCTTCCACATAAAATATTTTTTCCAAAATTTGATATAGACAGGATATGAAGCATTTCATTTATTCATTTCATTCAGTTCAATTGAGATCATTTCTTAATTTCTCTCTGAAACATAAAATTTAATCCTAATTTTTAAAAAAAGAGTTAGAGTAATTAATAAAAAGTTAGTTCGCTTTCGAGTTATTTTAGAGAGCATGGAACGTTTATCCTGAAGACCATTACAGTAGGTTAAGAAATTTTATATTATAATTTTTTTAATATTTCAAACGTATTTATTACAATTAGCTTTCAATAATTTGGAATAATGCAATAAATGATTAAATAAACAAAAATATTCTAAGTAAATGAAAAAGACATTGTCAACAAATTATAAGACCATAATATGATATTGATCGTATATTTTTCCTGATAACCTCAAACACTCTGTTTTTCATTGAAGTAACCGGATGGTTAAGTTTAATTTCAGAAATATTTTGTCATTCTTCAACGATTGTTACTTCCAGTTCACTGGCAGATGAAAACTGTTTATTATTGGCATAAGCTTTGCCACATTCCATTGGGTTCAAGTCTGGAATTCGACATGGAAAAACATTAACTTTTTCTTTTTTAAACCATTCATGGGTAGATTTAGATGTATGACAAGAAGCATTCCCTGCTGAATAATCCTGTTTGCACCACCTAAAAAATTCAAAGGGCATCAGTGATCATACAGCATAGCTTTATGTTGTACAGAGAGTCCATAAGTCCCCAAATTCACTGTAAATCTAACAATCCATCATGATTAAAACCTCCCCAAACCATTACTGATCCTCCTAACATTTGATGACTGAAGCATTCTTTCGATTCCTTCTCCAAGACACGCCAAAAGTGTTTGAATAAATCTCTTTTCATGAGAAAATATAATTTTTTCCACTCGTCGTTTCATGGCATAACATTTTTAGTCCGCTTCACTCTTTCTTCTCGCTGATGGTTCACTAACTTTTGTACTTTCTTCATTTTCGTAAATTTTGAATTAGTATTTGTGAATTAAGACTTCCAAACTGTGGCATTTGAAGTTTTTATTGATGAAATGTTTTCAAATTTCATGAGTCGAAAGATCTTTTTTAGTTGATAGTCGAAAATTTGTCAGTCATCCCGGGCAGTAAAAATCCTTTTTCTTCCAGATCGCTTGATTTTATTTGAATCATCTTTTTTAATTATGAATGAAAGTTTTAGAAGGCTTCATTAACCGCGCAGCTATTTCTCTTTCAGATTTAGCAGCACCGTTAGAAAATAAAATTTTTCTCACTTCTCCCTCAAATAACTCTTTACCCCGCGGCATCTTCAAATAAATAGTGGATAACAAAACAAATCCTCCGTCTTTGGTTTTCAGGTAATGCTTGCAGTAAATGCATGCATTGTATAACGATTCTGATATGATGAATAGTATGCTAATTTTCTCAGATGGCCTTAAAATTTCTTAACAGACACCTTAATTAATTTTTGGAAAAAAGAGTAGATTTTAATGAAATTTAAGTCAACTTTTAAAGTTGGAATTAGTGCAGAAAGTTTTTAACGATCAATTTTAAATAAACACGCTAAAACTTTGCATATTATGTCTTCTTCTTCAGAAAGTCAGCAATTCGTTAGTGTTCTTATGTACTGTAGTTGTTATTATAAAAGTTATATTTACGAACAATAAATAAACATATCGCAATGGTATGTTGGGTGCTAAATTCTATGGAGGTCCTCCCAACGTCTACAAAATTTCACACTGATTAGTTGCAAATGGAAAGAAAGTTATTTCGAAGGTCCGCAATCACCTTTTGGATATAACCCGAAAGCTATGCTCACTACATTTAGACATTTTCTTAATTCCTTTACAATAAACTAGAAGACTTGTACCCGTCTAAGAGGGGCTTTTAGCTTGCCAACAATATCTCAGATCGGGTTGTCACAAATTTACTAAGGAAACTTGTTGAAGAAAATCTCATGCAGATTGCCAGAGTGTTTAAGAAATAAAAAAATCCCTTTTCGGCAAGCTTGAAGGCAAAGGTAGATTCCTTTACGTTAATGTTACAAAAGTCATGAAATATTACATATTGATCAATACAGACATAGCCAATGACTTTATTGTTTCTACACATTGCAATATTTACGCTGTGATTCTGTTTTCATGACATTTAATTTTTCGCTATATCAAGGTTTTATCATTCCATTTTTCATTCCAAAAAGTTATGATAGATTTATCGGTCAGTACATTGGTCAATTTTTTTATATCTCAACACATAATCATTCAACAGGTAGGAGTCATAAAGAAATAAACATCTCAGCAGTGCAAATATCTCCTAGATAACATTAAGCCAGCCTATCTGAAACAGTAGCAAGAAATTGACTCTTGGCACGAATGAAGAAGGACTCTAGATTTAAAAATTAATTTATTTAATCTAGGTTACAATATAATTGTGCGAACATTACTTTGTCATATGGTAAAATCACACGACATGATACACTTAAACACTACTAAAATGGGCTCATTTAGAGAACTCCCTGGTTACAGAGATAATAGTCACTAAATTCTTAACATATAAGAGAATAAAATTATTAAACACTGTGTGTGGCAAATTTAATACGTGTTTTTAAAGCATAGGATATGAATGCAGCCAATTTGAACAGTAAATTTAAATCTCGATCGACGGTTAAAACTAAATACTCAGGCAGAAAATCCCAAACAATTTTAAAGTTAAGGAGATATTTTTCAATAGTAAAAAGGATAAAGGAAACTCTTATTTAAATATCTATCGTTTTTGGCTACTTTATATTGATTTTATTAAACAAATCATGGTCCCGCCATGTTTAGTTAAATATCAAATTAAAGTATTCTGTAAAAAAAACCTATTATCAAATTAACTATTAAAATTATTTGATTAATTAAAATTAACTATTTACTTAATTAAAGTTAAAAATTAATTGTTACAAAACTTCACTAAAACCTTTTTCATGGCTCATACTATATGCCAGTAATCTTTATCTTATAATTATCTAATAATTATATTAATTTAAATAAAAGTCACTGTGGCTATGTATGTATGTTCCACATCACCTCCTAAACCACTGGACTGATTTCAATCAAACTTTTCAAACTTTTTATTTAAGAAAAGAGAAAGGTCACCTTCAACTTTTCAAAGCCTAAAAGATGCTTAAAATTTCACTTAATTAAAAATTAAGCAATGCGTTTTTCCGCGATGTCTTTCATTTCCATAAATTTGTTTCTTTCATTTTAATATTTTTTTCAAAATTAATTTTAAACTGAATTCGTAACAATATTCTTGTTGATCAAAAATAATACGAAGAACTGTTTCCAGAAGGAAGAATGCTAAAAGAAAATTTTAAAAGTAGACGATTTAACAATTTATATCGGGACCAGCTATTGATTTATTTTCACGCTTTAAACTAATGAATAATTAAATAGTTAATTTAATTGTTTCAAAATATTCATTAAAACCGTTCATTGACTTTAGTAATTGTTAACAAAATTTGAAGTACCTATATAACAAATAATAACGTATGAAGAAAACGGATGTTTTTAAAAACCGTCCGGTTCAATTGATATTCTCATTTTAATTGAAAGCGTTTTAGATCACAAAAGGAATTTGTGTATTATAATATTTATACAATAGTAATTTTTACATTGAAAATATTAAACAAGAAAACATTTTAATCCGGAGCAAAGCCAGGTATATCAATTAACAGTTATAATTAACAAAATTTAACATAGATATTAACTATAAATTAATTAGTCATAAATTAATTATATACAGTGAAACCTCTTCGAACGGCCACCCCTGCATAGCGGTCACCCCTCTTAACGGCCAATTTTTCGTGGCACGGATTTTTCGGCCCATAGACCTAATGTTAAAATAACCCCTAGTAACGGCCACCCAACCCCTCTGAACGGCCGCCGGGTGGGTTCGCCCATCCCATTTAACAAACGCATCGGTTAGAGATTTACTTTTTAAACTGAAAAACGAACTTGAAAAAATGGTTTTTTTCCGAGAAGGGTAAAAACTTAAAACAGTCACAAATTGTATCCTTTTTCAAAAAATGTAAAAAATTATTAAATAAAGTACTATTTTCTCTTTAGGTAAGCCTCAAACTTCATTTTAAATAAGAAATATGTGTCAGACTTGTTTATATTATGTATTATAGCAATTATCTTGTAATTGTAACGAAAACCCTTCAGAGCGGCCACCCCCTCTGAGCGGCCAATTTTTCTCGGAACGGAGGGGTGGCCGCTCAGAGAGGTTTCACTGTATTATACCGTATAAAAAGTGAAAGTGGATGCGGTTGATGGGAACTCATAACTTCTAAGTAATTCTTGCTGTCAAAAAACTTTCAGTATAAAAGTAGTTTGTTATGATAAGGTGATAATTCCCCTAATTGAAATTTTCTTTTTATCTTCAATCTTAACGAAGCTATGGGGAAATGATAAATTGGGGGGGGGGTATTGAATATCGCTTTTCAGCTCATAACTTATAAGCAATTCTAGCAGACAAAAAACTTTTAGTATAAAAGTTGTTCGTTATCATAAGGTGATAATTCGCTTAAATGAAAATTTTTTTTCTATCTTTAGTCGTAACAGAGCTATGGGGAAATGATAAGTTGAGGAGGGGATTGAAAATGGCTTTTTAGCTCATAACTTCTAAGAAATTGTGGCTATCAAAAAAGTTTCAATACAAAAGTTGTTTGTTATGATAAGGCAATAATTCGCCTAATTTGAATTTTCTTTCTATCTTGTATCGTAAGGGAATTATGGGAAAATGAAAATTTCCATCCCCCACCATTTTCACCCCCTTTGAGCTGGATAGCCCATCTACGAACTCGACCGAGATTTTCACTATCCTTACAACATATCCCAAGCTGGTTAAATTTACATCAAAATTACTCCAGTTATCGTGTTCACAAGATAACATGGGAAAAAGCGTTATATATATATATAATCTAAATCCAAATAAAACCAGTATACAAACATACAGAAATAAACAAGAATTAAATCCTATATCAAATAGTCATTATTTGAACAATACATCAATTTTAAATAAAATATAATAAATTGAAATTACTAAAGATACCATAAACAAAAATCAAGTTTAAACATTATATGTCAACAAGTGAAAGAACACTGTTGTTATTAAAAATAATGAAATAGGCAATCCAAGTAAATGGAGTTTTCAACAATTAAAATAGCAGCTTGGCTGTGGACAAGCTTTAGCCAGGTTAAATTAATTTTTCTTGGAACGGTGGGTTACCACTGCAGAGAGGTTTCAGTATATTACAAACTACCCGACCTCTTCGACTAGCTTGTTTGTCGGGAATATAAATTCAGTTGAATCTCATTGCATAATTTGATTTTCATAGTTCCCTTAAAAAAGCAATTTTAAACTTCTGATTGTTGTAGACACTTAACCCGTGTTCTTTTAGTAGCTTTGCTTCTGTTCTGTTCAATGTCTACATGAACGTCGCTAATGGAGTTAAGTAACTGCATGTGTCATCTAACATCTAATTGCACGTCGTCGGCACCTTTCTTATTCTTTATGCAAAATACAAATTCGATTTCAATATGAAAGTGACGCGACAAATTTTATGTCTTGCAGCATGCCAGCTGGATTAAAACATGCTGATAGAAAGAATTAAAACACTACAACCCTAATAATTGAGCTTACTAAATATGTTTCAAAATATAATTATTACCTTAGAGGACTTCGTTTACAGATTTTACAGAAAAATTGATGAAGCAGAAAAGAAAGTAAAATAAATTTGGACATTACCTTAGCTTTCAAGAATGGAAGTAAAACACGGAATTAAATATTATTTGTATAAACGCTGGCAACGGTTTGAATCAGACCGCAACAATGAAAAGTATTGTTTTAAATTATGCCTAAAATTATTTTTACCAATTTATTAAGATTAGAGAAAAAAATACGACAACTTCATTGATATAATTTTTTAAAAATGAGGTTTTTAATTTTCAAATGGTGGCTGGTACTGATCAAAATACTATTTTAAACTTGCACAATAAACGTGGAACATTCTGATTTGTTAGCCATGCTTGCAAAGTCAGATGAATTAGCAAAATCGGTCCAGTTGTTGAGACTGGGAACACAGTCAAGGTTTCCCCTACCAGAGAATAGTGTTTTTGCGATTTTTCTCGAAAATGGAGAATTGAGATGGAGAAGCAAGCATTGACGATGTATTTAGGGTCGTGAGCTTTCATTCAAAATAAAAATTGGAGAAATCGATACAGTGGTTGGAGGGACTCTCTCAAGAGTTTTTCCATTGAGAATGTGTAGTGAAGTAGTATTTTTAGGATATCTCTTTAAAATGAAAGGTGATGAGGCATGCACAGTCTTTGACGAAATTTATAGGGGTCATAAGCTTTGTTATGAAATAAATATCGTCAAAATCGGTCCATTACTTAGGGCTGAGGATTGTTCCTTTGGTTTTTAAAATTGTTTTAAATATATAGACTAGCCGCTTTCGGCGACCCACTGTTCACTCATAATATTAGTAACTAATAGCTTGCAACTTGGTGAAATAAAGTGGCGAATTGACGGTTGCTACCTTTTCATTCTTTTTGGCATGTTTTAATCCACCTATAATGCCGCTAGTCATTTGGCTGAGGGACTCTGCCAAAGTTTTATTTTGCAATATATTTCGAAAATTCTTATTCCTCTTGTAAAATCTGCATTTGATTTCAATATTAAAATGACGCAGCACATTTTATGAATAGCGGCATTATAGCTGTATTAAAACATGCCAAAAAGAATGAAAAGGTAGCAACCATAATCATTCACGTTAATGGATATATTTCTTAACATTTGTAATATCTCAGAGAGCTTGGTTCACAGATTCCACAAAAAGTTTCATGTAATAAAATCTGAAAGCAAAATGTACTAAGATATTACTTCATCTTTCAACAATGAAAGAGCGACACACAATTAAATATTTGTTTAAACAGTGAAAACGGTTTGAATTGCGTTGTAACATTGATAAGTACCTATTGTTGTAAAATATGACAAACACGTTTTTAAAAATTTATTAAAATTAGATGAAAACTTGTACGGCAACTTAATTGCAATCATTGAAAAGGTAATTTTTTGAACTTTCAGATGGCGCAAAAATGATATTAGTTCTGTAATATTTTCGGAAGTTATTAATGGAAAACGCCAAAATTGGGCTTTAATTTTAATTGATTAAAATTCTAAATAAAATTTCAAAAAAGGGCTCCGAGGTGCACATTTTCACCCTCCAAAGTAGGTTTGTGCCGAATTTCGTTGCTTTAGGTCCAGTGGTTTGCCCTATAGAGAACCAATATACACACACATTCTCCTTCATTATTATTAGAGATATGAAGATATTCATTTATAAGTTTAAAATTTGCTAATAATTATTTTCACTTGTTTCGGGTAATATTTTATTTTATTATGAGATTTAAATAATAGTCTGCAAATTTTTTCCAATACCAGTGCGGTACATTTTATTTCCCCAAGAGATTTATGTTCATAATTCTTCATTTTCTATTATTGCTTGTCGTTCAGTCAGACAATTCTCACTGCACCGACATTATACAAATAGCTAAATCTTCCAAATAATTAAGTATTATAATCAAATTCGCTAATTAGTACTTAATTACCTCTAATTAAATATAAAATTAATTATTATCTGTTAATTTGAAGTTACCTAAATTAGAAAAACTTTGCTTGCCCCCCATCGGAGAAGTCTTGCCCTCCCCGGAGGAAAATTTCTGGCGCCCCCCCCGGGAACCCCCCCCCCCCTTGTTTTCCGCGAGCTCTGCGGCGTGGGTCGTAGCCAGTGATGTGGGGTGGGTAAATACCCAGTGGGTAGGTAAATAGTTTTTGGGTATATTTCCGGGTATTTACCCAAGGCCTGGGTAAATGCACAAAAACTGGGTATTTTGCGAAAAAAATAATTTCAAATGCTGATTCACAATGAAACATACAGAGTTTTATAAATACCTCCCAAATAAATTATTTGCAAAAAAAAAAAAAAAGTATTTGTGAGTGGTCATTCAAAATTAAACCTAAAATTTATAAATACCCAAAACTGGGTGTTTTGCAAAAAAAAGTATTTGAGAATGGTGCGATTCAAAATGAAGCATTAAATTTATAAATACCCTTACACTGAATATTTAGCGGAAAAAAAATGCATTTGTGAATGGTGATTCAAAATAAAACATATAAAATTTATAAATACCTCCAAACTGGATATTTTGCAAAAAAAAATGCATCTCTGAATGTTGATTCAAAATGAAACATAAAAATTATAAATATCCCAAAACTGGGCATTTTTCAAAAAAAAAAAAAAGTATTTGCGAATGATGATTCAAAATGAAATTTAAAAAAATAAATATGTACCCCTAAACTGGGTATTTTGTAAAAAAAAAATGTATTTGCGAATGGCGATTCAAAATCAAACATATAAACTTTATATATATAATATATAGTTATAAAATGTTTAAATTAAAGTTTTGTCTAAATTATATAAACAAAAACCAATTGCCTATCAGGATTCAGAATAAAGTATTCTAAAACCTAAGCGGGATCGGGGGATAATTTAGTTTTTACGGTTTGAAACTTTGACACTGCAATAGAATAATTATTTTTAACGCCGGTTATGCCATACTAGCCGTATTCGGAGACCATCTTGTTCGCCGGGAATATAATTTCAATTCACTCTCTTATGTATGGTTTGATATTCACGGTTCCCTTAACAAAGTAATTTTGAACTTCAAATTGCAATAGAGATTTAGCCCGCGTTCTTTACGTAGCTTTGCACTTGTTCTGTTCCTTGTCTATATGAAAATCCCTAATGGAGTCAAGTAACTGTTCGCGTCAAGTAACATGTAATTGTGCGTAATCGACGCGAAATTTAATTTAACAAATTTATTCCAACATCGAAATACTGCGGCATGTTTTACGTCCAGCAGCATGTTAATTGCCTTAAAACAAGCTGATAAAATGAATTTAAACATAGCAACCATAATCTTTCAGTTTATTGGATTATTTCTTTATATACTTACTATCTTGAGGACTTTCTTTATAGATTTCACAGAAAAATTGTTGAAAAAAGAAAAGAAAATCCAATAGAATATTATATTAGCTTTCAACAATGAAAGAAAAACACACAATTAAGTATTTGTTTAAACAATGAAAACGGTTTGAATTTCATTGTAACAATGAATGCCAAAAAATATTGCTTTTAAATTTATTAAAATTAGAAAAAATCGAATGAAAACTTAACTGATATCTTTGAAAAGATAAGTTTTTAAATGTTTAGATGGCGTAAAAATAATTTTTGTGCTGCAATATTTTCGGAAGTTATTAAGGAAAAACTCCAAAATGTCGCTTAATTTTTAATTAATTAAAATTCTAATTAAAATTTCAAAAAAACCGGTTTCGAGGTACACATTCCCACCCTCCAAAGTATGTTTGTGCCAAATTTTATTGCTCTACACTGTAAAAAATTCCGGAAACTTTTAAGGTAAAAATTACTGTAAAATAGAGAATTTACAGAACCCGCAACTTTCGCAGTACATTTTACCGGCAAAGTCGACTACACTAGCGCCGCTTGCGGCCAGTTCAATGCGCGGGAACCATGAAGAACGAACTGTCATGATATGAAATAGGAGGATGAAAATACATGGTAAGTTCTTGTGTTTTTATACATTCTGTATTAATTTGTTTAATTTTGTGTACTATATCATTTATTTTATTAATTACCCTATTAAGGGTGATTTTTAAACGAAGGAAGTTGATTTAACATTGTTTGAATCTCATATTAGGCTTCGTGTTACATTAGTATATAGCTTTTTTTGTTCTTTTCGTTTAATATTTTGTTTTTGCCTGCATTATTATATTCTACAGCTTTTTTAGGGAAAAATATATTTATTATTTACAAAGTATCGAAAGTAATTTATAACAAGATATCAAATTTTATAATTAAAAGTTTTATGTTTTCAAACGAAATAATAAAATATATTGTTAAGTTGATTATTCCATCATAAAATTATTCCATTATTATTATTTCCATTTATAAATGAAAAATTTTTCTTGGTATATCTTTAGGAACATTGTTTTGAGAAAGAAAATTTAAATGTTAAATAAGTTCAAATAGTCTGCCTGTATTCAGAATTCAAATGCTTTGTTTACATTTAGCAACCTTACTTTATTGAACTTTTTTTTTTTCTGTTGTAAGCTTGAAATATGGAAATTTCTTTATATAAAATATCGGACACTAAGAATGTTTTTGAATACAAGTTTTAATGTTTTTGAGTTACTAAATAATTTGTTCAGATTATATATATATATATATATATATAGTGTAAGATGCTCCAGTTTTGGCCAGCTTAAGAGAAAATTTGAAATGGAAATTTTACAGTGGATGACTGTTTAAAACATATTAAATCATACGTATACTATTCTTTAGCAAATTTTATTGGCTTTCTTCTAGTTATAAAATTTTTCTGAAGAATATTTTAGATGTTGAGTTATGAATTATTAAATAAATTAACCCAATTTGCACCAGTTTTGGTCACACTAATATTTTTAACAGACACTTTAATGAATTTTAAGTAAAAATAAATCCTTTTTATGCAATATATATTTTAGTACATTTTCTGTTATATGAAATGGGATTTTTTTGATGAATTTATAAAGATATGTAATAAAATTTACATAAGCTGATTTTAGCTGCAGATTTCAGTTTTAAAAAACAGGAATGCAGAAAACAATAATTTAATTTGGTTCATAAAATACAAACTATAATTTAATTTGGTTGATAAAATACAAGCTATGTATACTCGCATAATTTTTTTTTTTTGATAAAATATGAAACAAAAAATGGGGAGAGGACTAAACTTACATTGCAAAAGCATAATTTTTTTAAAATATTACAAATCAAGAATTTGCATTATTATATTCACTAACAATATCCATAAATATGTATTTTTATAATTTTTAATTGCAACATTAATCAAATTCATCAGAATCATTTTTAAAATTGGAGCAATCCATGCATATAAAAGAATATTCCTCATCACTCGAGTCAGGTTCCTCAAGTTGAAATTCTCTAACATAAATGTGAGGTAAACATTCAAAATGGAGATGTTTTTGTCATTCCATTTTGAATGGCCTTAACTGCATTACCAACTTTAGATGGTGAGTAGCAAAATTTTTTTATGGAAATGCTACCTGCCTTCTTATTTTTAATTGGAGCCATTACTATGTAAAATGAAAACAAACAAAGCTATATTAGTTACTTTTCATTTTAGAAACAAAACTAAATCAGTTGCTTGTATTTTAGAAATAATAAATAAATTAATTATTCTTGCATTTAATTTTTTTACAAGTTGCATGTTTGAGAAAATTGAACCAATCAGATTGAAAATAGTAAAATAAGGATTGCTTAAAGTATTGGAATGCTTCTTATTAGTTAATTTGAAATTACTGGTTAATTATTGGAAAAACAAATCCAATGTGGCTAAAACTGGAGCATCTACCCCTATATGTTCTTATTTAAACTGGTCCATAAAGATATTCATATTTTTAATGCTGGTTATTAAATGAAAGAAAAAATATTGTAACTTTTTGCTAATAATTTTAGCAAGTTTCTTTACTTTCCCCTACATTGTTAAAACTTTTTAAAAAAATTATTTATTGTTTTAATCTATATATTGAAATTACTTATCAACTATCTTAGAATGGTGCGAGTTCCTATTAAGGAATTTTTGTTGATGCCTTTAATGTGTATATGATGCCTTAAATAAAGCATAAAATGTAACTATGTTGCATCCATTTGATTTTTTTATTGTTTACTTTACAGACTGGAACACTTCAAAAATGTTTACTTGTGAAAAATTTAGTATAACATTAAATACACTGAAAGATTATGTAGATAATTTTTTTCTATATAGCAATGAAAACAAATTTGAAATAATTTGGGATCTCATGCTATTGGTGGTGAAAGTTTTATAGTAGAAAATTTCTGTAGATATTGTGACATAACAAAGAATATGTTCATACAAAAACCATATTGTATAGGTGATTTCAGAACACCTGAAAGTTATCACTTAATTGTGGAACATAAACGTGATAATGTTATTGTTGATGGTATAAAATGCAAAAGCATTTTTAATGATTTGAAGTATTTTCACATTTTCTCTCCATGCCTAGGACATGACCTTTTTGAAGGTGTTGTAGCAAATTATTTCTTTTTATTCGTTGAGCATTTTGTAAAAATAAAAAAACATTTTACTTTCTAAGAACTCAATTCTTTTTCAGTCATCAAACAATATTTTTAACATAAAAATAAAGACTGTACTTATAATTTATTTTAGATTTCTACTACTCGTGCTGAGGCATTAAAAATGGACTTGCCTGTAACTCCTGTATAATAGTTTGTGGTAAGTTATATTTTCTGTAAAATTTTTTGAATTGTATGTAATTTTAAAAATGAAACAAGAATACATTTTGTGTGTTATACCTCTTTGTTTTACTAAATCTAGCTACACCTCTACATACATATTGCTAAGTTTAGGGTCAGGTGAGGTGAAGTGGTCATACATCAAATAAAATTCTATAACTTTGTAATGAATATTGGTATGAATGTAATTTTTTTTATTTTAGCTTTGAATAGTTAAGAAATAAGTTTAACATTTAAAATTATATTAATTGCAACACTTTAGTAGGAGAAAACACCCATTTTGTTTGTTTATGTAGCAGTTTGAAGTTGGAATACCTAATTTAACTTTTCTCCTACATTTTGTTTAATTAAGTTTGCATTAAATTGACTCTGCAGAAAGCTTCATACAGATCTTAAGAATACTTCCTCATTAACAGATAAGCTGAATTAATTACAGATATTATTTTATAGTAATTTAAGTAAGATGGGGTAAAGTGGTCATAGGGAGAGGCTTAACATGCATCACTGTTTTAAAAATTTCTTAAGCTTAATTTATTAGACAGGTGTTAAATATTAATTAAATATATATTACAGATTATAATTAAAGATTTGAAACTGGATAACCCCAGTTTTTGTACCAAAAGCATCACATAACGCATATAAGAAATCAGCCAATTGCAAAAAAGGATGTACTCAAAGGTCGATCAGTTTTTTTTTTCTCTCGAAACTAAATAATTGAATGATTATCAATCATTAAGGATTTTTAAAATTATTACATTTTAAATTAAATTATTTCAAGAAGTATAATATGTTTGTTTGCATTTTGTAATTGTATAAGTATTAAAAATTTATTAGTAAATATAATGCTAAAATTACTTTGCTGATTTAAAAGCATTAGTGACTTTCTATTACTTTTGACTTTGAAGTATGTGTGTAACATTTTTTCGCGCATATTAATGGGGAAAAGTCACTATTTTAACCTCTAGTTATTTTTTCAATTTATTATAAAATATTCCAAAAGAGTGAAGCATATTCTATCTGCCAATTAAGTGTTGCTTTGATAATTTCTTGCAATGCTCAATTTTATTACAGTTTTAAGAATTGAGCAAAGCAAGTTCTTCATATATATTTTTAAATTAATTTCTGGGCTTGTTTCTTTTTCTGCCTTTTAGTATTTCAGCATTGTATTCAAGTGTTGATATTCTATCACATTTTGGGAAAATATAGCCCAAGTCAATATACAAAGCTAATTGTAGCCTTTTAATGTTAAAATGGGAATAAAATATAGATTTTACCCATGACCGAACTTTAAAATGTATTTTACCTACAGTAATACAAAGTGACTTGGTCTCTTTTGACAGTACACCCACAATATGTTTGCTTGATTTCTGTGTAATTTTCTGGATTCCTCAACTGCTGTAGAGATAAAATAATTTAATAAATTGTGCATTATTATATTTCTAGGTGGTTTGTGAGCATTAATTCGAGCGAGGAGCTGAAACAACCCAGACTAAAGGAAGAAGGCCTCTATTGAAAAATTTTTTATGTATTACTGTGCAAAATGTAATGTACAGTGGTAGCAGTGGTCCTATAATTTCAAATAGAACTAATCTAAAATGTATTAAAATATCTTTTGCAACTTTTCTCTTCAGTATAAAATGATAAACAAAATGGTAAAGGGAATTACAAAGAACAATAACAATAATTTTGTTTCTTAATAACCACAGAAGTTTAAAAATGGGATATTAAAAAATCTCTTTTTTGTGTGTGTTATTTTAAATATTAAAAATAAATACTAAAATTATATTTAAAAATTTCTACCATTAGTCAAACAGTCCATGAATTTCTTTCCAAAAAGAATGTTTTCAAACTGATTTTTCATATAAAATATCCTTTTACATGTAAAATAACACTTTTTAATAATCTGAAAATTGCATCTAGGTGGGAAAAAAATGTTGCCAAATTGACAGTTTCTTAAAGTTTAATAATATTTAAAATGTTTGTCCATTTTTATGGATATTCAATTCTTTAATGTTGTAGTATAAAATTTAAGCTTTAGTTTGAATTTGGGTTAATATACTCAATTGATAGCTCTTTTATTTACCCTGGAAAAAGAGCCTTTGAAAAATAGCTTTAACGTAATCAGAATAAAATAGAAGCTTTTTTTAAAAAAATCTCCACCTGGTAAAGTGATTGGTGTTTTGCAAGATCCTTTGGTGACAGATATTTTAAGTAAGAAAATATAAATATTTATTAAAATTTATAGTTATCACAGTTAAAAAATTGTTTCTAATTTTTTATTGAAAATTCCTATATTTTTCTGTACTTGTGCTGCTATTATTGTATTTAGACTGCAAATTGTGATGTAATTTTACAATTTTTGTGTCTTGAATGTACATTTTTATGACTGTGTCATTGTATATTTTAACTATATCTTCTTTAACTATCACAGTATTTTGTACCTGTGTCATTGTTTTTTTTAATTTGCTTTGTTTTGTACTATTGCTAATTTTGTCATATTACTATTTGTAAATAGAAAAATAAAATGTTTTTTGTTACATTTTGATTTGTTATTTCGTTGCTAAAAATATCCCAACCTGAAGCTCTTTTAAAAATTACATATTACTATAAAATTTACTGTGAGGGAAGTCAGGGAATTTTATCGATCTGGAAAAATCGGGGAAATTAATAGTTATTTGTTTCTTGAGTTATTGTCTATAAATTAGTATCTTGTATCTAGCATTATTTGTAACAGTAAATGGAATTTAAAAAACTTATATTCATTTATAAAAGCATAAGTTTTTGATTAGAGCGATTAATCTATGATTTGTTAAAGAATAAAGACTTGAAGTAATATTTTGGCAGTTACTCTTGTTTAAATCTTGGCTAAAATATATATTGGGTACGTATTTCGTATTTATTTTTCTTTTCAATTCAAATTTATAATTTTCTATTATTTGGGTACGTATAATTATACTATTTTTATATTTATGCTGCAACATGTTATTCTGGTACCCATGCAAAGAGCACTAATTAGTTATTGAACTGTTTTAAAGTTTTGAGCAAAGATCACAATAACCTGTACTGTTAATATAATTTAACTTGTGTTGCAAAGAGTAGTTTTAATGTTCCTTAGAATTCTTAAGCAGTTTTAGAAGCAAAGTATTTTGTTGAAATTTCCAGTATTTTTTACATATAAAAAATGTAATATACTGTTTTAATAGTTTTTTTAGGAAGTTCATTCCATTTTTTAAAAATTAAATTTCATAAAAACATTTGATTTTTTTCATATTAAATAATTGGTAAAAGTGTTTAATAATATATATTGTACGCATACAGTGATTCTGAGAAGGGAGAAATCCAGAAAAGTAATATAATTAGTAGCCGTAAATCAGGGAAATGTTGTAAGTTTAGTCAGGGAAATTTTTTTCACAGTTTCTGTAGCCACCCTGTTTCAGTAAATGTTACTATAATATTTACTGGATTTCAGTAAAATGTTACTGTAATATTTACTGGATTTCAGTAAATGTTACTGTAAAGTAGACTGGTTAAGTATATATTAATGTAAAATTTACACTTAAAAATGCTGTATGCTGTGCAGTAGAAACATAATTGTAGTAAAAGTTCCTGTAAAAATAGCAATACATATTACCTCAGAATTTGTGATAAAATTTACTGTAAATCGGCTAATGTTACTGTAAAATTTACAGTACACTTTAATTTTTTTCTACTGTAAAATTTTACGGTAAAAATTGATTTTTACAGTAAACAGTACTGGCACCCTGATTGCCAGTACTTTTTACTGTAAATTTACAGTAATTTTTTTTACAGTGTAGGCCTTGCGGTTTGTCCTGTGGAGCGCCAAAACACACACATTCTCCTTTATAATTAGTAGAGACAGACAGCGACAGTGAATCTTGTGATCCATAATTTACTCACATTGCCATGCAGGAAGTCAAACATTCTTGTTTTGATTTAGTGAATAGTTAGTCATTTACTTCACGTATATTAATATTACTGTAAATATTACATTAAAAGGTTAAAAAAAGATGAAAAGTTACCTGCTTGGAACTTTTAATGTTAAGAAGGACAAAGTATACAATGTAAGTACTGTAATGTTGAGTACAAACTTGCCAATGTAAGCAAAATGGAAACACACACACACACACAAAAAAAAATGTTTCAAAAGTCTTGGTAGATTAAAAAAGGTTCTGAAAGGGATAAAATAGCTAATGAGTTTTCTTTTAATCAGATTCCAACCATGCCACTTACATCAAATTTAGAGTTTTAAGAACATTTAAGTATTGATGTTCATGATCCAGATAAATCCCGTCTAACCAGGAAACTGTGTGGGAGTGTGTGTGTCTACTATACTGTCAAATAATACAACAGATTCAGTACATCAAAATTACATTCAACAAAATATTCATACAACAAAAAATTCGTATTTTTTGCTGCTGAAACCTTGTTACAAAATCAACTTACCTTTGTTGAAAGTAATATGAGTGAGTAGTACTTTCAGAATAATTCACTTTTAAAAACTGTTAGAATTGAAACATCTCCTAACTTATCAGCAATGTCTGGTACTTTGACAAATTAATCCAAAAAGAATTATAAACAATTGTATCTTTCATTTAATTTCTATTATCAGCTCTTTATTATTTTAAAACCAAACTCAACATTTTCTTTTTAAAAAATTTAGTTGAGTTTTAAAGAGGATTGATATTTAAGCCACGTATTTTATGTAAGATCCATGATATAGTATTGCGTTTTTAATTTTTCTGATTCATTTTTTTAGTTTTTGTAAAATTTAGAAGGTTCATGTACAACTAGTTTTCTTTTTTTACCTTACCTTATGCTGAATATATATTCTATACATATTTATATTATATAGAGACATTATATTTCACAGCAGTGCCTGTGTTTTATATGAATAGGGGTAATCGAAAAATAAATACCCAGGTAAATACCCATTTTGGGTATTTACCCTTAAAAATAAATACCTGGGTATTTTACATCACTGGTCGTAGCCACGCCCACATTCCTGCAGCGTTAAGGTGCGTATACACTTGCGAGCAGACGCCGAATAGAATCGTTTGTGAACAGATGCTCGCAAGTGTAGGCGGGTTTATTTATTCCCCGCGAACGGTCAGGGTGCTGCTGGCGGCGAGCCAAAAACTGTCGGCTTGTCGAAGAATTCAAAGAGATTCGCTATTCTAGTTGGTGCGGGTTAATGTGCTATTCGCTGGGCCCCGCGAATCTGCTTCGAACTTGGATTCATATTTAGATAGGCTTGTATTTCTTGACTTTTTTTTTTTTTGCCTTTTCTCTTGTAAGTATGGAGTGGACAGAACTAAAAATATTAATATGTATTAATAGAATGCAGAAATTAGCCTTTTCTCTCGTATCCGAACCCCAAGGACCGTTGTAGAAAAAACTTAAAAGAAGGTGAGGAAATAAAAGTGTCAGTGGCCCAGTGTAAGAAAAAGATTATATTCTTGCTTCCACCGGCGCGAAAAACAGAGAATAAAGAATTCCATGGAAAAATGAAAATATAAGTTATAAAATTTAAAGAATACAAATATTATATATTTTTTAAACAATTTTAGTTTTTTTATTCTTGACAACAATTTTTTACAACATTAACTTTATGTAATAAGTTTTCAATTGCTAGTCATCTTGGTTACGTTACTAATTCGTAATACATATTTATTTAAAATTTCCCCATTGCTGTTTGATGAAGTTAAAAAATGTGAATTTTATATAAAAATTTAAATTAATGCCAAAAAGAACGAACTTTTTCTGTGCTTGCTTTTGAGATAGAACATTTTAATATTAAAAATTTTGAACAAAATAGCTACGCATGGTGAAATTTTCCTTAATCAAAATGTGTAACACCAAAGAGACCTGAATTATAATGGTTGTGAAATTAAAATGAAACTTAAAATCTATAATTAGAAGGCAAAACGAAAGTAAGTGTTTTCGTTTTTGCAATTGTTATTTAATTTGGTTAAGTTACTAATTCGGAGCGCATTTGTACTTCAAATGTCAGCTTTGTCGTTTGATAAGATATTGTAAGATTAGATTTAAAAATATGAATTTTATGCGAACTGAAATTAACACTAAAAGGAATAATTTTTTTTTTCAACTCTGCGTTTGAATGTTTTTTATATTAAGTGTTTTGAACTAAATGTCTACGCATAGCCAAATTTTCATGTTTTCTTAATCTAAATATCTAAAATCAAGGAGACCCAAATTATAATGGTTGCGAAAATTGATATGAAAGTTAAAATTTAAAATTAGAAGGCAAAAAGAAAATAATTACTTCCTTTACTGCAAATGTTATTCAACTTTGTAAAGTTATAAATTCGAATGCATCACTATTTAATATTTTACCTTTGTTGTTTGATAAGACTGAAAAATATAAATTCGAAATAATTGTAATATTAAGTGTTTTTAACTAAATGTCTACGGACATGGCCAAATTATAAATTCATCTAAATTAAAATGTCTAAAGTTTAGTTTAGTTACATTAGCGTAAAGTTCTGAAGAAATATGAGTGCTATTGGGACGGACCTTGTCCTTTTGAACCGTGGTCAGATGACAAGGATGACACCTTAGCTGGCACCCTCTCCAAGCTTCCACACCACAAGCGGGAGGACATTTGGCCACTGCGGATCTTCACGTCGTCATACACGTCGGATCATCTGGAGAATCAGTGTTTCGAGTCTGGAGCCCTCCGGCCGCGAAACTGAAACCTTACCGCTAGGCCACTGCGGCCGTTTAGAATGGCTAAAAGAAAAGAACCGGAAGCATAATAATGGCGAAATTAAAAGGAAGCATTAATCGGTTATTAGAAAGTAAAACGAAAATAATTTTTTCCAATCACGTAAAAAGAATCAGTTTGAAGTTGGTGCAACAAAGTATTTCACATCACAAAACTTATCAAATAAAGTAAAAACCACTTCACTGAATGAGGTTTTAGTTGAGGAACATTTTAAAAAGTATGTAATATTAAAACTGTGTAAGTGAAATGCTACTTTGGAGTTTATATATCAAAGAAAGCAAAGGCTGTAACCACGGCTGTATAATAGAAAAATGTTTACATGATTAAGCGATTTGATGGCACAATTAAATTAGTTTGATTTTTGTAACAATAAAAAGTATTGTTGTAAATCATAAAAAAATATTGTTTTAAAAAAATTTGTTAAAAGCAAAGGGAAAATAGTGTGACAATTAACACTTTGGAAGCGGGACTCGTAAAAATACGATTTGTTTTTCGACTAACCCAACGTGAGGTTGTTTATTTAAAAATTGAATTTCCGAAGGTGAGAGTGAGGTAAAACCGGATACCTTGATTCTGGTGCTATTAATTCTCTTCTCTAGAGAACAGATTCAGAATTATGCTCTATTAGTCAAGAAGAAAGAATGGTCATAGAGGCTGTGTTGTTGCTATTGAATTCATTGCGGCTGTGAAGATGTTTTTGTTTTAGCGGGAACTGTTAGAGTTTTTGCATAGCGTATAAAGAATCACTTATGCTGTGACTATTCCTTTTTTTTTTCTAGACTGAATTCTTTAATGAAAAATCCAACACAAAAATGGAAAGTATTAGGTGTTTTTTTAGAGAGAAAGGGAAGGAAAATGGATATAATTCTTAACAGCTTATTAAAAAAAAAGAAAGAAAGAAACAGGCGTGTCTGTAATTTTGGTATTAAATAAAATTTCTATCTCAGCAAATACGTTACGAACGTTTTAATGTTAAATAATATTTAGAACAACGCAGCGCATTGAATTTGGATATTAGCTAAATAATGTCGAAAATAAGAACAGTACATTTTTGAAATTTTTAAAACTGTTTGAAAACCCAACCATCTATTACGAGTCTGAAAATTTTATTCATTTTAATGGATTTTTTACTATTAGTGATTTATTATGAGAATAACTTTTTATTCATTTATAATCAAGCTGAAAAAATATTATATAACATTTTTGTTAAATCGTAGTTCATATAGAGTAAATCACCGTTTATACGCCTTTCAAGGGACTGGCGAAAAACGGCGAATAAATGAAAAGACCTATGATCGAAATGAATTAAAATGCATACGAATGCATCGGGACTGTGATGAAACGACCTATAAATGTAATCGATGTATAAATGCGACCATATCTTTCTGCTTGGGTAAGAACAGAATTTCTTCTTCGCAAATCCGTTTATGGAGTTGTTTGGAATTTTTTCACTTAAATTTTGGTTTCGTAATAGAGTATTGTATATATTGTAATCTAGTACGATTTCTTTTCATAAAAGATAAAAATTTCCTAATGGTAAAAAGCGAGGAAATAAGTACTCTAATTAATATTTCGAATATGTCCTTTTTTTGACATTGATTTTAAGAAGGTTTGACCTTATTTTGCTATTTTGAACATACAGCCCTGATTACTAAACAGAGTGGCCTACTGAAATTGGAGAGTGTTATCTGGATGTATTTAATTATAATTACTTGTTTAATAATTGTACAAGTAAATATCTCCGTTATGGTTTTTTTTTAAAATTTTGATGTATAATAAAGTTGCCTACTCAATTAATTCAAGCGTAAATTCAATAATTCTCAAAATTAATCGCATTTTATTTATTGTTTTTCATGATTTTCTTCCTGCTGAGTTGAACGCTCTTCCAAAGACCCCCTCCCCCCCAATAAGAATCCTTCCTCTATCACTGAGTTGATGATTAAGGGGTCAAAGTCTACGTTGTTCGCGCAATCCGATGGAATCAGATGCATTCGTAATGAGAATAATTTATTCCAATACCCTGCGAGACTAAACAAAATCTTCGCATTTCGACTCGAAACGTATACAAAAATGATCCAAGTCATAAATTTTCAACACCGCCCCGCCCCCCCCCCCTAATCCTTTCAAAAAAAACCTCCGTTATCGCTGATTGACGGCGATGATTGACAGATTCCAAGCTCGTTCGTCCATTTCTATGGAACGCAATCTGTTTGTCTTGAAAAATTTCCTCAAACACGCAGCGAATCGTAAACTAACTGTTTTAATCATGTTCTGTTCGCCAAGTGTATACGCAGCTTTAGAGGCCGAATCATCGCTATTATATTATAGAATACAGTAGATGTTTTGACAAACTGGTAAAAAATTTAGTAATTCCTCGATTGCATTTCCTTTTAATTTAAAGAATGAAATAATAAAATTGAAGTTAACAGTTCAGAAATTACACGCAAAAAGTGTTTCTAAAATTCAGCCGCAGTCGAATCGTAAGTTCATGGTAATTTCGATATGCAACTTACTTCGAGATCAGTTTCACGGCCGGCCGTCATGCTGACTGCAGTTTGTCACAGCTTCAACTACACTGTTTCGGAAAAAGCGTTCAAGTTTGCTCTTATATGTTTTCCACCTCCATATACTCAAATTGATGAAAACACTCGTATATTATTAAATTAATTATTGCGTCATTTTAATTAGCAGCACTTTGTAGTCACGCAGGAAACACAATTAATTATATGATGCCATAAACAATGAAAGCAAGTGGTAGCCTTGAATTACTTGCGTGCGCGTTCAAAAACAGTCATCTCTAAAAGCACTAAATTTTTCGTTTGCAGATTTTTACCGTAGCAAAATTGCTCTCAATTTACTAAATAGACCTTTCGTGAGTATCTCATTCATGTATTCAAATAGCAAGCGCCCGAATTCCACGCTATGACCTGCTTCCAGTTTAATTTTCGTAAGTTGCACGTTCACTGCCTAAAAGGTTGCAATTTAACATTCAAAAAGGCCTCTATTTGTTCAAATGAAACAAAAGGATAAAAATAAAAAAAACTATGATAGTATTAATTTCCCTACGTTGACTCATCGATCATCGTTCTATATCGCTCAATTATAAACAATATTAACTTGATTCAATGAACCATAAAGGCGGCCACTCACTTCACGGATTTTTGGAACGCGAGACGGAAAAACCCATCAAATCTGAGGAAATGAGCCAAACAGATCGTCATGTTTGGAATTCCGTCTGGACTGAAATCCGAGCGTGCGGGGAACGAAAATTCTGCGCCGAGGGAATTGACAAGGGGAAAAGTCCGCCGTGATTGTTGTGTCGGGAGAAAGATTTTACCGATTGTCATCTTGCATTTTAGAAAGGTAAGTGTATAAATATTTATTTATTTTTCCCTTAAATCATTAGAATATGTTTTAACTCTGCATGTTCATAAGCCTAGCTCAATGATTCATATAGATATTAAAGCTACTTGATAATACTAATTTCGAATGCTTTTACTCACTTTAAAATTGCTGTACAATCATTACATCAATACAATGTTTTTATTTGTTAGCTAAGTTGAATCGTTAAATGTATGAAAATTTAATCGAATGCTGCGAGTAGGATTGTTTACTAACAAATGTTTCATAAGTATATGTTTAAAAGAGTTTCTGAAAGAAATTTAACCTTTCATTTCACATAAAATAAAATCTGCTTTTAAAATTCATTAATGTTTTAAAATGTCATCCATGTAATGTTTTTTAAAGCATTTATTAAAAGCTAAAACTATGGACACTTTGTTTCCTTTTTGAATGCCGAGTCTCCTAAGATTATATTCATTTTTAATAATAGACAGAAGAAAATTATATGTTATTACAAGGCAATGTTTTCTTTTTGAATGCTAAGTCTCCCAAGATTATATATTAATTTTTAATAATACACACAAGATATTTATATGTTATTACTAAATTTGAATTCTTCTAAGATTGTTTTTAAACTAGTACTTACTTTATTACTTCTATTATGATAAATTCAAAAGATAGCAGTTCTTAGAGACATTGCTGAAAGGTTTCCTGTTATAAAATGTTTCTTGCACAAGCTGTAACTTTTGTTATGAATTGAAACTTATATTATCTTTTTTTATAAATGTGAGTGAAACAGTTTTATTTAAACCTTTAAAGTGTGTCTGAATAATTCTTGGAGAATAGTTATAATGTTGCTTAGTATATTTAACTTATTTTATCTCTTAAAATATTATCCACTTATCTTAATTCATTGTGTGCAAAATTCATATAGTATGTTTAGGAATCAGTGTATTTTGCTTAGTTTTGTCTCATTGTAACTTTAAATTTTTTGTAAAATTTAATATATGACATATGGGTATTATTTTTCGTAGTTTTTAAGTAATGAAATTTTATTACGTAATTTTAATGAGTTGTTATTCTTCATTTATAGATTTCGTATATATTCTGTTTGAACTGGATGTATGAACTATGCCTGGACATTCAGTGAAAAGTAGGAGCTTGAATTTTAAAAGTTCGAAATCAATGTAATTTAGTGATAAAATTTTGTTAATAGTGTTAATTTCAAAAGACATGTGGGTTTTCCAGTTTGTAACGAAGAAGTGGATATTGGAAACCCTCAATGAAAGCAAGACCACCTTTTCTCTCGGAAGAGAGAAAAAAAAAACGAAGTTAACACATGTATTTTATTTCATGACAGATTTTTTTTTAAATTTCAACATATGGTTTTTTTTACATGTTATTTATTAGTGTTGTGAAATGAAATATACTTTACGTTAAGACACACCCCTGCATCCGGAGTTTTAAGATCTCTGGTTTGCAGTAAATTAAATGCACCGACAAGTTGTATGTATATATACGAGTTTAAAGCTGAATGTGTCATCTGTTGAAAAATTTGTAAACATTGTTTGTATATAATAAAAATATTTTTTGACAATTCATAAAGTTTGTTAATTATTGTGTTTCTGTATATTTTAACTATGCAACCAGAAAAAAATTTAAGCTAAGTTCTGTGTTTCTTAATTCATATCTAAAAACTAAAGAATTTTATAAATAATTTTACAGCCAAATATTTATTATTTTTATTCTAGAACTGTCTCTTGGTTAATTTGCAGTATTGTATAAGTAGCAGGAAAGATTTCAATTCTTTCCTCAGTGTCATTGATCACTAATTTAATAAATAACATCTGGTGGAAAATACTTGGAATAATCACCTTGATTAAAATTCTGATTTAAATGAACTTGAAAGACACTGAAAATATTAAATTATGTTTTATAAAGTAATTGATTAGATTCTTGACAAAATATTCTTAAAGAGCTGTAAAAGTTCAGATATCTGAAAGAAAAAAACATTGCAGATTTAAATATTACTAGTCTTTTCACAGAGACACTTCAAAATAAATTTAAATAGTTTAATACCTTTCTTTTATTAAATTGTATTAAATGTTGCACTAAAATTAGAAAGTATATTTGAAAAAGTTGCAGATTTAGTAAAAATTTAAAAAGGAGAAGATCAAACTTTGTTTAAGGTTAGAAAATAATAGAATAGTATTACATCTGATTAAAAGTTTTGGCAGTCGTTTTATAAAATTTTTATTTAAATTGGATCAATTTCATAAAAATATTTTGTAATAATTTTTATTATTAATTGGTAAAATTGTTTTAATAGTATTGGTGTATAGGAAGGTTTTAATTTATACAAATAAAATGGCCATTTCTTTTATATATATACTCTTATATCTTGAACCTGTTGTCATGTTTATAAATGTGATTATAGTGTGTCATGAGTATTTAGAGCTAGATTTGTTAGTCAGAATATCTTGAAATATTTTTCTGTAAACTATTGTACAGAATATATAAGATTTTTTTTATTAATAGTTGCAGTTGAGTTTTCTTTCTTGAGTAGGAATTCCATTTATTTATTGAGCCGAGTTTGAAAAATTTTTTTTACATTGGAATTCCATCAATATATGAAGAGAGAGGTTACAACAACAATATAATAAAGTGTTGCACTGGTAGTTGATACAATTATAAATTGATTATTTTTAGCTTTTATGTAATGCAATAAGTATGACATTGAAGAATGAGCAAACGATTGTTCTCAGCTATATGAATAAATCCTACATCAAACTGTGATTTTAATATGTCTTGCATTCAATTAGGTAAAATGATTGATTTAAGTGCCCAATCTGGTTACCTTTGGTTAGTTTAGGATTTTTCAAACATATTCTCTTAAGAAATATGAAAGTTATTCAAGTATGCTTGTTATTACTTTAGCCTAATACAATGGGAATTTTATAAGATTTCTGTATGTAAAAATTTTCAAGAATTTTTTTTTTCGATTAAAATTAGAAAAAAATGATTTTGTCCTACGGTGGATGAGAATGCATATTTAAAATTATTTACTTTTTTATTTTATGAAAGCAAAGGTTTCAAAATCACATTGGGAAAAAAATAATTGCAAATGTAATAATTTTTAACAGCTGAGCAGAAAAAGAATATATATATACATATGATAAAAAATGACTTTTTAAATTTCACTTCACCAGCCAATTTCATACGATAAATACTTCCTTTTTTGTTATTTTAAAAGTTTTATTTATTGACTGTTAAAAGACTATATCATTTCATAAAGACTTTTATCTACAGAAGCTGTTTACACATTTTTTTGGTTCTTTAAAATGTAATTACAGAACTATTTTACATATTTTTTTGTATTTTAAATAATCAATTTGATAAGCCTTATTTTTATCAATCTTTCTACATCGTAACTTCCATGATAATGTCTTTTTTAGTACCGGAAGAGGTATTTTGTTGCATTCCTCTTGAGAAGCTTTTCAAAGCCTGCAAAGGTAGGTCGTCATTAGGATAATGTGCTTTTTAAATCTCCAAAAATTCATGGGTGATACAAACATTGATAGGTGGGATGGATTTAGCAGGAAAAGCAGACGGGTACAGTCTTGATAACCATTCCTTGTTTTATTTTTCCAGTAAATTAATAGTGGATTGTGATGTGTGCCTGCTTGCTTTGTCTTCATGCAGTTCTACTGATTGATGGAATTGTGGATAAAGAGATATTTCATATTTAAAAATTGGGTTTAAAATATATTCCTGATAATATGTGGAGTTGAGTTTGACATTTTTCTCCACTCTCTTTTATTTTGCCATTACATGAGAAACCAGAAAGAATCATAAATATCTTTAAAAAACTTTCTGTATATTCTTTAAACCATTTTTTAAGAATTTTTTTCCATTTTGATGATAATAAATTGATCCTTTATTTTTGCAATCATTTAAATAGACCCAAACTTCACCTATTTTGACAATTTTTCCCCTCATAAGTACTTTTTCATAAAGAATTCTGCAGAGTATTTTATTGAGATGATTTTGCAACAAACCTTTGACTTCGGGGATTTTTTTTTTTTACTTTAAATATCTCATCTTCGAATATTCAAAATACTGGGGATACGTATTTGAAACAATTTCTCCTATTGAAGCCACACTTGTAAAATTTTTTTCTCTTTTATTAAAAATATTACCTATCGCAACTTAAGATGTTGGAAAACCGTGGCTTTCACAGAATCATTCAAGAACTGAATAAGAACAACTCTCTTCGGAAAGTGCAAAGACATAGCCTTCCAACCAGCTTTTCTTTAAAAGCCTCATTTTGCATGGAATACAAAAATTTTAGGTCGGTGATGATAACGTATAATTTCGAAAATGTAATTGAAAATAAATTTCTCCATGGAGACAAATATTTCCAACGGCGAAACAAAATCGTCTATAAAGTTTTTGAACAGATTCTGTATTGCGAATCATGCTCCACTATTAAAATTTTTCTCTTTAAGAGTGCTCAATTTGATTTTTAACCCAAATGCCAGTTATTCGTGTGCTCTCAAATGATTAAATAAGCCAGCTGAATGTTCCTAATATGAAATATCATTCAACAAAACAATGGAAAAAATTTGTAACTGCGAAATGAAGAAGTCAGACACCTATTTTGTGTTTTGATTCAGAACAAATATATCATTAAGATATTGAAAAAATTTGAAACTTTTAGATAATATCTAGTAAAATAATAAAACTTCTTGTCTCAATAAGCTAGTGAAAATCCATTCGTTTTTAAAAATAGACATGTATGTATGTGCAACACATAAACATGCTGAATTATTCAAAAATTGTCAGATTTTTATACCAAACTAGTTTCCATGATTTTTTAAATAGAGTTGTTATCACCGTTAGTTATAATTAGCAAACTGTTAAATAAATTTGCTTTATATATGAATTTACAAATTGCAAGCCATTGTAGTATTTTATAAAATTAAAAATTATGCTTTTAGTGCATCATTCTCTACATATGTTATATAAAAATTAAAGTTGTTATTCCAAGATTCTCAATTCCTTGTAGACTTCATTTGTAGAAAATTTGATTTTGCATAAAAAATGTCAATACAAAATTGTCTAGCTTAAATTTGTTTATTAAAGAATTTACCATTTTTATACTATAAATCAATACTTATTGACTATATTTATGGTATTGCATCATTTTTGTCTTTGGGTTCATCAGTTTCACTTACAGTCTACTTTAAAGAACCCTTCAGAATCATTCAAAAAAGTAAACTCTTCTGTTATTAAAAAAAAATTGTAATCAGCTAATATCAAAATTAAAAACTCAAAATCATTTAACCCTCCATTAGTTGTGCGGGATACAGGTGTCCCCCATTAGTTTTCAAAACGCTGCATTTTAAATTCCATTCGTTGTTTAGAGGTCACTCTTTCAGTACCTGACCTTCAAATACTCGGGAACAATATCACACAATCTCAAAAGGTTAGTGCATGAGATATAAGACAACACAAAGGGACAGGTGTATCCCGCATGCCTAACCATGTAACAGCAATTGACAGTTAATCATTCATCTGTTCATGGTTCAATAATAATTCTTACTTTCTTAACGACTTATTATGACACTTAGCTTCATTTAATTTCTTTATATATTTTAAATAATTTCAGTGAATTTCATTCTTAAAAATAGTTGAACTAGTTTAACAGTGAATAATCGGTTTTCTAGTTCTAATTTTCCAAAAAAAGCTTTTAACAGAGATAAAAACTATTTTATGTTGAAGTAGTTAATTTATATAAATGGGAATTATTCAAAGAATTTTTACCATATAAGAAGAGAGAAGTAAAGTCTTGAATATTTGGCTGTGCCAATAATGTGTCATTATTGTTTGCATTGCACTTTTAAAACGAAATTCATTTTCAACATGTAACAATGCTTTTTATTGTTGAAATTAAATTCAAATGAATTTTATTGTCTCATCAAATCCTTCATTCACAAGTTTGTGCCACTATTGAAGTTACTATAGAATTTTTCCTTTCTTTGGCCATTAACAGCAAGACAACATTTTTAAAAGTCTGCATTCAAGAATAGAAGTATGTCAACAGAATAAAAATGGTTCCTAAAAGTTGATTTTCATTTCAATCGTTGCATCAAAACAAAATTCTATAGAATTTTCTCTTCAAAGAATGTACTAGCTTCTCAGAAAGCAATAAAATACATAGGGTAGTAAATTTAATATGTTGTACAAGATAAAACAATCATAACAAGAGAATACTGCTAATTTATTTATTAGTTAAAAGTTATATACAGAAAAAGATAACTTATGTCTCAAATATAAATCACAATATCTATAAGAAAAACTGCTTTAAGTAACATTTTAATTCAAAATCAATATTACATGTACAATTAATATTTTCCAGCATCATACCTTCCTTAAAAATAATATCACAACTTTCACACGGAATCGCATTAAAATCTGACGGTACGTTCAGTTTAATAACACGTTTTTAAAATCATTGACAGCCACATTTTTAATCCCAAATATCGATTAATAAATCTGTGATATGAGACTTTTAGCTGCAAAGGAACAAAAATAATAAGTTAAACGTGCAATTTTTAACTACACAGCGCGTGCATGAATCTTGTTGTTGATATGTCAAGTGGGCTGAAAAATCTCCGTTTTTCCCCAGACGCTAGAAAATCCCTATTTTATTCCCTATCTGCAAAATTTTCTTCCCACTCCAATGAAATACGAGTGAGTGGCGTGGCTTTATTTTTCGATTAAAATGGGAGGAAAAAAGACCAGTCTTGGGCCAAATGGAATGGAATGGACGTCAGATGAATTGCCGCCTTAATATTAATCTCCGATCTAGAAGCTGCACTGGGCTTATATAAAAGCAGATCTCCAAACCCCCTGTACGGTATTTACGGAAGGTGATTGCTTAACTTCCTTTTGTAATGGACACGCAAGAAAACCTCGGTCGATTGAATGACATATTCGTCGGAAAGAACAGAAAGCTTGCAGTCGTGCAAATTGCCATTATAAGCATTGTGGATGAACTATCGAAAGTTTTCTACATTTCTTTTCTTTCGGAAACGCAATTGATAAAATAGTCTTATGGTTCATTGGGGCCACCACCCATAAATCCAACAGATATGTCTTGAGTGAAAATGGAAAATAAACCTAATTGTAAATGCATGTACCAAAAAATTAAATAAATCAAAGAATAATTTAGGAATTTTGATGGAATAAAATTATTAATTATTAAGAAGAAGGGGAAAAATACAAGAGTAAAATTAAGGATTTACCAATAAAAATATATCAAAAATTTTTTAATAGTTAAGAGATTAATAAAACAAAATTAAAAACAGAAAAGTCTGGGGAGGCAGAAAAGGGAATCTCGGCGAATGAAAATACTCGGGGATTGCTAGGGTTGATACAAGTTGAGGGTAAATCACGGTCATTTTCGATTTCTATTATAAGTGATGTCGTAGTTTGGAATTTTAGAAATAAGTCTGACAAATATTCGCTTTTCCACCATGATGCCCTCAATGAGGAAGATTTTACGCCTAAAAGCGAATTTCTTCTGCGCATTCACGAGAAATCTTCCGGAAGGGAAACAGTGATTGTTGCCGGATGAGAAGGGAAACAAGCTGAATATTACGCATCCACGATAGTGTTGTCTAAAAGCATTTTGCTGTAAAAAATAAAAATTTCTGAGAAAAAAAAGAACAAACCGTTTTGTCTCCAGCAAGGAAAGTTAGAAAGAACAACTGAAAACTGCTTTCTTTTCAAAAACAATCTCAATACCTCACAGATATGTGTTAATACCGTTTAGTATTTCAAAAAATAGACATTTTATTTCGAGAGCGGTTGGAAAAGGAAAAAAAAAACGTAGCTCAGTCAGAGAACCTGACATTTTCGGTTTAAACAGGGCGATATAGAATAACGTTAGAGTGAAATGGAACACTATGTCAAGTGCACGGAACAAACACTATTATAGGAACTTCGGACCACGAATGCTATCTAAAGTCGGGGGTTGAATTGACTTTCTCACAAAAGTCCTGAAAGGGACACCCTCTCCGATGGATACAGTTTCATCGCTATTCGCACTCGCTGGTCCTTGGTCTCGACTCCTCAACTTGTCGGCTGGTTTTGGTTTACTTCTCTTACCCGAATCTCAATCCGAAAGGCTCAGGGAAACTCGCGTCTGCAGTGCTGTGTTGCTATAGCTGTCTATCTTAATGGAAAAGCTATTTCACAATTCTTTTGAATCACGCTACTATTTTAGTCAAATTAAGTCTTTTGAGGATTTCCTTATTTCGGACATACTAGGGTGCTTTAGAGATTTTCCGGGCATTTTTATTTTGAGCCATTTCCAATTTTATTTATGCGAGTTTGGGTCACTTCTCCCCACACATGTGAACCGTGATCATAATTCGGCGCATTATGGAGTTTATTACTCAGAGAGAATTTGGAATTTTTACCTGGTATGCGGCACAGGTTTGTTTTGACTGCTTTGACTTTTCCTCTTACCTTGCAGATGTGGATTTCGTAAGTTAATCCTTTATGAAGGGTGAAACAATACGCAGTATTTGTTTTCTGCTTTCCATTCAAATTACCTTCTGTAAAGTTTTGTGGCGGCTGGCATATTTCTGCGCCTCGTAAAGTTGACTGACTGATACTTGCTCGTGTTAAATTTCATTTTCGTTTTCATCAGCCACGTCCAAAGCTGGTCGAGATAGTCGTTTTGATCGTTCATAATGTGTTCGGATGCACCATGGCTGTGGCGCGCCGATTAACTAACCCAACTAACCATAAAACTAACCAAACCAAACAGAGAACGAGTTCATTCAGCGATGGTCCATCTTTTTATTATATTGTAACAATTAATATGTTCAATTACGGAAGTGTCGGGAACTTATTCTTACTATTATCTGGTTATTGAAACAATAACAAGATTGAAACTGGAAAAAGGAACCTGTTTATGCAATGCAATAGTTTATTGCAACTTACTAAACAAGCACGTATTTACTTCAGGATTGCTCCCGGTGAAATTTAGAGAAACGAATGGCAAAATAGTTTTTTAAAAAAATCTTTTCTTACTGTACTTAACTTTCTTACTTTTCTATTAAAAACCAGCCGCCTTCGGCGACTAGCTGCTCGCCCATAATATTAATAGCCTGTGGTTATGCTTGACACTTGTCGAAATAAATTGGTTAATTGTAGTGACTCTGACAAAGTTTTATTTTTTAGCTTCTTTTGAAAGGGTAGGGGAGGAGGAAGTGACCCTTATTGGCATACCTAGAAGTTATAAACTTCCATATGAAATAAAAATTATCGAAATCGGCCAGAGGTTAGGGCTGGTCCTCTGGTTTTGCCAATCATTTCAAATATTCAGATATGAATCGAAATAAAACCGTGTAAGTGTGAGGCGCTGATAGAAGCAATAAATGAATTGAATTTTAAAAATTAAAGTATATCGTATATGCGATTAATGAATTTTTAGTAATTTTCTCTTGATATTCTTCGTAACTTAAATTTTTCCTTTGTTTTGCGTACGCTTTTACAATTTTGCTTTCAACTCATTTATTTTTGACAAAAATTTATTTTTTACTCTTTAACCTCTAATATTTTCTATAATTCATTTTTACTTTTTCGCATACGAAGGATACAAAGAGAAAGTATTGTAATCGTCAAAAAATTCGAACCTCGAGATTTTGACGAATCTCTACGTTTTAGACCTCCCTGAGTCCGAAAAACACAATTTTGGAATTATGTCTGTCTGCGTGTCTGTGAACATGATAACTCGAAAACTATTAGAGATACGGGGATGAAATTTGATATGTGATCTTTGTTCATAATTTGTAGTTTTATATCAAATTTTGGACGAAATCAGTTTAAGATAAGTCTGTCTGTCTGTCCGCGTTCATGTGAACTCTGTAAATCAAAAACTGAAATAGCTAGATGTATAAAATTTGTTGCACAATTTTATCATCAGGAATGTAGGTCCGTATAATATTTTGGGCTAAATCCGTAAAAAGGGTCTGTCGTTCTGTATAATCGCATACTTTTGAACGCCATAACTTCCTAACAAAGTTACTTAGATAAATAATATTTCGTATGTGGTCTTTTAACCCCAATTGTATATTTGTCTCCAATTTTCGTTTAAATTGGTTTTGAAAAAAGTTGTGTGTGTGTGTGTGTTTGTTATCAAAATCCGGTTATTACGGTAATGGCCTGCTATTCCTCATAAAAACCCGGTTGTTTTAACTCAAGAGTCATACCTCACATATGTCGAGAAAATATAAATTATGATGCAAAATCTCTAGCAGATCCTGAAACGTGAGCCATTTTAGTTCATCTTTCAAATAGTGTCATATTTTTACAGAAATTCGAAATTTTAAGATATTAATGATCAACATAAAGTCCAACTATTTGAGACAATTGCAGCTTTCGGCAGATTATATCAATAAATAATGAAGTCCGGATAATGCAGTCAAAATGTAGTTTATTCGAAACTTTGGTTTCTTTGAATTAAAAATTTTACTTCACGGTAATATTCTGAAGACTTTCTTTTTTACTTGCGGTAACTGAAACAATATGTCACTAGCAATCTATTATCCTGACAATCATCTTTGAAATTTGGATTTTGCGCATTAAGATAGTATGCACATATTCAACAAATTTTTGTAACCAACTAGCTTTTATTTATATGACATTAAAATAAAGAGAATCGAAACACCTCTACTAATAATAAAGGAGAATATCTGTGTGTACATGATGGCGCTCTACAGGGCAGACAGTTGAACCTAGAGTTACCAAATTTGGCACAAACATACTTTGGAGGGTGAGAATGTGTTGAAATTCTAATTTGGAATGAATTAAAAATCAAGCGAAACTTTGGTGTTTTTCCTTGGTAAATTCCGAAACTATTATACCTTGAAAATCATTTTTACACCATCTGAAATTTCAAAAATTTACGTTTTCAATGAGCAATTTACGAACTTTCAACACTACCGGACAATATGAGATATCTCAGATGTGCATAAGATCCAAAAGGAGCTAATGGTTAAACAATTATCCACCATTTACGGCAAATTCAGGCATTCTATCACTGTTACAAAGCTCTTCAAGCAGGAAATTCCTGCATGAAAAATGGTTGAAAACGACTTCAGGCGCATAAAAATACTTTCCGTAGCTTTAGTGAAAATAGCTGTGAAATTCCACAGCTAAAAGACTATAATTGATCTAAAAGTGATTTTTACTTTCTCGAATACGAAGTATACAAAGAGAAAGTATTGTAATCGTCAGAAAATTCGAACTCGAGATTTTGACGAATCTCCACGTTTTAGACCTCCCTGAGTCCGAAAAACACAGTTGTGGAATCATGTCTGTCTGTGAACACGATAACTCGAAAACTACTAAAGCTAGAGCGGTGAAATTTCGGTATGTGATTTTTACACCTAATTTGTAGATTTCTATGAAATTTTGGACAACAACCGTCCTCAGGAAGTCTGTCTGTCTGTATTCATGTGAACACGATAACTTAAAACCTTAAATATCTAGAGAGATAAAATTTGTACAGAGTTTTATCATCAAGAATGTAGGTCCTTATCAAATTTTGGACCAATCCGTTGAAAGGGTGAACTATCTGTCGGTCTGTATAATCGGCTACTTTTGTACACGATAACTTATTAACACGAAGACTTATATAAATGAAATTAGTGTGCGGTCTTCTAACCTTAATTGTTGACCCTTGTCCAAATTTGGTTTTAATCGGTTGGAAAAAAGGCGTCCAAATTGCATATTCCTTTTTCTTTATCTTACTATGACGCAAGAACACGCGCCATATTGTGTGTCGGCGCTCGACTTTCGTAAATTCGGCGCTATTTTACTGACTTGGCGAGTTTCGTCTCGCTTGCATTCTTGACCCCAGCGTTTTTCACACTCTTCGCATTTTCTAGTCGGGGAGGACACCTTTGTTAGAAAGCATAAGAGAAGTTTAGGGGAGACTCCTCCCGCTGGTTGAAAGAATCGCCGCAGTCAAAAAAGAAGGAGTCAGACTTGGTAGATTGTTTCCGATATGATCTGCTTTTCGACGAAATAGGAATGCGGGAAAGTAAAAAATCAGCATCGCCGCTTCAAGCACTGACGTGAATTCTAATCTCCGCAACTACACCGTTGTTGTGGCGTCCTTCTACTTCGGACGAAATGGGGATCAAACACATCAAAGGGAGCAACCTGCACTGCCTATTAGGGTGGATCGAAAATTTGAAATTTGGATAAAATAATCGGCATAGGGTGCAAAAGTTGTCTTGTAAGTGTACTAGCATACACGCAAAATTTTTTCAACTTTGTTCAACATCTTCCGGTGCCCCAAGACACTTAAATATTTGCAAAAAACGATTTTTATGCAAATTTCGAATTAAAAATTAAAAATAAAAAAATGTGTTAAAGAAACGATTTTACAGGGATAAACATAGAGGAAAAGGTGAAGGAATGATAAAAAATTCCAACAAAAATTGGAAAATTGTCATAATGAAAAAATATCGTGTTTGTTCGATATCACATTTTGTAAGTGTACAAATTTCGATACATATAAATGCCAAAAAGACATGACAATTCCACTTGTTGCGGGATTGTTTATAAAAGATCAAAGATTAGAAAGGAAAATGGTTATTGGAGGAGTGGACGTAATTGCGACTAAAATAAAAAAGAAAAGGGAAAAAGAAAACAGATGGAAGACAAAAGAATAAAACTTAAAATGGTTAAAACTGATGCTGATGCTGCTCATGCTCAATCAATGGAGCTACTTGAGCTCAACACTATGTATTCCTCCACGTATACAGATACGGATGTAATTACCTTGGAATATCAATCACAATATGGTTTAGATTTCCCTACCTTAGCAAGGGAATGTGATCGATACTGAATTTCATATAGAGAAGTTGCTTCATTTGCCAGTGCTGTTCTACAAGACATTGGAATTGTACACGAAGGCGAGGCTTCGCATGTGGTAGATCGCAATAAAATTCGTAGACAGCGTAAAAAGCTTTAAAATGCAGTTGCAAAGTCTACTAAGTTAACAGTGTCGTTGTCTCTTTTAACCGGATTATAGTTCGATGGGAGGAAAGAAAACACAAAAGTGCTAATTAAGGACACAAGGTACTACCCAAAGACCACGACACTCTTGTAAACGAACCTACCTGTGTATATCGGACATGTTAATGCTGCAACAGGAGGAACTAAGGCCATAAAAGAAGCAATACTCAATTTTTTTTTGTATCAAATAATATCAATTAAATGGGCTAACATTGCAATTGGATGCGATGGAACAAATGTTAATACTGGGAACAAGGGAGGTATTATTCGCTTGATGGAACTGGCCTCAATAGACCATTACAGTGCTGCATTTGTTTGCTTCAAACAAATGAGTTACCTCTCCGTCATCTACTAAATCCAGTGGATTGTGCAACAACTTGTCCTAAAGAATTTTGTCGACCCAATTTGTAAAAAAATCAAATCCTGCATTTTCCTTCCATAAGTGTGGAGAATATACCAGATAATATAGAGATAGAATGGTTCTCAGCAATGATCAGCAATATATATATGATATTTGCCTAGCGATATCACGTGGTGAATATTATTCTGACCTGGTATTAAGAAAGCCTGGTTCAGTTGCTCACTCAAGGTGGATAACATTTGCAGGTAGAATTTTAAGGCTGTATGTGGTCACAGAAAAGCCATCTGACAATCTTATTATTCTTGCAAGGTATATTATGAAGGTATATGCAACCTGTTTGGTTCCATGTCAAGACAAAGCCCTCCATGACAGAAGGAGCGCGGCATATTTGGAGACTTATCTCATTTTCTAGATATTTGGAACCAAATTTAAGAAATATGACACTTTCACTCAACGAAATAGCTTCTTTTGTTATCCTGAAAATTTGCTATTGTCAATGCTCACAGATAACAGAGAGAATATAAGGTCTTCAGCGCTACGAAAACTAATTTGTGCTAGAAATGAAAATAAAGGATTATCAGAATAAGAATTTTTCAAGTACCAAAAAATAGACTTTAAAGCAAAGCATTATTTTGCACTTATTAACTGGCAACGAGTTGGACCTTTTGAACCATCTCTTTTGATAAATGTGCCATTTAAAGAAATTGAGCCCATGGTAAGCTAGAAAAACGGAGGAATGATCAAAATATCCATGCCATACCCAAGCTGTAGAAAGATGTTTTCGCTTAGTGTCTGAAGCGTTGAAAAGTGTATATGGAGAAGAGAAGAGACACGGCTTTATATTGAATAGGATACAATCAAGAAGTCTTATCAAGCATTATAATACCAAAAAGGATTACATCCTTTAGAAATATGTAAATCTTCAAACTAATAGAATTAAAAAATCTATGATGTAAGTTCACTTTTAATAAGTTTTGTGATTTATTGCTCTAACTATTAAATTTATTCTTCATGTATTATTATAAAATTATAATTATTTATAAGTATACTTTAATACTTGAATAATCTGCCAATTTTTCAAATATTTTGGATTGATTCACAATTTTTAATAGATATTTGTAAAAATGTCAATTTTTAACTTTCAGGAGGGCGTTTGAGCCACCAGAACATATGAATGAATTTTAATAATAATAAAAAAAACTTAAATTAATATACCCAAAACAAAACTTTCTTACCCGGCACTAAAGGGAATTTTGAAATTTTTTTTATAAATTTCAAAAAAAAAATAATTTTTAATTATTTTTGGGGCACTTGGGCCACTGGAAGATATAAATGAATTTCAATAAAAAAAATATATGTAAACTAATGTAAGACACAACTTTCTCACCCCATGCCAAAAATAATTTCAAAACAAAACAAAAAAAATTGCAAATTTTCATAAAAAATTCAATTTTTAACTATATTTGAGGCGCTTGGGGCACCGGAAGATATAAATGAATTTCAATAAAAAAAATTATATAAACTAATATACTTAAGACACAACTTTCCCGCCCCATGCCAAAAATAATTTCCAAAAAAAATTTTTTTCCTATACTTTTCGATCCACCCTACTGCCTATGCCAATTATATCAAAAAGTACATGATAGTAACAATTACACAGTTGACTTTGATGCTTATTCCATATCATACGGAAGAATGTTCCGTCAGAACGCATGAGTTTTTGCTGTCAGGAAAAGGTCTTATACTTCTGAAATGAATGGCGAAGTACTTTCAGTTCGACGGTTCTGCCTGGCAGAAAATTTGTCCATCTGATATGGTCTGAAACTTGCGGACATGATCGACACTCAAGATTGAAAAATTGTGTTCATATTAGATTTGAGGGAAATATGGTAGTCGCGGTAAAGCAACAGAATTTTTTTTGCCCAATTCTCATAACAAAACCAGACTGATAGAAATGATTTCCAATCACTTCCATGAAGCTGGAATAGGATTTTATCTAAGTTATGGTGATTGTCAACGCAGCTTTAAAAAATCGTTATTTCAGGACAGTCGTGATCATAAGGGAAGGTGTTCCTAGTATTGTCGTGCTACTCCGCAGGATAAAAACATCCTTTTTGTGAATCCAAGATGGAAACCAATGCATTTTCCTCAAAATAAATTCGAAACGGAAATGATCTCAACGATCCTTTCTTTCTCCGGATGCGACACCACATCGGCAAAATTAAGTTCATCAAGGTTAGACAACAAAGCCCAAGGCTAGGATGTATCTCCTTAATTTCCTCTCAACACCAGAACAGGTGGCTGAAGCAGACAAACCTTTTTTCTGGAAGTGCACGGCGCTAATTCCAACACAACTTCTCTGAACGACCAGAGGGTATTATGCTTCCAAATATCAGGTAAGAAGACTCTGCTTCCTTCCCTCCAACCGAAAGTTCCATTTTTAAGAGAGCGCCACTAGCGGCAACGTTAAATCATGCATAGGGGGTGAAACGTCCTCCAGTTGGTGTGGAGCGGAAGTTTAGAGAGGGGGTGCCAGATAAGGTGTCGTCCTCGTCATCTGACTGAGGTTCAAAATGACAAGGTCCGTCCCAAAATAGTCCTCGTGTTGCTTCAGAACGAGACGTTAATATAACTAAACTAAGCTAAAGTTTATTCACTGATACAAAGAACGGTTTTATTCAAGTAAGTACTTTTTTACTTTCTCGTATACGAAGAGAAAGTGTTGCAATCGTCAAAAAAATTGCAAATCAAGATGTGGGCGAATCTTCACGTTTCAGACCTCCCGGAGTCCAAAAAACGCAATTTGGGAATTATGTCCGTCTGTCTGTGAACACGATAACTATTAAAACTAGAGAAATGAAATTTGGTGTGTGATCTTTTCACCTAATTTGTAGGTTTCTATCAAATTTTGGACTAAATCCGTCGAAAGTTTGACTGTCTGTCGGTCTGTAAAATCGTATGTTTTTGTACACGTTAAATCATTAACACAAAGACCTAGATAAATGAAATTTAGTGTGTGTCCTTAATTGTGGACCTGTGCCCAATTTTGGTTTCAATTGGTTTAAAAAAGGCATTAAAATTGCATATTCTGTTTTCTTTATCTTATTACGATGCAAAAATACTCGCCATATTGTGTATCGGCGCACAACCTTGGTAAACTTGGCGCTATTTTACTGACTTGGCGAATTTTATCTCGCCAGCATTCTTGACCCCTTTCGTGTTGAAGCGTTCTGCGAAGAAAATATCAAAAATCCCTTTCGGCCAGCTGGAAGGCTAGGGTAGATTCCTTTACGTTAATGTTACAAAAGTAATGAAATAATACATATCAATACAGACATAGCCAATGACTTTAATGCTTCCACACATTGCAATATTTAAGTCGTGATTCTCTTTTCATGATATTTAATTTTTTACTCTATCAAGGTTTTATCATTCTACTCAAGAGGTTATGCTAGAATTATTGGTCAGTACATGTGGCTCATTTTTTTTAAATATCCCAACACATAATCATTCAACTGGTAGGAGTCATAAAGAAATAAACATTCCAGAAGTGCAAATATCCCCTAGATAACGTTTAGTCAGCCTATCTCCAAAAATAAGAAGAAATTGTCACTTGACACGAATGAAGAAAGACTCTAGATTTAAATACAGTAGAACCTCAATTATTCGACGTAATTGGAACCGAGCCTACATTGGATAATCGAAATTTCCGGATAATAGAGAATTTTTCAATAATCATCTAGTTTAATATGCAACATCGTTATCGAACTCCTATTATGACTATTTAAACTGCTAAATAAATATCTAAATTCAAATTACGCATGGAAATTTATTTTGAAACAAAAAACCTACAATGATTTAAATAGAAGCTTCATCTAGCTTCATCCTATGTCGTGCAGCTCTGTCACGAAGTTTTCTTAAAAGCATTAGCTCACATGCAATAGCATTCGATTGCTGTGGCACTTGGCAATACGGCATTCCAAATTTCGAAATGGGGAGTGTTTTTGTTCAGAACAGCGGATGGCGGGAGAGCTAATTTCAAAAGAATTCTAAGAAAGCAGGAGAACCAAAATATTTATCCGTACTCTTAGTTCGGAAAGAACGCTTGCATACACAAGGAATGTGAAAGTAAAAAAAAAAGCTTTTAAAAAATGCATTTTGGTTAGCAGAAAGTGTCGTTGAAAAGAGTTTTGATTAATAGACGCTGAAGGAAAAAAAGGCGGGAAACCGACGTCGGAGAGTTCCGGTTGAACGAGGGTGGGATAATCGAGGTTCTACTGTATTAATTTTTTTTTATCTAGGTTACCATGTAATTGTGCGAACCTTACTTAGTCATGCGCTAAAATCGCATGGCTTGAAACATTTAAACACTACTAAGAATGGGCTCATTTAGAGAACTCCCTGGTCACAGACATAATAGTCACTAAATTCTTAACACGTAAGAGAATAAAAATTACTAAACATTGTGAGTGGCAAATTTAACACGTGTGTTTAAAGCATAGGATATCAATGCAGACATTTTGAACAGGAAATTTAAATCTCCATCGACAGTTAAAAGCAAATACTCAGGTAGAAAACCCAAAAACAGTTTTCAAGTTAATGAGATATTTTTCAATATCAATAAGGAAAAAGGAGACTCTTATTTAAATATCTATCTTTCTTGGCTATTTTATATTAAATTTATTAAACAAATCTTGGTGCCGCCATGTTTAGTTAAATATCAAATTAAAGTAATCTGTCAAATTAACTAATTATCAAATTAACTATTAAAATTAACTGTTTGATTATTTAAAATAAACTATTTACTTAATTAAAATGAAATATTGCATTAATTGTGACGAAATCTTCACTAAAATCTTCTTTAAGGCTCATAGTATTTGCAAGCAATAGTTTGATTCATCTTAATTTAAATAAAAGTCATTGTGGCTATGTATGTATGTTCCACATTTCCTCCTAAGCCACTGGACAGGTTTCAACCAAACTTTGCACACTTTTCATTTAAGACAAGAGAAAGATCACTCTCAACTTTTCATAGCACAAAAGTTATTTAAAATTTCAATCAATTAAAAATTAAACAATGAATTTTTCAGCGTATCTTTGGAAAATTTCATCTCACGAAACTATTTTTATACCATATTAAATTTCAAAAAATTGGCTTTTCAGTGACAAAAATTTCATTTCCATACAATTTGTTTCTCTCATTTTAATAATTTTTTCAAAATTACTTTTGAAAAGAAATCGAAACAATATTTTTTTATTATATTATATTGTTGAAGAACAAGAATAATACGAAGAACATTAACAGAAACAGAAAACATAAAGAGAATTCTGGACAAATGCTAAAAGAAAATTTTAAAAGTAGACGATTAACAATTTATATCAGGAACAAATATTAATTTGATTTATTTTCACGCTTTAAATTAATGAATAATTAACTATTCAATTCAATTGTTTCAAAATATTTTTTAAAACTATTCTTTTACGTTAGTAATTGTTAACAAAAGTTTAAGTACCTATATAACAAATAATGATGTATGGAGAAAATCGGCTATCGGTTGCTTTTAAAAATATCCTGGTTCAATTGATATTCTCATTTTAATTAAAAACGTTTCAGATCAGAAAAGGAATTTGTGTATTATAATTTTTATACAATAGTAGTCTTTACATTAAAAATATTAAATATGAAAGCATTTCAATCAGGAGCACAGCCGGGTATATCAGCTTGTTTACCGTATAGAAAGTGGAAGTAAATGTGGCTGATGGGAGCTTTTGAAAAAGGTGCCACATGCTTAGATTAAAAAGCACTCGAAGTTGGACGGGGGATAAAAATCACTTTTCAGCTAAAAAGTTCTAAGTAATTCTAGCTGTCAAAAAATTTCATTATAAAAGTTGTTCGTTATGATAAGATGATAATTCGCATAATTGAAAATTTTTCCTATCTTTAGTCGTAACAGAGCCATAGGGAAATAATAACTCGGTGGAGGGGATTGAAAATGGCTTTTTAGCTCATAACTTCTAGGAAATTTTAGCTATCAAAAAGTTTCAGTGCAAAAGTTGTTTGATATGATGAGGCAATAATTCGTCTAATTTGAATTTTCTTTCTATCTTCAATCGTAAGTGAATTATGGGGAAATGAAATTTTCAACCTCCACCATTTCCACTTCCCTTTGAGCTGGATAGACAATCTACGATCTGGGCCGAGATTTTCACCGTCCTTACAAAATATCCCTCGCCGGTTAAAATTTAATCAAAATTACTCTAGTTATCGTGTTCACAAGAAAACACGGGCAAAAGCGTTATACATTACATCTCTACTACTAATAATAATAAGGAAAAGAGCATTTCGCCCTCTATTCTCATAAGGATTAGAGCTGCGAGAATGAAAGCGGGTAGAAGCGACTGGTTAAAAAGTACTTAAGTTAGGGGGAAAGGAGAGAAAATCACTTTTCAGCTCATAACTTCTAAGCAATTGCAGTTATTGAAAAAGTTTAAATGCAAAAATTGTTCATTATGATAAGGTGATAATTCGCCAGTAGGGTAATACTAGGAGTTTGAGCACAGTTTGACCTCAGTTGGCCCCGACTTTCGTGTTTCCGTGTATAGGGGGCGCTGTGATCGCCAACCCCTTCCAAGATGAGATAATGAATTTTTTTGGACTTTGACCCCCAACACCAACCCCTTCTTGGATTAGATCAGGAATTAAGATAAGGAATTAATTTTTTTTCGGACTTTGAAAATAACTTTTGAAACTTTTGACTTTTGCACTATGCAAGAAAAACTTAAACAAACCTGATAGATTTTTAATATGAATACTTTTTATATTTTGTCAATAATTGTATTTGTCATTGAAAAAATATTTTCTAAAGTAGAGTGAATTTGAAACATGTTAAAAAATTAATCAAAGTTACCCTATTAGCACAGGAAAAACGGCCAATATTGTAAGAATAATGTTGTGGAATCTCTAACTTGTTATTCTGCGGCAGTCGGCGTGAATGATAATGTGTTTGGCGGAGAAATCTGTGAATGGTTGACCTTCCTTCGGTAACCTCCAGTCGTTACGTGTTTTTTCTTCAGGCAGAGGAGGCAGCTAGGGACTCGAAACCGACTTGACCGTGGATGCAATGGACGAATCCATTTCTTCCGCAGGTGAATAGGGTAGCGCGGAGACCAAGTTGGATATAATCCTCCACTCTTCACAGCCGTGTCGAGTTGCAGAGCGGGAGGCCAGATTGCGGATTTATCGCCCGAAAACCGTGTTGTCTTTTTAACAAGCAAACTTGCTGCATTTGTAAATCTTTTAAACTGCTTTTACACCTGTTTGCTCATAGAATTTAGTCAAAAAAAGTCACTTGAGAGAAATAACTAAAGAAGAAACTAAATAGATAAGTAAACATGATTGAGTTATGAATATTTTCAAATCTTATTATGAAAATATTCTTCTAGTCTAATAGATATACGAGACAGTTTCAAAGCATATCTCTCTTTATTTTTAACGCAATAACAAATACACAATACAAGTTACACAATAACAAAATTTTATGTTTAAGCTTAATGACTTAATTTTTTTCATTACTTTGAATTCTCGAGGGAAACAATATTTTCGCTTTGTCATTGCTTATTGATGTAATTGTAATAATGTAAGATGTGTTAAAGGAAAAAACTATTCAGGATGCTGCAAAGCGTTACTGTTTAACAAAGTATGTGCTTCATAAAAGAGTAGAAATAGCAAAAGACCAATATAAGGAACTGAATTCAGGGATTAATTGATTCTACAATATAGTGCAGTTCCTAATTACAAATATATTGGGCTTAACATTAATTAAATATGTTTTATTAAAATTAACATTTGTAGGGAATTATACTGTTTAGGTTAAAATTGATTTCATTGTGGTTTTACATACACCTTCATGCCAAATACAAGCACATAAAAAAATCAACAAAAATATAATTTTAATTTTTGTGCATTCATTAAAACATCAACATGATGCTTTAAGAATTGATTAGAATTAAAATTATACATTAATTCTAAACGGTAAATTATTTTTCAAGTTTCATGAAATGCTGCATGTTTATTAAATACCTTGTAAAGCTACAAAGTTTACATTTATACAAATTTTATACTCATTGCCTCGAAAGAAGGAGGTTATGACTTCTTATAAACTAAATGTCAAGTTCAAATGTTCTTTAGTTCTTCGTGTTTCATATATAGAGAGGCGTAATAATATTAAATAAGCCATTGCAGAAATTCAGGGAATTGAATTTAACAATAATTCTTGATTCTCTTTTCAAGACAGATAAATAACATTTTTATTTTAGTTTAAAAAATGAAAACGCAAGAAATCGAGAAATACAGAAATTCATTTTAAGAACAGATTTTTTAAGATAATAAATATTTAAAAATATATTGTCATCAAAAAACGGTCAGTTGTTGGAATTATAAGATTTAAATTGACTATTAATTTCTTGTTTTTTTTACATGAAAATTGTGTTGGATATTAAATAGGGCATGCTTTAATAGCAACGCTTCAGATGCGTTGTGTTATAACAAAAATTTCATTTCTTGTACGCCATATCCTATTTTTATTGAATTAAATATAAGGAAATAAATTGGTAGTCGCAATCTTTGCAAGTATAACAAATGAGAATAGAACACTGACTAATACATTTACTCTTTCTGTTGAATATGAATTTAAAGAAGAAATTTTTTCCACATTTCGAAAACATTATTTTCAAATTAAACGAAAAGACCTGCGTTGTAATTAATAAAGCTATAAATGTAACACTGAACTTCAGTACCCAAAAATGTTTCGAATTTTTATGAAATTTTGTCTCCTTTTTGGAGCTCAGTGAGCTCATAAAATTCGATGAAATGCTTACTATTAAATATTATTCAAAATTCAAATGATACCGTCGGGGCCCTTTTCATTTCAGGGGCCCCAGGCGCGCGCTTGGTGAGAAACAGAGCGAAGGGAAACTCTCGCTCTGCTGATGACCTGTAGAGTGTCGAGAGGTTTGACGAAAAGCGGTTCACTGGCCAGACTGCGCGGAGTAAATTTGCCAAGTTACGCGTCGTGGGAATGGCGCATCTGGTCCAATTCAGACTAACCACAAATCCCTTACGATGCGAGTAGCTCGGGGATTATCTGATCGTGGGTCCGAGGCTTTACGAACCCTGCTGACATGGGTTCAAATCTCAGCAGGCATAGTCGTTGCAAGACAATGTTTTGAAAATTTTAATTTCGGATATTCTCTTTAAAAAGTTATTTTATATAATGGGAAATATATAATTGCACTTCAATTTAGATAGTATGCACTTGGTACATGGAACTATAATTCGGATATTTTGCACCATAATTCTAATACTTTGCACAATAATTCGGATACTTTGCGCTATAATTCGAATACCTTCCACTATAATTCGAATATCTTGCACTATAGTTCGAATACTTTGCACTCAAAATCAATTTTTATGGCATAGTTTCAAAAACTTTAAATTGGGCAGATTGCTAATTAAAAATAGGAAATAAAAAAGATACATATTATAAAAAAATTATTGCAAGAAATGAAAAAGGTTTAAAAAATGTATACAGCACGAGTGAAAGTTACTTTTGGCACAAAGTAAAAGAACATAATTGAGAATAAAGAATTTATAAAAAAAATAATACAATACTAAACAATGCTTATTGTATTAAAAGAGCATTTTTGGCTCTAGTGGGCCGGCATCTTTTACGTTCCTATCCAAGAGGTGAACATTTAGATTCGTTTGGCGCTTTCTCCTGCCCCATACGTATTAAGATGCCTACGCTATAATACGTCTAAGCCAGACACGGGCAAACTACGGCCCGCCGGAAGATTTTATCCGGCCCGCGGATAGAATTTTAATTTGTCGGTCCGACGGAAATTAAAAGAAAATATGATTTATATTTTATATAATATATTCATCTCCTTTTCTACTTTGTTTAAATATTATTTTTTTCTTCCTTTTTTTCAAAGGACTGATGATCTTTTTACTTTCTCTATTTTTGTTCTACAAAACATAAATCGACGGAAATAGCAAGCACAGACAGTGTTGGCACCAGTGCGTCTGCCTTTCGCTCACGCCCTCTGGTTGTAATGTTCTTTTTTATTGATTTATTGATGGTATTTCCGGTTTCATTTCTGTTGAAAATCATTCTGTTCTTCGCATTCAACCACATCGCAACGATGTGTTTCTGTACATTACTCGCAGTGCATATTCTATAGAAGCTATCAATAAACAGACAGCTTTCAATCGGTAAAGTGTTAAAAGCGGAAGTTCTTTGTTATTTATAGCTGTAGACTGGCGCCAACAAGCGTTATCTCTTTCTCGGGGAGCAGACATATGGGAATCCAATAGAGGTGAATTAGACCTCACATGTGGCAGACTGCGCATTTTAAGCTCCAGCCAGCGGCTTTTTCTTTTGGCGCGAGTTTTAATATTATTGATGGCGTATGCAAAGGTTGCGGACATACAGAATCATTGTGAATAGTGGTGAAAGTATTAGAAGTATAGCGTAGCTAGTGCTTGTTTGGGTTATTCGTAAAATATTTCAACCCCAAAATGGCTACTATAAAACGTAAAGTTGATTCAGAGTGCCGTGCTTTTAATGATGAATGGACCTGGAAATATTTTTTTACTGTTGTTAAAGTTAAACCAGTGTGTCTCATGCGCAATGAGGCTGTAGCAGTCTTCAAAGAATATAACATTTCCCGTCATTTCACATCTAAGCATAAGAATTCCAATTATGAAACAATGTCCGAATAAGAAAGAAAGCAAAATGTAGAAAGTCTTTGTAAAAAATTATCAGGCCGACAAAATGTTTTCAAGAAGGGAAACATTATCCAAGAAGCAGATACACATGCAAGTTACATTGTAGCATACAATATTGCTAAAAATAATAAAGCTCTCAGTGATGGGGAGTTCGTTAAACAATGCATGCTCCAAGTTTGTGATGTTTTATGTCCAGACAAGAAAAATAATTTTCAGACTGTAAGCTTATCTCGAAAAACGGTGACTTCTAGAATCGAAGCCATCGATAAAAATTTGACATCACAATTAGAGTCAAAGATTGGCCAGTTTAAATTTTGCTCCATAGCTATGGATGAAAGCACTGATATAAATTATACTGATCAATTAGTATTATTTATAAGAGGCGTTGATGAGAACTTTGAAATTACCGAGGAACTGGCGTGCATGCGTTCTTTAAAGGGAACTACAAAGGGATGTGATATTTTTCGTGGATTTCAGGAAGGGCTTTTAACTTTGAAATTGCCTATAACAAATATATGTAATATTACGACCGATGGAGCACCAAATATGACAGGAAAAAAAATCTGGATTTCTTGGACTCTTTAATCAAAACTATCCCGGGAACAATGTTGTTTTTCTACATTGTGTTATACATCAAGATGCTCTGTGTAAATCTGCATTGAATATGAAACTCATGCTTGATGCAGTCTTGAAGCTTGTAACTATTCGATCTCGTGGGCTTACTCACAGGCAATTTCGAGATTTTCTTCAGTCCGTGCAATCTGAATACTCTGATGTACTGTATTACACGAAAGTAAGGTGGCTTAGTGCAGGATGTGTTTTCGAACGAGTTTGGCAGTTGAAAGACGACATTGTGTCGTTCTTCCATGAGAAACAGTGTTCTGCGGAGTGCGAAATGTTAGAAGATACACACGCTAAATTCAATTGAGCGATTTCTGGACGCCAAAAGGGAGCGAACGTAAAAATTCGCCTTTTCGATCTTTTAGTACCGAAAAACGCTCTTTAAAACACTTTCATAGTCAAGAACCTGTTTCGACTGCTTACCCGCCAGAAACTGATAACAGAATCTGACGACGACGACGAGAGACGAATTAGTGGTTGGAGTACTTGAGCGCTATGGCTCACTACCTCCAGGAAAATAATAAGTGATAGAGAGTTACATTGCATGGATGGGAGTAATTAGTATAATTTAGAATTAGAGTGCCTATAGGATTGTTATCATTGAGGGGTGGCAAGCACCTAGTGTAAAAAAAAGGAGAGGGGAAGAAAAGAGGGGAGGGGGGAAAAGATAAAAGAACCTGTAAGACAAAAGTTATTATGTTACACTTTACAAAGCTATGGGGAAATAATTACGTACCTTTAAGGGTGGGTGTAGTTTCTGTGAGTAAATACCTCGTTTCCTAACTGAGGGTTGACTCGTCGTTCGTCCTGCTCACTCTATGTTCCGTCATGTCTGGCAAGCCGCCGGCCGGTCATGGGGGGGGGGGTGCACTGTCCTTACGTGTTTTGCTTTCCCAAGGTGGTCCTGATAAGGACCGGTCAAGCCACGCACCACTTCGTATCCAAGGTAGTAGCCGTCAGCAGTTGTTTTACCTCAGTAATTGGCTCCGCGCCCTGCGCTTTTTCCTGGGGCTGGCTGGATCATAGTTCGGGATGCTTTGTATTGCTGTGTTGGTTGAGTTATCGATCTTCCTGAAAAAAGTCTTAGCAATTTTTAGAGTGTGATCTGCAATGGTTTGGAGGTTAAGGTCTTTTAGAATATTGTGGTTTCTGAAGTACCAGGGAGGGTTGGTGATTTGCCGGGCTATTGCGCTTTGAAGGCTTTCAAGTTTTTTCAGGTGCGTCTTCGCTGCTGCGCCCCAGACAGGACTAGCGTAGGTAATGATCGGACGCAGGAGGGATTTGTAAGTGAAAAGTTTGTTATCTAGAGAGAGTTTCGAGTGCTTACCCAGGAGGGGATACAGTTTTTGTTTGGCAGTCTTGAATTTATTCCGGACCTTTTCAATATGATTTTTGTACGTCAGAGTTTTGTAGATCTCGACACCCAGGTAGACCGTCTTATCGCTCCAAGGGATAGGCTTTCTGTACAATTTAGGGGGAGGGGGGGGGGCTTTTCCTAGTAAAATATACCGCTTGGCTTTTGTCTACATTGACCTTAATTTTCCATTTAATTAGCCACCTTCCCAGTTCGGCAAGATAGGAGTTAAGGTTGTCAGTAATTTCTTGTTGAGAGACACCGGTACTCATGATAGCTGTGTCATCAGCGTACATACATAGGAGGGTCTCCTGGTTCCTGGTGATGTCGTTAACGAAGATACTGAAGCACTGGGGAATACGTTGATCCTTTTAGGAGAGTTTTATAATTACTGCTTTGCTCACTAGGTTATATTCGAAAAATCATTGGTTAAAAATCATCACGTGACGATTTAGCGTCTTTCCTTATCTGTGTTTACACAAGTTGGGTGCCATTTTTTTTATTTTAGGAAGCGCTATCCATGGAAGCGCATTAAAATGAATTGAAGTTAAGAAGATTTGCTCTACGGTGAGTTCCATTTTCAAATTCACTTTATCGTATTTCAAAATCAGTATTAAGTATTTTTTATACGATTGATATTATATTTATGCACATTCTGCAAAATCTTTGTTAAATGACCTGCCATTCTGAACATATCCATGACGTATGTTATAATTGAATTCAAATTTGAAAATTCCTGAGACATTAAAAATAATAAGAGATATCTTCATCCTGAATACATTGTTTTATGACACTTTATTTTTAGAAAATTATATATCATTAAAGATTATCCATTAGGAAGTGCAGGAAGAAATTTAAAATAATGAAAATTAATTTCATCCACTATCATATTAATCACACTTATTTTTATTTTTAATTTATGGTGTATGTAAATTTGGTATCAGCTGTGAATGCATGTGTTAATGTTCAAGTTGATTGTAGCAGTAATAGATAAAAGAATTTTAAAGCAAATACTTGTGTCCCCCAATTAAAAAAAAACTGATAGTGAAATGAAATTTATAGTGTTTATTAATTTTTCATTATTTTAGTATTTTGGACATAGTTTAATAATTAGAAAGTATCTACAGTTTCCATAAATATTTTTTGATTTATGTGTTTATTTTATTTGGATAAAATGTGTACTCCTCATAAAAACTTCCATTAATAAGTTTTTGAAGTACAACTCAGGGAGAAAAAAAAATTGCAAAATTTAATTTGCCTGTCCACAAAATGCTTGTGTTTGTCAGACTATTCTAATTAAAATTTAGTTATCTAAATTATATCTAATACATATAATATAATTAACATTATATCTATGCACATTCTGCAAAAACTTTGTTAAATGAAGTAATTCCCCTTTTTGGCTCGACTTAAAATAATGAAAATTATCTTTATCGAATATATTAATCACATTTATTTTTATTTATATCACTTATTATATTTTTATGTATACATTCTTAGAATGTTAATGAGAATTTCTTAATCAATCTGGATTTCTTCTTATAGATTTACTTTCCATTGAGATTATTTAAATTCTATGTTTTGTCTCCTATTGATATACAAGTTACCTAACTCATCAAGCCATTTACAAGCATAAAACTAGTTTTTATTTTTATTAATTGTGCACTGGGATGAGTGTTTTTAGTTTAATTGATCCACTATTGGAATATTTGGGGGGGGGAGGGGGTGCAGTAGATTATTTTGGGTACAATTAGCTTTTTCCATTTCTCTCGCATCTTCATACTTCCCTATAAGCTTCCCTCTACATGTTGAACTCAGTGCTGTAGGGTAAATATCTTTTAAGAAATGATATTTTTTTAAAATTTTTGATTTTAGGTTATGCTATTTAATCATCGACACTGACATCTATAAAATGCCTTGGTATACTTGCTTCAAATGCTACAAAGTTGTTGCAGATAGATTCTCTGAAAAAATAGATGGTATGACTGAATAAACAAAATTGATTTTTTTTTTCATTGCAGAATAGTAATGAATTTTCTTTAGAAAGTTATACAATGCATAACTTCTTTACTAAATGTCATGGTTTTTCCTTAGAAATATAACTGTGTTTATGTCAACTAATTAAAAATTATCATATGTTTAGGAAAATCCATCTATTGAATATAGCTGCAAATGCTTTGCAACTTATACTAAAAAAATTACACACAATTTTTTATGAATAATTTTATTTCTCTCATTCATAAAGAGTTAACTTTTGCTTTAGTTTAAAATTTTGCATGCCATTGCTTGGTTACTAACTAAAGGATCTTACTGTAACTTTTATATAACAGTTATTTTTAATTACATTTGGAAGGTTACTAATTGAGGTCATACTTCATAGTTTAATTGCTATGCCTCTGTTTTTGTCTAAGGTTTACAGACAAATTTATTAAAAGCTCTATTTATAGGGGATATTACTGTTTGTAGTGGACTTGAAAATATTTGTTTACATTTTTTTTTTTTTTTAGAAAATTGGTCAGCATTGCTAATGCTTGCAGAGTTGTTCTCAGTAACTGGCCCAAGAAAGAAAAAGGTACATTTTTGTTATTCTATCTTAATTTTAAGAGATTTTATAGAATTTTAAACACACACACTTCCAGAATAATCAAAATAATTTTCAAACTCAATAATCATTGTTGCATTGAGGCTGTACTTACACGACAGCAAAACATTGCGAGCTGTTCCCCAATGTCTGCTTTCCATTTACTATAGTTGTATGCATCATACAGTTGTACCAAACAAAAGTCACAAGAAAACGTTTTCTAGAGATCCCGTGATATACTTCAAAACAAAAAGCTAAATATTATATAAAAATTTGCAGATATGTGTGGGAAACAAATGGATGTGTGTCTCATCTTAAAAATGACAACTAT
>BGPR01000832.1:376483-392432 GCA_013235015.1 Araneus ventricosus | reverse complement strand
TAGTAGTGCCCCTCATGGAGCAAAACTACCAAGATGGGCACTTGCACTGCAGCGATATAACCTAAGTATATCGTATCGGAGGGGTATCCAGCATGGAAATGCAGATTCCGTATCCAGATTAGCGATAGACTCTGTAAAATAATGCTAATGTGTGTTAAGTAATACACTGAAGAGCCAGAAAAACTGGTATAGGCGTGCGTTTGCAAATAACGGGGGTATGCAACCAATCATCGTACCCCAATGCGGTCGGCAACGCCTATATAAGACAACAGATGTCTGACTGCTGCTGCAATGGCAGGTTATCAAGATTTAAGTGACTTTGAACGTGGCGTTATAATCGGCACATGAGAGATGGGACATAGAATCTCCGAAGTGGCGATGAAATTTGGATTTTCGCTTACAACCATTTCACGAATGTACCGTGAATATCGGGTATCCGGTAAAACATCAAATTTCCGCCATCGGTGCTGCCGGAAAAAGACCTTGAAAGAACTGGACCATTGACGTCAGACGCGAATCCTTAAACGAGATGGACGTGCAACACTTCCTCATATTGCGGCGGATTTCATTGATGGGGCATCTACAAGTGTCAGCGTGCGAACTGTTCAACGGACCGTCATTAATATGGTCTCTCAGAGCCAAAGAGCCACTCGTGTACCTTGCTGACTGCACGGCACAAAGCTTTACTCCTCTCCTGGGACCGACAACACTACCATTGGACTGTTGATGACTGGTAACACGTTGCCTGGTCTGACGAGTCTCGTTTCCAATTGTATCGGACGGATGCACGTGTATGAGTATGGAAACGACATCATTAATCCATAAACCCTTTTTGTCAACAGGGGACTGTTCAATCTGGTGGAGCCTCTGTGATGGTATGGGACGTGTTTCAGTTGGCGTGATATGGGACCCCTGATACGTCCAGAGACGATTCTGACAGGTACTTAAGCATCCTGCCCGATCACCTACACTCATCCATGTCCATTGTGCATTCCGACGGATTGGGACAATTCCAGCAGGACAATGCGACCCCCACGCGTCGAGAGTTGCTACCAAGTGGCTCCAAGAACACTCTTCTGACTTTAGACACTTCCATTGGCCACCTAAATCCCCAGAGATGAACATTATTGAAGATATCCGGGATGCCTTGCTACATGCTGTTGAGAATAGATCTCCGCTGCCTCGCACTCCTATGCATTTGTGGACTGTCCTGAAGGATTAATGGCGTGAATTGCCCCCAAGATACCTACAGACATTAGTCGAGTCCATGCAACATCGTGTTCCGGCACTTCTGTGTGTGTGTGGGGGCCCTACACGATATTAAGCAGGTGTGCCAGTTTTTCTGGCTCTTCAGTGTATTGTAGTTGTGATTTTTTGTATACACAATGTGGTTTTATATATAATTCATTGAGAAAGTGTTTTTAAATTCAATTGTTTAAGCAATAAATGTATTATTTCTGTATAAATTCCTTTAAAGTATAATTTGTGAGTTATTAAAATAACTTATAAATGTTTGTAAAGTTTATTATGGGTCATTTGGATGCCTTTGTCATTACAATAAAGTGAGAGTCGAATTTTTTCGGAGCTCTTGCCTCTGCTATACTTGATAACCCTAGTGTGTATATTGTTGTTGTTCTCTCTCCTTTTTTAGGGGTCTATTCTGGTACCCCCGGTTGGGGTGGGGGACGTCACTTTTCCCGTTGTTAACGAGCGGAAAAAGTGACGTCTCCCAACCCAACAGGGGGTACCAGAATAGACCCGTTAGTCTCATTTCAGGTAGCTGCATGATGCGCTTCTTTTAGGGGGACGTGTAAGGATTCGAATCATTTGCCATTGTGTCACCGGGGCGTCTGCCAATTTGAACCTCTTATTTGTAAATGGTTTTTGCTGCTGTCTGGATTTTGAATGGTAAAATGTTGTATTTCCTTGCTATTTAAGATTATTTTTATAATAAAATTTCAGTAGATACATTGATGGCGTTGGTGATCGTTGTGTCTTGGCAATCCTTATTTAGTTTGTATATTTTATTGGTGAACTAGGTCTTTTTAGAGTAAGAGGAACCATAACGCGGGGTTTAAGAAACCTGATCTATGGTTATAGCAAAACAGCAATTAATTTTCAGGAGGTTTTTCATTCGTCAAAGGATAAAACTAAATTAAAGGCGACTTTTTGGTAACAACAAATTTAACATTTTGATTACAATGAATCAAAAATATTGGAAATCGCGTGCATCACTGCACGGAGGAAAAAAGACTGCTATACGATCAAGCACGACCAGTAAAAAGTAGCAGAAGTACTTTTTTATAATTAAGATTCATTTAGAAAAGATGTATTAGTCCTTGCATCATCATTAGCCATCTTTATTATTATCAGCGAGAAGCAGACTTGGAATACCACACCCACCCGCACACAGTACATTTTAAATAGATGAAAACTAAAACTAAACAAGCTTAAGAGTTCTTTTAAAAACAATAATAAACGTTGTCAAAACATATTTACAAAAACAGAAATATCAAAAAAATAAAGCTAGAGAAGTTCAACGTCCTCATCGCTGCTGTAACAAGAAAATTGTTTGTTCCCTCAGCCAACTTGGGTTCGCAATTTCCAGTAAACTGATTGTGTAATGTATATCTTATAATGTTTTAGGATATTTCTCCTGAGAACAAAATCTCAGGAAGGCATCAATACACATCATTGAAAAAATGTTCTTGACCGAGCGAAGCGAGGTCCTGTTTAAACTCCACTGTTCGGCGTTTCATTTGTTTGCTACTCAGTCGCGACCAAATGTGTTATTCTATTTTCTTTGAAGTTGGCCTTGAATGTTCCCATAAGTCATTAAATACGATGAAGGTGTACAGATTTTTATTTTTTAACTCCATTTCAAGATGGTGGCCCTTTCAATGGTTCTGTTTCATTTTTTCCATCTCAAGATGGTAGCCGCTTTATTGGTTCCATTTCACACAATGCTAAGCTGTTTTCAACGAGTCTAGACAAACATAGATCCATTCACAATGCCTACAAAAGTACCGATAATAGCAAATGACTTTTACTTGTAATTTTGCTTATATTGATAGAATTAGACATTTCATTTTAATTTTGCTAACATTGATAAAAGCAGACATTTAAATGTAATTTTGTTGACACTGATAAAGCAGGCATTCAATTGCAATTTTATGAATATTGGTTAAAGCAGAGACTTGTTCAAATAATTCACATTAGGACAAAAAAATATGGCTAAACCTTTAAGATTGCAATAAAAATCAGGACTTAGTTGTATTTTAACGCGTATAACTACTAGCGTTAGGGAGATCTAAAACGTGACAATTCATCAAATTCTGGGGATCGAAATTTTTGCCCATTAAAATACTTTCTTTTTGTATACTTCATATGAGAGAGAGAGCAGAAAAGGAAAGAAGTGGCAAATGCAGTGTACGGAAGATGAGTAGAAAAAAAAAACAGTTATTGAGGAGAGAAGAATTTGATTTCTTCTAACTATGTATACACTACTTTAAACTACGGGATAGTTAAACGCCTTTTCGCGCTAATGCGGCTGTGGGAGGACTGCTGGAGTCGACACCTGTTTCAATAAGAAGGACAAAACAAATTTACATCGTAATACAAAAATACATCGAAAAGAATATTGACACGTCATTTCATGCTGTTTCTCCATTCCAGCAGCTTACATTGAAACATGGAGAAGTTTAAAGTAGTTTTGATTGCCCACTGTACTTTGGTATTTTTTCTTCTTCAGTTAGTACATTACAGCTTGCTTTTTTTTGCTCCTCATTTTGTCGAAAGAATTGCGGTTTTTGCGACTTGTTTAACAGTAACGCTGATAACATTTCGATTCACCAAGAAGTGGTGTTAGCAAGATGAAATAGACATCAAAAAGAAAGCTGTCCTAATTACAGGTAATTTTTTTTCATTTGTCAAGATGATGTTCATACTTTCTTATAAATTATTTATTTCTGTCATCTTCTGATTATCAACCGTAATCGTTACGATGCATTCTTTTAATACACTTTAAATTAACTTGTCTTGTTTCAGGCGGAATTTTGTAATTGATTTTTCACTCGGCTCCTAATCGTCTACAGCAGTTTCTCCTAACTTTTTGTGCCTTACCCCACCTAAGCCTTTCGAAAATTCTTATGCCCCCATACAACATACACATAATTTTTAATATTCAAAAATTTAATTGTTCATTGAAGAAACTTAAATGATAGGTTTTGGGATGAAATCAGCAGAAAAATGTGGAGAAACACAGAAAGTAAATTTTAAAGAACTGAAATTCAAGTACGAAATAGTTTTTAAAAATATTAAATTTTAGTTCAATCATTTAAAAAAATGGTGAAATTAAGGGATTAAAATCTTTTTATATATATTCTTGAAAACTATTCAACGAATATATCCTAAAGAAAAATGTGCCGTTTCGGTCTGACAATTTATATATCGTCGCTTAACATGCACCACCGCCTATCTCAATTGTTTGAAATTTCATAGAGGAAGAAAATACTCAACTTTTTGCAACCAAAAAACGAATAGTTCTGAATTTTTTTCGCATCAGGTTGGATCATAGGGTCTCATCTTTATATAGAGTGTTAAAAAATGCAGAAGTATTCGTTACACGTTGCGAAAAATTGAGTATTTCTTTCCTCTCTGAAATTTCAAAAAATTGAGATAGGTGGTGTTGCATGTTAAGCGACGCTATTCTAGTTAAACAGGAGTGTATTGGAGCACTGTCGACACTTTTTTTCTTGAGAAAAAAATGAGAAAAAATTGTGAAAAGGCACTTAAAACAGCGCTATTTTTGTCACCCAGGTTAGTGTTCCGGCACTATGTTTAGAGCGTTCCAGCAGTGCTTGTTTTGCGACTACACCACTACTAAGCCCTTAAGATTATTGATAAAAACTTCTTTGCATAGACGGATGATTGGGGGGGGGGGGTATGACAGTAGTGGGTACGCGAAAATGAAAAGACTAATCAAGGGGTACGCGAGAGAAAAAAGGTGGAGAACCCTGAAGAGTCCAGGCTAGAGCACTGCTTTTAGAGCGTCCCGGCACTGCCTATTTTGTGACTACACCACTGCAGTTAAATTACAGTAGACAGTTGCTTTTAAACAGTGGTGTAGTCGCAAAATAAACAGTGCGGGACGCTCTACACTGGGTGACAAAAATCGCGCCGTGTTAAGGACATTTTCACAATTTTTCTTGTTCATTTCTCGTAAAAAAAGCAGCACCGGAACTCATTCTGGCTCCACTACACCCCTTTTAGGGTAGCTTTTAAACTCTGGACGAGGTCATTTTCTAGTTTCCCACTTTAACAATAAAATTGTCCCCTTGTGGGGCGTGGGCCCCACATTGGGAAACGTTGTTGACATTTTGTACACTTATGGGTTCTGGATGATAATACACTTTTTCAATATTTTTAAAGTTCAATTAACGGTTAATCAATTAATGACTTTAAATTAAAGACTATAATGTATAAAATAATTCAGTAAAAAATTCTATTTCCTAGTACATTGATAAAAATGCATTATTAAAACAGTTTTTCTTTATAAGTTATTTTTCATTATGGTATAGCTTAAGTCAAGTCTACCTAAGTAATAAATTCGATTTTTTGAACCATTCGATTGATTAAGTAGGAACTTGATTTCCAACACTTCTCATCAGATAATATACAGTGAAACTCCGGATTAAAGAACCTGGTATATAACGATTCTTTGGTTAGAACGAACTTTTCAAAAGGTCCCAACCGAACTCCTATACCACTAATGTATTTTCAAATGCTTATAACGATCTTGAAAAGCAAGGAATACGATGTAGTGAACCAAAATTTTCACCTTTCAAGCTTAGTCAGATCTTGAACGAAAAATCACAACTTATTTTCATACTTTAGAGAAATAAATGCAAGTACAATTCATTTCACAGCTTAATTTTTTAAAAAAACACATATTTATTTTAATTTATTATAGTCCATTATTAATTATAGTTAAGCATAATTAATTTTTCCAGTACAGAAATACATTTAAGGATTATAGGAAATCTTGTGTAGCAAATTTTTAAAAAATCGATATAGTGAACCTTCGGTTGCAGCGCAATTCTGTATCGTTTCGTTGGGGGTTCGTTATAACAGTAGTTTTATTTCTTTTAGCTCTCAACGTCTTTGTCTTTTCCCTCAATTTATACATGGCTTTTAATAAGTTCCATGCTTGTAAAATGATTCCACAACTGAAACAAAATGTTATAAATAATAAGAAATATATCTACTGTCGTTGGCAATTGAAATGATTGAAAGAATTTGCGTAGATGACTGATGTTATCTTGATTTTTCAAAAATTGAAATATTTGAAATTAAATAAATTTTAACATCAATTAGAATGTACAGCTTTTTTTTTGCTGAAATAAAAATTTTTGAAGTCGCCAAAGAACATCATGATGCACCAATACTTTTGTCAGGAGTGTAGAGGATTATTTCTAAGAAAAGGAATTTTAAGTTATTTTTTATTAATCAAAAGGCAGAAACCAAATCAATACTAATAACTTGGCAAGTAAGTCTAATCTGAGTTTTCTTAATTGACAAATCGCAGCGGCCTGGTGATAAGGATTCGGGGCCGGAAATTCCAGGTTCGAAATCCGATTCCACTGAAGACTTGCCGTGTATGTGGGCCTGGTGCACGTTAAATATGATGTTTTAGATCAAGCGTCCTCCCACTGTTTTGGTGTGGAAGCTCGGAGGGGGTGGTGCTGACAGCTGAAGTGTCGCCCTCATCATCTGACCGTGGTTCGAAATTAAGAGGTCTCGAAAAATAGTGTTCCTGTTGCTACAAAACAGGAACACTATTTTTCGGGACGTAAATACAACTAGTCTTATTTGACTTGCAAATGAGCTTTAACTATTTCCTGTGTGCTCTTTGAATTGTTATTAAATAATATTTCTAGTTTGACTTCTCTTTGAGTGCGATAGATAGTGTAAACAGCTTGTGAAACATTCTACCTCATCCAGTTTGGTAAATACATTTTATGCCATTGAACTAATGACTAACAGTGGTAAATGTGCTAAGCGAAAATGTTGGAAAAGCGCAGAAATCTGTTCACACTAGCGAACATTTTACACTCTGTTTTGAACTATTTAACGGACTGCCGGGAACTTTTCACATTTACCATAATATGACGCATTGCTTATTCGACACTTAAACATGAAAAACGGTTTTTTGAAAATTTTTGTCACTTTACCACTTTTAGTCTTCAATTGTCAGTGAGTATAATGAATATATGCACATTTATTGTACGTTACGAATTTTTTTCAACTTAAACGAAATACTCATTACTCACAGGTTGTGATTCTAGGTTCGGCTATCTTCTTGCCCAAAGGCTTGATAGAAAGGGGTTCAAGGTCTTTGCAAGCTGCTTATTTCCACATGGACCCGGTGCGAATGAATTACAGACGATTTTGTCCGAACATTCGAAAGTATTCAGATTAGATGTAACAAAGCAGGGAAGCATACGACAAGCCTTAAGATTTGTAGAAGATAACTTAGGATCATATGGTAAGAAAGTTCATCTTTGCGTGGATGCAAACTATGAACCAATTTTGGATATGCATGAATTGTATGTCGTGTAGAATATGCGGATTTTTTTTACAGTGAAAAAGCTTGATGCACGATATTCTCAGTTGCAACATCTCGTTAAAAAAGAAATCAACTTATGTGACGCGACAACCACTTTTCAAACGTATATGCTTATGATATCTAAAGTGTAACTCTCAAAAGTAGTTTAAAATGTTAATGGTAGATGAGTCATACAGAATGAAGTTATTTTTTACAGCAGAACATGGGCTCGCAAACGCAAATAGGTGACAGCCACAGGGGATTCTTTGTCAGTGAATTAAGTGAAAGAAAAGGATACACCAGACATATTGTACAACAGGGGTTGAAAGGACTCTACAACCTTTGAGTTGAGTTGACGTTCCTGGGATATGGAATGGGATGGGAAACACGGGTTAAATTGGAGTACACATTGAGAATAGCACAACAATGCAGTTGCATTATTAGCAACATTTGACGAGTGTATAAATTTGGACGCCAAGTGCTTTGAAAACTTACTTTAAGCACTCGAAAGGTTTATGGTTGATGCTGTGTTCTACTTGACATTGTATTTGCCATGCTGCTTATGACTTGGAATGATGTTACTCATACAACTGTGTTGCTGTGCTATTATGAGTTTTTATTTCATTAAACTCGTATTGTACACTTTATCTGGTGTAACTGTTCCGGTGAATGTGGATAATCATTTATTATACATTACCGCGGTCATTATATATATAAAGACCCGTTATTATGTATAATTACAGAGGTGATCATATATAATAACTTGCTAAAGATCCGGTAATTATATATAGTAACCGATTACCCACAATAACCTTAACATATCCTTTCCTCTTACTAAATCTGCTGACAAAGAGCCCCCTGTAACGGTCCCCATTTACTTTGAGAGCTCATGTTCTGTTGTAAAAATAATTTCATTCTGTTCGACTCACCTACCCTTAAAATTTGCAAACTATCTTTTAGAACCCCTGTGTATGCTACAGTGTATGTCGCAGTGTTCATGCACCTGACATCTTTCATCTTCCGATGTGTTTATAATGATGAAATTTCGCACAAGCTTTTTGAGTAGGAAAAAAAAATTCGGCTTTTAACTATTAAGTTGCAAAAGAGATAGACGATTGCGTCAGAAAGCATTTTTCAAATTTCCACTTAACAAACCTGAGCTATTTAAAGCACAGGCGCTGAAAATTAATTCCAAGAGAAGTTGCAAACCTAAATATTGCGTTATTTGTTCTTTTAGTCATGAAAGAGTTTATCCAACACACTGATGGATATATACTGACTTATTTATTAATTCAATCAATAATTTAAGTAAAACTAAGTTTTATTATGAATTAAAAAAAAACGTCAATTCAAATTCGAATTCGAATTTGAATAACTATGCTAAAGAACGGTGTGATTCTTATGGAAACACAAAACAACAGTAAAGAGATAAAGTTTAAGAACTAACAGAAAGACACAACCTAAATAATAATAAAGAAAGAATTAGAATCACATTTCCATAGATAATATAAAATAAAAAAATAAATGATTATTTGAAATTGCGAAAGGATTATCTTAGCTGTACGAGTTGTAATTATACGAATGAATCATACAATGAATTCTAGAATTGATTTGGCGCGGGCCATGGGATCGCGAATTTACTGCATTGACGTCTAGGATAAAACCTTAAGAAATTAGTATATCCTTTCGAAAATATAAATGTTATATTTATTTCATTTTCTATAGTAACACTGCCGTAATCAATGAAAACGTTTTAGAAACTCTCCATAAGTTTGGCACAACTTGTTCTCTATAAGACATTGTGCCATAAAACTCGAAATCTGCCTTGCCATAGTCAAGGAAGCCATAATCGCACTTCAGAAACTTCAAAACAATCGTACTAATCAGAAACTTCAAAACGACTGAATGAACTAGCCAGGTATTTCATAAATTAAGGGCAACTACCGCAATATTAAATTGAAACAACAAGCAAACGTAATTGGCTCTCTCGCCAACAAATGATGGTATTTATGTTAAAAGTTTGGAAAAAATAAAAAAATAAAAAACTCGTAGACTTTATTCAAGAGTCAATCCCACAGGTGGGTACCCCAAATATGGAGATAAGAAACCGACGGATAAGTAAGAGGGGTCTCGCTTCCCTGGTGGATGCAATATTAATAGTGTTGGGGCTCTTAATGTGGACCAAGTCCATGCTTTGCCCATTTTGTACTAACACTACCAAAGTAGTTAGTGTAGAGACAAAGTACCACTAGTGTAGAAATATTATTTTTCTGTGTAATAATGATTCAGGACCATATATATCCCGTTGTGTTTTAGAGTTTTCGTGTCCTTATACACAAGGAGGATGGATAGACGGACTTCTCTCTCGGACTCTTCTAATCTGATAGGAACCTGTAAATTTGAAGTAAAGACCGCAAGCTAAATTTTATCCGTCTAGCTCGTTGGGCGTTTGAGTAATCATGTTCAGAGATAGGCATAATTCCCAAAATGATTTTTTTCCCTAATCAGAGAGGTCTAAACGTGGAGACTTAACAACATCTTGAGGTCCTCCGAACCATTAAGGCTTAAGCCAATTTTGGCAGGCTGGTTCGGAGTGGGTAGTGAATGAACATCTTGAGGTAGAATCTTATGACGATTCCTATACTTTCTCTTTGTATGATTCGTATACGAGAAAGCGAGGGCTTGGCGACCAATAGTGGCGGCTCATCAATTCAGAAAAAGTACTACAAAAATATCGAAAAAGAAAGTGCTTTTTGCCTTTTATTCAATCAAACTACCTTTAGTCTAATTTCTTGTAGAAGTCATGAACATTGAACTAGCTCATAACTTCATAGTATAAGTTTTAAACAATGTATTTTTTTCAGAGCTACGGGCTGTTGTCAACAATGCTGGGATTCGTAAAGGTTTCTCGATGGAACTCTCAAGCATGCAAGATTTTGAAGATTGCATGGACGTCAATGCTCTTGGTCATGTGAGAATCACGAAAGCTTTTCTGAATTTGTTGAAAACGTTTAAAGGTAGAATCATCAATGTAAACAGCATTTTCTGTAAGTTATTATCACCACTTGTAATGGCTTTTATAAAAATTATTTTAAATTTATTTTTATGAAATTTACAACTTATGCTTGGTTTCAGCCAGAATCCCCATAGCAGGCATCATCCCATACTGCATGAGCAAATACGCTGCTGTTGGATTCAATGATTGTCTGAGAGCAGAGCTGGCCTCTACGGGGATTAAAGTTATTTCTGTTGAATCCACAGCCTTTCTGTAAGAGAACATAATTTTCTATCTATTTTTATGCGTAGTAGGATGTTAGCTGGTGAAACCGATCAAACAAGCTTAGAAAATTGATTCCCTTTTATGCCAGATTTATAGTTGAATGAGTTGTAAATTTGTTTATACCGAACTCTAGAGCCAAAACAATACAGGGTGTCCAAGAAAAATCTTTATTATTCTAAAAATTAATAACAACAATTCGAAAAAATGAGATGAAATGCAGTTTGATACAAAAGAATGAATTCTAACAGTTCTTTTCTAGCATCATAAGTCCAAGGTAGATGGTGCTAATTACTTGGCAGCTGTAATAAAAAAAAACTAAAATGGCGTCCGCTCTCAGGAGAAAACGCAGTGTGTATTGTGGTTAGTGGAAACAAAGTCTCTGACAACCGAGCAAAGAAAGTTTCAGCCGATATACCAAAAAAGTCCACCAAATATGCCCTCAATTTATTCATGGATACAGAAGTGTAAAGACACAGGGAATGTACACTTGGCGGAAAATCGAGCATAGATTGGACATTCTTCGTGCAGTTAAAGGAGCTCTCTTAGGGACACACTGAGTGTGCTGCAAAATAAACTTTTAGATTTCTTCATTCTTTTGCCGGAAACTGAATTTCATTTCATCTTCTCGTATTTATGTAATTAATGTTTCGAATTGTAAAGATCTTTCTCGGACACTCTGCATCAAAAGAATGAAAATAGTTGATTTATTTGACTTACCTTTTTACTTTTATGGAATGTTTACCCTAGGTTCCGCAATGAGTGCTTAATGAAATTATATAATTTTACTGAAGCAAGAGATTTACTGAATATAGCTAATTTATCTTAATACTGACATGTTTTACAGATCTCCTATAACTGAAATGGATGTCATCAAGAAAAGTTTAGAAGAGAAAATTGCTGAAAATGAAGATGAAATCATGAAATACTATGGAAAAAGTTACATACAAAACTACCGAAAACTATGTACTTTTTTTATGAGAAATACTTCAAAGGAGATTCATTTAGCTGTAAATGATCTGGAATATGCAGTTTGTTGTCAATACCCTGACAGAATTTATAATACCTGCCCGAAAGTTGTTAGTAGAGTATGCTTAAAAATACAAGCCTTGCTGCCACCATTTATACAAGATGCTTTTTATCTAACATTTGCACGTATTATTTGTAAAGTTTATAGATATTACAATTATTTAAACAATTATTCGTAACTTTACTTCGCGCTTTAAATTAAATTGGCATTAATAAGACAATACATATAGTAAATGTACACTATTTTTTTATATATACAGAGTGTCCACAAACTATTGTAGAGATTTCCTTCCCTCATAACTTTTGATTAAAGAACATGGCAATAAACATTATATTACATATTCGTAAAGTACAACTCAAGAAGTCTTTTTAATAACACAAATAAAGTTATGGCAGCCTTTCGTGGCACGTGACACATCGAGGCTGAGCTCAGTTTTCCGCCAAGTGTCGATGATGCGAAAGGCTTTGTGCTACTGAACACACTTTTAAAGTTGTACTCCATGAATATGCACATTATCTTCATTGTCTTTAATTGAAAGTTTTGCCGAAAGGAAATCTCGACAAAAATTTATTGACATCATGTATTATATAAGTATACTATATAATTGTATACTATATAATTGTATCATAATTAGAGAAAGTCATGCTGTTGAAAACAAACGTGGAGTTCAAACGTTTTCTGTTACGCATTATTTTTATTTTGCCAGCAAAAAACATATCATGCATCTGAACTCTCAAATCGAATTTGAAAATTGAGCATAAAGCGATTTTAATGCATAAATAAATTGTATCATTATTAAACAAACTTAATAAAAATGACTGATTTTAGCATAAAACCGAAATACCTCAATTCAAATTATCACAAATACAGGCTGAGGTGGCCATGTGATAAGCTGGACATTCACGAGCGCGCCGTTCCACACCATTTGGAGCCCGTTGTTCCAAACCCACCGTCATTTCCAAAATCCGATGAGAATTGGAGAGGTGTGGTCGAAATGTTTGGATTGTCATCCGGTCCCGATTTTCATTCGGTGCTCTACACCATAAATCTGAAATATGATCCTGGGTAAGGGGGAGCAAGCCTCTCTCACAAAAAGGAAAACTACAAAATGGGGGAGGGGGAGTGATGTTATCTCGGGAAATCGGGGAGGGGTGTCCCATTATGAAAGCAGGAGGAGGGGTATGCACAGTAGCCCTGGGAGATTGAAGTGACTGGTTGCGTCGTTTGTATGGTTTGTTTTTTATTGCGCAAGAGTCATCATTGGCTAAAACGTCGTTTATATGGAGCCTCTATGAATTACCCACCTAAAACGATGGGCTGAAATATGGAATTGTGTGGTGAGATGCATTCCAAATGGTGTGGAACGGTCCGAACGTGAATGTACAGCTATACAGAGTTAGTTTCGCGAATTCTCTTTCCAACGAGGGTTGTCGAGTGATGTAACTGTATTCTAAAACTTTTCCACCAATCCAAAGCAAGCATTCGCAACCAGGACTTTTTGGTAATTATGTTGTTTTTGAATTATTATCCCACCAGAATTGGTGGAATAATAATTCAAAAACCAGTTAAATATTCAACCTGACATTCAAACTCTTTTGAATGTGTAATTTTCGTAAATAATTAAAATGTTCTAAATGGATGTATTTTGAAACATTCTTTTAACATTACTTTGTAAATAATTATTGATTTGTTCCAGTTTGAGTGGCAACAGCATGTTTATTTTTGTACGGTGGAAAGTGTAAATAACGAGAGGCGATTTCGCCACCAACAATAAAGATTGTGTGAGTTATAGTGGTCTTCTCCTTCTTTTAATATGCACATTTATTCTAATGATCAGCAGAAAGAATATTTTTTTTGTCTTGAAAAGAAAAAAGTATCGTAAAGTTCAGTGTTGGAAGGCATGTAAAAAGTATAGCCCTACCAGATGACTAGAACATCAACTGTTAATTAACTCTGGTACATCTAAAATAATTGAAGAATTTTCTAGAAAATCATTATTCTGAAAAAACGTAATTTTATTTTATATAGAAGTCTATACTTATAAAAAGCAATGTTTGTGTGCGTGCGATGTCCAAACGAATCTATCGCACTTACAGCCTTGAAATGTGGCACACAGGTAGTCTTAATGGTGACTCAATGCACCTCGAAGCCGGAATTTTAAAATTTAATCTAGAAAATTTTTTATTTAATGTTTTGTGTTGTTTTGGGTCATTTTCGGCACGTTTTCGGCCGTAGTATCTAATAATTGTTGAAAAACAATCAATGCACGATCGGATATAACAAATAATTTACGTTCTAAGGAAGTTTATTTTGAACTTCTAACTTAATTTACTGAATTTTGAGAAATTTTAAAAAATAGTCAGTTTTGCCATCGAAATTTTACTTTTGTTTTTAAATTTGCTGTATCCAACGTTCTAATAACACTATTATTTTCAATTTTTTTCAGCTTATAACTGGAACGATTCTGTCAAATTTAAAGCAAGAACAGTTAAAATATATTTTTTCGTTTTTTTAAAATTAATTTTTTCCTGGTCAGTTGAAAGATATTTTTATCTACCGGGCTCCCTCCCGCGACACTTTTCCGGGATGTTGCTGGCAATTTGATTGGCTGACGGCGCAGAGCGCAGGTGATGTCATAACCTTCAACTGAACGACTTCGATTACCATTTTCGGCAGTGTCTTAACGTGTTTATGTCTCGCATATTTTATTTGCTTTATAATAATCATTTTCACGTTCTAATTTTTTAATATTGTTTCGGATTAACGTCCTTTGTATTTTCTACAGTTAAAATGTCATTATCGTGAAGAAAAATAAGCGGGAAAATCAATAATGTGTATCTTTTGTTTTGTTTTCAGAACTTTTTCGTGTCATTGTGGGCGTTTTTTTCTTCTTCATTTTGTTGAAGTTCTGATTCCACGGGCAACGCCATGCGCGTACTGCTAGCATTTTATAAACAGGTGTAGTTATTTTCTTTCAAGGCGTTATGCATTAATTTTTGTATATATAGTGTTCAACAAACGTAGAGTTTTTGAAAAACTCTACGTTTATTTTTCGTGAAATTTAGTAAAATTTCACGAAATATTACATCAATTTTTAATGAGGTGTGAATGTTAATTAGAAGTTATTTAGATATTTTATGTAATCGTCTGCTTTATTCAATCTCTTCTTTTTCTCGCTTCACGCATATTTTCATGCTGTAGATATAGATATAGCAAAGTAAAATCTCAAAATAAAAGTTGCTAAATTAGAAGAAAGAATAGCTGTTTATGCTAAATAAATACAGATCTACTGATTTATATAACGTCTGAAAATTTTCAGGTGAGACTTCCTATCGAAGCCCGTTATCTCATCCGTGAACTACTTCGCAATCGACTTCTTAACGTGCTTAGGCAGATTTTAACGTACGACTACATTCCTTCCATTGGGGTTTCAGGAAGGAATTTGATTCACATGCCGAAACACCACTAAAAAACGTTGTATGGGAGATTTTCTATATCTCGGTAACTACATTTGTTAAAAACATAAATAATATCTTATTTTAGAGATAAAGGGTAACAACAGAAGTTAGAAAAAAAATTGAAAATCGGAATTGTAGTTTGTTGAGTTTCATATAGATAAATATTTTCCAATTATTGTTATGGGTGACTTAAATGTAGATGTCAAAAGGAATGAGAAAACGTTCGGTTTCATGAAGAAGCATTTTGATTTGAACATGGTGCCAACAAATTATCCTAGTAATCTGGAGAATTCATATATTGATTCAATTTTTACAAGAAACATTATTCCTTGAATTATTAAATTATGTATATTACTTTTCATATCATCGACCGATCCTACACAGAATTGTAATATATACACGTACGATTGAAGAATTGAAAACAAAAGAATTGATGTTGTAATATACTTTAATAAGAAATAAAACAATTTCCATTGTGACCTTAGTTTCATTTTATTTTGCCAATTTCCCATACATTAGTATTTCAGAGAAACAAAAGAGAATTGAGAGTAACTTCGAGAAACAAAAGAGAATTGAGA